>CAHIKZ030005352.1:2610000-2647500 GCA_903632075.3 Acanthosepion pharaonis | reverse complement strand
TATATATATATATATATATATATATATATATATATACTGGCTGAATCAACAAATGAATAATATCGTCCATGTCATTGTTTTAAATGCTATTGTCTTTCTTTCCTTTTTGTTCGTTTCTGCTTTTTTCGACTTTTGAATTCCATTTGGTCTTTCTTTTTTCAATATCTGCGTTCTTCAACCCCGATCTTTAAATTTTTATGTCTGCAAGTCACTGTGTCGTTTTTTTTCCCAGCGTTTTTTTTTTTCCCATTTTTTCCTTTCTCTTTGAAATTGTTTTCTCTGAAATCCGCCATTCTCAGCAGCTCTTGCCTGCACCAAATGAGAGCAAACTGGTTTGATCAATACGACGCCGACCAAAACAAAGAGCGGAAACTCAAGTCCACGCGAGCATCTTTTCTTTCAATCCAACATGGCTGCGTTGTCGCCAACATGACTGGAAGTTTCTCTCCACAGCAGTGGAATAATGATTTCCCAAGTTGGCTGCAATTGTGACTGCGACAGTGCAAATGACAATTTCCTCTTAGAAGCACTGTAGCCGGCGCCAGGGAGTCCTTGAAAACCTGAAAAAAAAAAAATGACTTTTTTGTTTCAAAAACGTGTACAATCTTTTTTTTTTGCATTCTCTGTATCAGAAAACTCTTAAAGAAAGATTCTGTTAAGTTCTGCTTGTGTACGGAACATATTTAGTATCTTCTGGTGAAATACATCTGTATGTTGCTTTTTCACACATTATCAGTGCTTGTTTTTCGACGAGGATAATTTGAGGTTTCGGATCTCTCAACATCATGCCCCTCAACACAGTGATTCAATCAATAATGATCATATATGAACTTGAATGCCTTTCGTCATTTAAAACCTTTCTCATAATGCACTAACACACTGCGGATCCTCTGGAATTTTATAATCCGGTCACAAACTGCTTACGGCTCGCCTGATTCTAATCTCTTCTATAAAAAGTAAGCAAACGCTGTAACTTTTTCGCTCTTGCAAGAAATATGGCGACACTCTCGATTTGAAGTGGTGAGTAACGATCTTTCGTTCTATTCACATACATACATAAAAGTAAAACCAATTCAATTCAATGACATTTCCTCTTATGCTGCTTTATTTTATGCTAATAATTAAATTAACACTAAAAAAACCGTATCCCTGGCAAAAGAGGTAGATCTTAAACGAAGTTCCCACTTTGGTAACAGTTGTTCGGGGTACTCTAATTCATTCCCATAGTTGAGACTCCAGTCTGATGTAGTTTTAGGTCATACTCATACTTTCTTGCCGACTGTTAATCACTTGATCTTTAAGCCATGACCACCTAGAAGCTTCTTCTGCTGTTTCCAAGCCCGTTACTCCTAATTTTGACACTATCTTATAAAGTGACCGCCCAACGAAAACTCTGCATCCGATTTCAGTCAGTTTACACTGGGTCTAAATTGATAATGAAAATAAGATCAATAATTATCAGTAACCCAAGAATAGTTCAGATTAATTTTAATTTTTTTCTAATTTGATTTAAAAAAAAAGGGACGAAAGGTAGTGATAAGCCTATAAGGATCAGGATGTTAGTTTTAAAACTCAGGCATCAATGCTGATGCTTTTTTAAAGGTTATTTGACGATGTGTTAAGGCAAATAAATCATAAGTCAATAGGAGAATCAAGGATGAGGACATTGTATTCTTGAGATTTTATACTGAATTTAGCGTAATTTGAAGACCGTTAATTTGAACGCCGATAATTTGAACTCTGAGGTTAAGAAGAATGAGGAAGTTCGTCCGAAGAATTCAAGTGAAATGATTTTTGTTTCTTAAGATATATAAAGTAAAGCAAGGACCTCAAATGCCAGTACATGGAGTGAAGTTACATGGTAGCAGGAATGACGATGCCCGTTCAAAGTATTCCTGAGAAATACTGTTAACGCAGAATATAAAATATATTGGTTGGACAAAAAAAAACAAAAACAAACAAACCCTCAGATGCCAATACATAGTGATAAGGCAAGCATGGTTGGCGATGTTAGTCTGAAGAAATCATGATGCAATAAAGATTTTCAAAGTTGGAACGAAATTGTCGAATCCCGAAATGTTTTGATAATATCAAACAGGAGGAGGGTGTTAGTCCGAACAAGTCCTGTGTTAGTATGCTAATTTTTCGTATAATTATTTTACTGTCTGCAGCAAAGGAACACGAATCTAGGTGGATGAGGCTACTCTTCTGAACTTTTCAATTTCGCAAAGCTAAAGGTGTCAAATACTTAAATATGGCAATTTCATTATTTAAGGATAAAAACACACGCTAATAAAACCACCACTGCTAGTATCACATCACATCTCAAGATTTCAGATAATTTAGAAAGGTAAGAAGTCAAATGACGAAACGTTTTGATGAAGCTAATGAAGATGTTGACCCGATGAGTTGTGTGATCAATAATACCCTCCCAAGACGTTATTATTAAATTGACTGGTCCAATCGTTAAAAATAGTGGCAACTTTTGTGGATTAAATGGAGTAATAGGTAACGTCTCGGATTGGAGAATCGGAGAGCTGGGTTCAAATATTTGTTGGGTTCGTTACAATGATTTACGTACAAATACCTTTGGATAAGATACGAATATCTCCTCCTCTAGCTACGGGTAAATAGCAGGGTAGACTGGGTTTTATACAATTGGATAGCAACTGGTTTAGGAGGAAAACTCTGAATTCAAAACCACCCATGCCAAATCCTCTCATGTTAAACAGCCTCATCAATCTCAAGACATCGTCACTCAAGGTGTGTTTCATTCAAGGAGTGTGAAGTGCCTGAGACTGAATATTAATCTGTTCTAATTAATTTTCACACCTGCTATCATTTTAGTACTGATTAGAACTTCCTCTACACACAGCATTAGTCACAACCGGCAAACACCAAAACTGATTTTGTATCCTTTATCAAGAGGTCTTATAATATAAATAGAGAGTTGAATCAATCTCTGGCTTCTTAAAAAAATTATCTGGAATTTGTTTCTTTTTAAAATGTCCAATTTGAAAATGTGCTTCCGTCTTTGAAAAATGGCTACTATTACAAACTGAGAAAAAGACAACATCAATAGTATGCAGTTATCAATGACAGAGGCGTGACATTTGTAAATATAATCGAAATAAAGATAACTTTTTAGCAGTTAGGGATCGATTTCACACTGTATTTGTTATAATCATTTCACACCGAGCAAGACAATAAAGCCACTAAGACGCAGTGGGATACTGAGTGTGAAAGAATATAAGAAAAAGAAAACAAGTGGTGAAAACAATAAAAGTACAGGAACTAAGAAGACTGAAGATAACGATTGATATTGCATTTAAATTTTTCAAGATCAAACTTAACTGGAAAGCAAGAACACTGAAGAGAGTCCCACAAGGAAGAATCGCGAGATAGGAAACTGCTAACATAGAACATACGTTTGGTATCTAACCATTTCGTATCTAACCATTTGATATTTAACCATTTCAACTATAAAATGATGGCATCTTGCTGTCAATCTTGTAGTGCACTTAAATTCATAAAGTCAAGGTACGATAGAGTAACGTTCACCAGACATTATATTAGCAATGCAATACACCTAAAATGATTGTGACAAGTGTCATGCGTACAAATGTCATGCGTACTTAATGAATGTTAATTTAAAAAAAAAATTAAAGGAACTGATTCTGTATTTTACAAGTGAACCAGTCGGTATAATTTATGTCTTCCGAGGCTTCAGGCACTGTGGCAAATCAAGCTTTTCACCAACAGAAACTTCATACTTAAAAGAATAATAAAAATGATCACAATGTTTTAGTGAAGTCCAAAGAACTGAAATACTGCGAATTTGTTGTTTGTCAAGGAACAATCGTCAGTTCTGATATATTTTCACAATCCTGAAAGCTAAGTAGTCCAAATATCGAAATGTGTAGATCAATAAAAAAAAATACTTCAATAATAAGAATCTTAGAATTGAATGCCAGTTTTATTGTTCTGATATTTTGTAGTGTTACATTTGGGAAATGCGAGATATACATCTATATACCAGAGAAGTAATTTATTTTTCTTCTTGTTCATATTCTGTATGCTGTCCCTTCGAGACAAGGGCGATCATGGTTTGCCCCAATCTTCTGTTCAGGCGGCACGGTGGAGTAATGGATAGCGGCTTGGATTGAGGAATCGGAGAGCCGAGTTCGAATTCCAGTCGAATCCATTACATGCTAATATCCTTGGGAAAGGTGTGAATCCTCTTCTCCCCCCAGCTATGGGTAAATAGCAGGACAGACTGGGTTCTATAGCCTTAGATGGCAACTGGTCTAGGAGAAGGAAAACTCTTAATTCAAAACCTGCGGAAGGTCGTTTGGGGACCTTGTGGCACGTAGTGCACCAGGTCTCTGTAATCGGCCCTTCAAAAAGTGTGGATATATCCAGTCAACATCATGGCGTATGGAGGGATGACTAGTGATGGCGGAGTTATGCCTCCATTCAACTTCCTATAGGGTTTCAGACACAAAATGGAGGCCTACATCTAGTGCCTTTAGTGCCACCCTATGTCAAGAGTGTTGCTTCTGGAACATACCATGTGTGGCAAAAGGACTCTGCAGGATAGCACACAAGCAGGAGAACAACTAAGATGGCAGTCAGACAATATCTGCGACCTCATCACCCTTTACATCAGACTATTGTAACCCCCTTGATGATTACGTGTGGGTTGTAGTTGAGTGAGAGACCAACAAAACTCCTTGTAACAAAAAAAGAGCACCATGACGAAATAAACTCAGAAATTTGAAAACGGCATGATGTATTACTTAGCATTCACTCCAGAATCTCCAGTACGAACATTTCAGCGTGTTTGGATGTCACTGTAAGGATAGTGCAGAAGATTCGGTAAGAACTGGATGATATATCTAGTCAACATCATGAGGTTTGGAGGGATTACTAATAATGGCAATGTTATACCTCCATTTATCTTCCCACAGGGATTCAGACTCAACACAGTGGCCTACATCTTGAGGAGATAGTGCTGCCCTGTCAAAAGGGTGGCTTCTGGAAGACCCTATATCTAGCAACAGGGCTCTTCACTATGCCACACATGCAAGAGAAACCAGTTATTGTTTTCATACAATTTCTATGACCACATCACCACCTACCTTTTTTTTTACATCTGTCCGACTAAATCCTCAGACTGCAAACCCCTTTATTATTATGTGTGGGGCGCAGTTGAGCGATAATCCAACAAAACTTCTTGTAACACCAAAGATCAACTGAAGGCAAGGATTATGGTAGCATTCACCAACTTAAATAAAGAGACTGACCAGAAGAGATGCAGGAGATTCCGAAGTCGTCTGGAGGCCGTACTTGAAGCCAATGGTGATTTTATTGAATAAATGTTACTCTTTAGTATTTTAAGATATTTTTGTGTAATTTTGGTAAATATATCTGTTAAAATGAGATTTCAGTGTTATTTTCATTTTTGCGTAATTTAGACGACAATTTATCCATCGCACCATGTAGAGTTACCAAAGGAACAATTAGTGATGTGAGTGACAAAATAACACGTTATTTGTTTTAAGAAATTAACAAATAGCAGAAAAACGGACATGTGATTTACATAATCATAATCATAATCATAAGCATTACTTTAATCCTAAGTTATATATAAAGCGAATAGGAGACATCAGAAGCAGACATTTAATTAAACTAAAAGGAAAAGGGGCGCGAAAATATCCTTTTCTTCTTTGCATCTGGAAGTGATCTAACGAAAAGAGGTCCTTATTTGACTAATGGAGAAAACCCATTCTATCTTCTCTTATTCCGTCGCAAACGATTCTTTCGGGTAAAAAAAAAAGAAAAAAAGAAGAAAGAAACTAACGGTGGAGTGATAAAAGGACATGTCATTTTAACACAGAGGCGAATGACAGTAAAGCACGGATGTGGCCAATATATTTACGAATACGTCATTTAGTTATGTGCCATGCGTGATACACGCTTAGGCGATCATGTATCTTTCGACATATAACTGACATTTTTCCACGCAGCAGGTTGCCATTTCTTTTTGCGGTAAACTAATTGTCATCCAATGCTATAGAACCAAGACTGTTCTGCTATTTACCCATAGCTGTGGGGAGAGCAAAAGTATTCACACCTTTCCCAAGAGTATTAGAAACATAAGTGAATGTAATGGATTCGACTGGAATTCGAACTCGGCTCTCCGATTCCTCAATCCGAGCCACTATCCATTACTCCATAGTGCCTTAGTAGTTTTAATCCTAAGACATATATGAATCGACTGGTGGAACCGGAGATATAATACATCAGAAAGGAAAACAAAAGGTTTTAAAAACGACTCCCTTCCTTCCGTGACGTTAGAAATGGTCAGTTATTTGAAGAAGGGAAACGCTTTCTTTCTTCCTACTTTCATTTTTGTCACCAAAGAATATTTCGAGTAAATCCAGAACACTCAACTAAAGCAAAAGATGGCAGTGTTGTATTTCGGTAAGTTTATTGC
The DNA here is from genome assembly GCA_903632075.3 of Acanthosepion pharaonis. Lineage (NCBI taxonomy): Eukaryota > Metazoa > Mollusca > Cephalopoda > Sepiida > Sepiidae > Acanthosepion > Acanthosepion pharaonis. The sequence goes on along the minus strand of CAHIKZ030005352.1, from coordinate 2,641,001 downwards.
TAGATAAAGATCAGCGACATTTAAATATTAAAGATGTCTGTATCGATTTATTTCAGGTTTGTTTATTACTCAAAGCGTTGCGGGGCCCTGCCCAACTTGTTGAACCTCACAGCTTGCTAAAGTATTAAGAAAGTACTGAGATATCCTCACCATATATGACGTACGGTATCGAATTAGAATCACAGCCTGTTCGAATATTGTTTATTTCTGCCTCTGCTTCCACAGCGTGAGGCAATCTTTCGCTTGAACTGAAAGGAAGCCATTAAATGTCAAGATGAAGTTGTAAGCATTTCTAACACCATCAGCCAATGCATTATTTGCTTTTAGCATCGACTGTAAACAACACTCGCAGCTTTCTCTTTTCCACATCGCGGTATGAGTTCCGGGCGAAAGATAATGGCATAGATGAAGAGTCATATTGTCCATGTCAAGAATTACCAGTATTTGATAAGCAGCTGGTCTTTAACATAGATTGGCTGCTGGTTGTTGGATTCTAAAAACAAAACATCTAATTTCCGTAATATAGCTGAACTTTTTATTTAATGACTAGCTTTAACATAGTCAGGCACAAGGCCAAAATAGTGTAAGTTTTCAGTGATGATTCTGTTCAGTCAGTCAGTCATGTGCCATTCGGGATACACGCTTAATCTTTCGATACATGACTAATGAGGCAGATTTTTCCCATAGTAGGTTGCCATTTTTCTGGTTGCCATTTCACGGTTGTTCTGCTATTTATCCATAGTGGGGAGAGAAGAGGATTCCAAGTTATCATCAAATTCAATAGAAAATATTCGAGTCTGTTCTGCAGTATATAATAGTGATTTTCAAAGTGTAATTTAGATGTGGCACAAGGCCGAAAGTAGGGGGCCACTCAGTGAGGATCGAACTCACTACTCAGTCGTAAGTGTTCTAGTGAGACAAGCTTGCTAACCTTTACACCGCCTCGAGGTGTCCTATTGCATATCTAATACAGTGGTTGTCAACATTTTTGTCAAATGCACACTTTTCACTGTATGCCAGAATATTATTCTCTCCTTTCCAACAATGTCCAACTCAAAAGGCGCATTCCAAATAATATGCATATATTATTTCAATTCTTTATTATTTTCCATATTAGTGCATATTCATTTCCATTTTTTTTAAATCAATTCACCCCGAGCAAGGCGATAATGCCACTAAGACTCAAGGGGCTATTGGGAGTGAAAGAGAATGAAAAGAATTAAGAATAAACCGAAAACCGAAAGCTAAGCAGGAAACCAGGGATAAATCTCTGTTCCTGTTCAAAAAAACTGGGGAGAAGTATAAACCGGGCGATAGAAGAATCTCTTTACTTCTATCGAGGAGAAAAAATAAAAAATAAAAAAAAATATAAGTGTTTAAGCAGAGACGTTAGAATTCTAAAATTCAGGTAACTTGAGAAGGAACCAGAAGCCCATTCCATAAAAGGAAACATGGGAAAACGTCTACTTTCAAATTTTCTTGGGAGTTTCGGCAATTTTTAAAAAAAAATGTATAGCTGGTTATGTTTTTTTTTAACTATGAAAATGTATTGCGGGTATTCTTACTACAACAATACCAGATACTGTAAACTTGGATGTACGGGTGTTGTAATTGATAACGGATAGCAATTAGAAATTGTAGAGTCGAGTTCTAATTTCAGTCGGTAATGTTGAGAAAGGTATAAATCCACCTCTTCTCTCCAAAGTTATAGGTTTATTAATTGGACTTGTATCAGTTAATCATTATTATCTCAAATAAATTCCTTCTTTCTAAAAATATATTTTTTACTTTAATTTAATCTGAAAAAGGTTGATAATCTGTAACACCAAATCAATCAATAAATCAATAAATCAATAAACTAGAAAAAAATGTGTTAGTCTGGACACAAGTCCTAAATAAGTACAAACCTATTAGGTTGCTTAAAATAATTTGTTTTTGTTTATCAACTTTATTCTTCAAAAACCAAGTAGAGTTACATTTTATTCAATTATATGTACACTACAGTTCAAAAGTTTGAAGTCACCTCCAGAATTAGCATGGCTTGAACCTACACAGATAATATAAATATAAATAAATATATATATATGTATAATTATTTATATATTATATGCACTCATATATATATATATATATATATATATATATATATATAAGTGTGTGTGTGTGTGTGTGTGTGTGTGTGTATGAATATCCAAATATCCAACGTTGATAGCACTTCATGCAGTTGCTGCAATCTTCAGGTGCAACTAAAATGTCTATCGACGTTGGATTTTACATATACCCACTAATATATACTTATAGCTCTGTCTTATAATATTGAGCAGTTTATTTATAACACCTGTCGAAGAAATATATTTATACGTACGTAAAATTTTCGTGCATGTATGTATGTTTTTTGTCATAGAAATACCTATATATATATATATATATATATATATATATATATATATATATATATATATATATATATATATATATATATATATATGTGTGTGTGTATAATGGAAAAATATATGTCACTCTAAAATGTTTTTTCATATATAAACAGGAAATATGGTAAATGTGAAGACCATAATGGAAATCGAACGTCAAAGCCAAAGTTCAAAGGTATATGTCAGAATCGTCTAAAATGTTTTTTCATTAAACGAACCTCGATTTTTTAAGGGTAAATGGCAAGGAAAAGACGGCTTCTTAATTGGTTGAATGTCGAAGGAAATGATGGTGGCGTTAACGTGATATATATATATATATATATATATATATATATATATATATATATATATATATATTGAAATCGAAGGTCATTCAAAGAATGAATAAAGAGATTCAAAGAGCAGAAAATCCGGATTATTTGACAAAAGGGGCTAGTGATGTGGTAAATAAATAGATATGCCTCGAAAATCAAAATCAAAAGATTTATCGATAGATATAAACCGTAAAAAATATGAACTTTTTTCCAGCAGGTGTTCTGAAACGAACCTCGTTTTAAAATCCACTCCTTTTTAAGCGGACTTGGTAGACGTGATGGCAAATAATTTTTGATTATTAAATTATATTTTGGCTGGCTGGTTGAAACTTTGCTTATTGGATTGATGACTTGACTTGGGCAAAAACATGGTTGTAATGAAACCAGACTATGGAAATGATGGTGGCGTTAACGTGTAAATATATATATATATGTGTGTGTGTGTGTGTGTGTGTGTGTGTGTGTGTGTGTGTCTGTGTGTGTGTGTGTGTGTCTGTGTGTGTGTGTGTGTGTCTGTGTGTGTGTGTGTGTGTGTGTGTGTTCTGTGTGTGTGTGTGTGTGTGTGTGTTTGTGCAAAAAGACAGATGAAAGCCACGATCCGTTGGAAAGAAAACAGAGATGCCCAGTGTGGATCATGTTGGATTGGATTTTAAATTGTCCCAGTCTGAATGGTAGATTTGTTTCTTCCTCTATATATATATATATATAAGTAATTTATCGAATCTATATCAAATTGGGCTACTGGACGGCCGTTTTCCCATATTTGGATGATCAACAGTGCGATACATACATACACAGTCACACACATCACACACACACGATATATCAGACTATATATATATATATGTGTGTGTGTCTTGTTTACCGTGATTAGCCCGTTAGCGTTCCGATCATAACTGATTTACATTCCTAGGGATACGATCCCAGCGTGCAACAAAATTGGCAAGTTCCTGAAAACCATACAACAGGTTGACCCAAGCCTTTTGTGTGAAACTGGCCAGACGATGCGGTTCGGAAGCCTTTGATGGATGTGCTACCATGGATTTGAACATACTTGACGTGTTCAAACTATCGATAACGACAGTTTATGTTCTCTCTCCCTGGAACTTTAACTGTGATTCGCGCAGTATAATCACAGTATAAATGTAAACGTTGACTCTACGGGTCTTGAAGAATCACAAATATGGTTCAGCCTTCGGTATCTGAAAGATCTGAAGACCGCTCATTTTTTTTTTAAAAACGTATGGTCACGAGTAAGTTGTGTCTTTAGTTATTTCTGGCTTACATTCTTACTTTCAGCAGCTTTTTTCGGTAGCGACTGGGAAAAAGTTAATATTTATTTTTTTTATATATAACACGCACTCTTAACTTTCAGTCTTAACAAAGCTGGAAGACACTGTTTATTATACACGAATAATTGCAGTATGTTTGTGTGTGTTGTGTGTCTTCTTAAGAGGAGAAACAGGCACAGAAAAAAGTAGAGAATTATATTCTAATCAAAAATAGTGTTTAAAGTGTGTTAATCATGAATTACTTTTTCTGAAAATTGCGCTTTGAAGTAAGACGATAGCAAAAGAATAGATGGGAAATTTAAATTATGGCGAGCTGGAATTTATGACAATTAAATTACGTCTTGATTAAATTACTTTCCAACTCGATTGATTAACGAACAGGATTCACTTCTATTTCCTAATAATAAAAAAAAAATCTTCATATATTGTCGCGTGAAAAACACGTCATACTGGATAGCGAATAAGTGGACTGTTAAATTTGCATCGCTGAGAAGGAAGTCAACAGTGGATGCTAAAGGCGTAATTAATAAAGTATTATTTCGAGGAAATAAGAATTTATAAGATTTATATCTATTGTGGCCGTCACAGTGAAATAAAACAAATTTATGTTTTTGCTAAGTTTAATTCTACCCATCGTTGTTATTGTTCCATGTTTTTAAATATTTGGGCACGTTCTTGACTGATTAGAATGTTAGCGTTCCAACCATGATATCCGGGTTCGAAACTCACTGTTGTGTTGTCTTCCAGTCTGTAACCTAATAGGAAAATTGCTCTCGTATCGAGTGACAACTGACTTATTTGTAGTTTGACTTTATGCAAAATCTTCCCGGAAGGGAAGAGGTTTTATGCCCTTCGTAGTTCTTTGTCTTCTAACTGTAGTAGGAAAACTTTTCTCTCTCTCTCACACACACACACTCTCTCTCTCTCGCTCTCCCTCTCGAGGTTTGTAGCTGGTGCTTTTTATTGGGGATCTAGGCCTGAACTCATCTTCATTCTGATCTTCCAGCTCCATGTCGGATTCGTGCGTATTATCCGCCCTTGTTTCTTTCCGACTGCGTTCGCTTTCACCATCAGAAGCACTCATCCTTTCCTCCCGCTCAAGATATTCCCTCAATTTTTTTTACTTCTTGCATCTCAACTTCATCGTCGTCAATTGTAAGTGTTATTTGATGAGAGTTAGTCATGGAATTCTTTTTTTTTATGACGTGCGAAATTTCTGAAAACGTTAAATCCTCTAATTCCTTGGATAATGCCATGGCGGAGACCTTTCTAATGGCTTCACAGCGTGCCGAAACCAAAAGAAAATTGTAATCTCGCTCTTCCCACCTGCATCTTCGTTACCTTTTAATCTCTTGAACGTCGCCTAGACAGCAAAAACAACTAATCTCCGTTTCTACAAAATCCCTTTCATGCAACAATGTTAGAAATCTCTGTTAGCGACGAGATGTTGTGTTGCCTTCCAGTCTATAATATAGAAAGAAATGTCCTCCCATGTTGACTGACGGCTCACTTATTTGTAGTCGTTTAACTTTATGCAAAAAAAGAATAAGTCCATTTTGCATAACGCATCACACACACAATTGTTGAGTTGTCAAAGATACGACTTATCGCCTAGTGAGACGCTCACAGCGTGCTGCACATTTGGGAGGTGAATGAAAAGCATAGCACATAACATAAACTGTGTGAGTGAAATCGGGTAGACGAAGCTATTCGGAAGCCGTCGATGGTTATGTTAGCTCGAAATCACAAGTCATCGTGACTGAGATATTGAGCGCATTCACCTTGTTCAACGGCAGCTTATTCGCTCACTCTCGAAATCAGTAAATGTTGAGCATACTTGCAGTATATGCCACAACTACCCTATAACCTATACTGATTTTGTTATAAGTGCAAGTTACTTAAATCCGGAAAATAATTTTGAACTGTCAGATTTTCCTTTTCAGATAATAATTAACCCATAGATGGGGGAGAAGAGATGAATTCGTATCTTTTCCAGGGGTAATTATGTACATGTGCAGACATATACAGTAGCGACTAACTAGCCACCCTAGTAGAATACGTAGTCTCCCTAGACAAACGGATGTCTAATTTTTAATAAAATATCTTCATTTATATTTTGCGAGCAAGGACAACCAGTTTATACCTGGCAAACTCCATTAACTTTCACCCCACTCAACTCTTCACTGCGTTTCTGTAACATGGGGACGGTATTATCGTAATTAAAGCAATTCGATCAGCTTAATAAAATATTATAATTTGTAATAGTTATTACATTTTCAAAGTCCACCATTAAACAATGGCTAATGAGCCACATAACGAAATATACCATCCAACTTCTGATGAATACAGCACGTAACAAAATTAAACCGGAAATATGAAAAGAAGAGAGCGCTTTCGTTAAAGACACTGGAACAAGTAATGCAGTCTTTATATCGCATTTAAAATCCTATGTGTAAGCTGGTTCTATCCGTTTTATAAATTATGCAAAATTTACGATGAAAAAATTGTTTGAATTTCTAAGAAAACTTAATTTATATATATATATTATATTATATTATATTATATATTTATTTGATATATATATATATATATATATATATATATATATATATATATATATATTTGATGAATTTATTATATTATATATTTATTTGATATGTATATATATATATATATATATATATATATATATATATATATATATATATATATCTATCTATATTTCTCATGTTGTGTGTCTGTCGTGGGGGTTGTTACCTCACCCAGGCCGCATTTCTCACCCGATTCCGATGCGGTTTTCAACACAAGTTTGCAAATGGCTGCCGTAAGGACATGACAGAGCCCAATTTTTGAGTTCGGAATCAGGTTCCGAAAATATCGATAATCGAAAAAATTCTGCTTACAGAAGGAATGATCGCATTTCAACCAAATTTGACACCCTCTTAGAATCTACCATTAGAAGTATTGTCCAGAAGTTTCATGACCACGGACCCCTAAACAGCGCGGAAAATCGATAAAACCCAAAAACCGATACGCCCAGATTGCGTCTGAACCGCATGTCGGTTTTTAGCGAAAACCGAGTGGATTTATGAAGAGGCCATTGGGAGTGATCATGTGAAGTTTCAACTCTGAGCGCCCCCCAAACAGAGTGCAAATCGACAATCAGTCAACCCTTAAAAATGTTTTTTCCGGTTTTTTAAAGCTGATCGTATTGTGTTTATTTTGTTTAGTTCTTTTTTCGTAACAGATTTAATGTTTACTATAGAGCTTAGAAAAAGTTGGCAGTGTGATTTTGGCAAGAAGTAAGGCATGTAAAAACACCAGCACGGCAAAGGGCACTCCTCTAAAGGCAAGGAAGGGCAAAAATATTTTAAGTCAAGTGATAGCGATTGCAGTATTCGTCGTACTATTTTTGAATCAAGCACGGGCAACGCCGGGCCATGCTGCTAATATATTATATTTTATATTATATATTTATTTGATATATATATATATATATATATATATATATATATATATATATATATATAAAGCTATATATATTATATATTATATATATATATATATATATATATATATATATATATATATATAGATTATATATTTATTTGATATATATTTATTTGATAAAGCTATATTATATTATATATCCAGAACTTATATTATATATCGAGAACTTAAACCGGGAGCAAAACTCCTGTGCCTGGATAGAAAATTAATTTAGTAAATGCAGAGAATACAGAGAAACGTAAATAGTGATGTGCCTTCTCATTGCACATTTTTAACCTTAACAAATAGACGAACTCGAGAGATTGAATGATTCATTTATTTTCTACGGTTTAGCAACCCAGGTTATTTAAAGCCAAAAAATATTCTAGATTTTAAGATTTTTTGTCTTTTGGCGATAATAATGATTTAGTGATACCAGTCTTACTAATTAACCCCTCGCTGGGGGGGGGGAGAAGAGGTGGATTCATACTTTTTCCAAGTCTATTTGTGTGTAAGTAATTATAACGACCCTGACCGGAAGTAGAAATCTGCTTTTCCATTAACAATTTCAGGCCATTAACTATTACACCCCCCATATCAAAGCTTACAGCGCCTGATTTTCCCAAGTAGTCATTCATCTAGGTACTAACCAGTCTCGACGTTGCTTAACTTTGGTGATCCTACGGGAACCGTTGTTTCAAAATTATGTGGTCGTGAGACTGAACTTGAGAGAGCTAAATTATAAGTTTAAATAAATAAAGTGTGTCTCAAAAACTTAGATCGATTTTAAATGGGAGTTAAGTTTAAGCGTCTAATGATCTTTTTTTCTTTTCCTTTCAGATTTGGCTGATATTTGGGCGATATTATTTTTCACACATAATTGCTATGACTTAAATAACATGATCCGATAGGGAAATAAATAAATTTTCACCAATAAAACTGATTTATTTACTACTGACTTTGATCCGTCTTAATGAAACACCCTTATATATAATCCGTCTTAATGAAACAACCTTTACACATTGTAGTTGGACACAGCCCTAACAAACTAAGATACGCAGTTGATACAGTGTTGATAGCAAACATATAAATGAAACTATAGGAACTGCATTCGCTGGTTCCCAGACTCCATGAGTTCAAGCGCCCTACGAGGCTGGCATCCCGCTCTCACCCTTTCACTGTCGAAACTCCTAAATGTAGCCGTCTCTTCAACTCTAATAGCTTCATGTCTCGCACCTCTCGCCAGTGGAACTCCCTTCCCTATTCCAGTTTCCCTGAGAACTATAATCTACAGCTATTCAAATGTAATGTCAATCGACATCTCCAATTGCCTTGATCTATCCACTACCCTTCTCCTCATCCTTTGTTTTATCACTCCTATCTGGTCTTGCTATCTGATCTTCTGTAACCCCTTGCGTCCTAGTGGCTTCCCGCCTTGCTTGGGGTGAAACGCTTAAGAAAAAAAAAAGAAAAAAATAGAGAATTTTTGTAATTGGTTGATTTTGGCATTTTCAATATGGATGTTTGTCTCATCTTTTTCCTGACAGCCATACATTCTCTCTTCTTACAATTAATGTTTAGTTCTATTTTCACGCTTTCCTTTACTACTTTCTGTATCTTAGCCGCCAATAATGAATCCTACTAGGATTTCTAATTATCACTTCACTGTAGCGTTTGAATAAATCCGGTGAGAAGAAACATCTTTGTCTTAAACTTTATCTTTTTGTTTATTTACTGAACTAATTTTCTATCCGAACGTATGCGGTCGCATCCCAATATAAGTTCTGCATTATGCTAATATCCTACCCAAATAAATCTAGCTTATCTATCAGTTATTTGTTATATACATTGTAAATAAGCCGATTTTAATTGACCAAAAACAAAACAAAAAAAAAATATTCATCGCCTCCTGTGAAATATTATTTTTAGTTTCTTTATGTTGAGTAAAATCCTTTACCCAAGAAACAGGTTATGGATAAGTAGTAAAAATATAAATACGATTTGGATAAATTGAGTGATACTCAACATGTACAGTGTCTATATTTTACTAATACTCATCTGAATAAAGATGTATCCACGAAGTGTGATATTTTTGAATCTCTTGTAAACATAAGCTGCCAGGGATTTTGTTAATGTACTTGTCTGCAGTTTTTTTGGGGGGCCGTTTAAACCAGGACGCCAGTTAATATGACAGTTGTGTTCAGATGCCAGATTTTTCTCTGTTTCAATCTGTTTCAATTGTCAAATTTTTATATGCAACAATCTGACGGTGAAATTAATCTCACACTCGGAAAAAAAAATCGTTAGAAAGAAACACATTGTTCCAATGGCTAGTGGATATTCCCCTGTAGCGGTTTGAAATAGAAGTAAACTTCAAACACTCAAGGCAAATCTATTTCTTGAGGTAGATGATGACTGTTAAAATGGTTATGATGAATAAAGGGTTTAGTATGAATAGAAGAGGTGGTGTTAAGAATTATGACGCTTATCAGGGCATGGTGGCTAAAGAACGTTTGACCTTTGATTTAAAACTGTTGTATAAGAGTAAGTGTCGTTGCCGACAATGTGGTTTGAAACTAGATCGCCAATGAGTAACGATTCCATTATTAAGTAGACCACGTGATCATAAAGGAAGGGTATAAATGCAAAGTATTTTTATTTCACACGCTAAGTGCTATTCAAACTCTCTGCCTCTGGCTATGTCGAAGGGCAGAGTCTCGTCTTGGTAGACAGCTAGCCGACCCCGCTTTTTACGGGGTCTATGTGGAATTTTTGGCCGAGCCTACGTGCTCGGATACCCTACAATAAAACTCATCCTTGTGCCACATCCGACCGTATGGGGCGGTTAATGAAATATCTCGCTCTCTACTCTACTAGTATACGGATTACGATTCTCTTCTGATCATTATACTATTTGGCAATTACTACTTGAACAAGTATTACTTGTGCGGATATTATTGGAAGGCGTTAATCTAGTACCGGCGTCTACGAAGTCTCGAATATACGAGTTTTCGCTTGACATAGCAAAAGTGACAAGCGAAGCCGACCAATATCACAAAAAATGTTTAAGATATTAGTATCGATAGTTTGTTTGATTAATTTGTTTGTTCTTTTTTACGGTTCATCAACACTTTGTGAGTTATTTACACCGAAACATATTTTGGATTGCAACTCTTATTTATTTGCAAGTGAATAATGCATTAACTATTTTTAAAAAAATAACAACGATTTTTTCAGATTGTTAACCCATAGCGTAATTTAACAGATTAATAAGTATGTTCAAAATCTCTGTAAAACTGTGGATTTGCGTAATACGATTCTTAGAGGAAAGTTAGCGATGAATATTTTAATAAAAGAACATTAAATGAATTAAAAAAAAAAAACACACGGAGATTGGGTAATACTAAAGAGAGAAGTTAGCGAGAAGACACTTATTAAATTTAAACGAATAAAAATCTGTATAGAGATTTGCATAATATTGTAGAGAGATGAAAGTTAGCGAGCAGTTGCTTAATGAAGTGAAAGCAAACATAGGTGTCTCTCCCTCGAACTAACTGACTATAAAAGACATGGTCGGCACTTATTTATGGGCAGTAGTAAAATGGCATTGAATAAAGCTTCACTACAAGCTTAAGCGTTGGTTTTTCTTTACAACGATTAGGAGAAGTAAATTAATGAATACTCTCTGATTAAATTAACACTAATTGAATCAATAAAGATATGAGGAACTGCGTAATATGACAGGCAGATGTGTGTTGGCGTAAAGTCGCTTATTAAAAGAACATTAAAATAGATAGGGGGATACTAGTAAATGAACAGCTGCTTATTTAAACAAAATAACACTCCAATTATAAACATTTAACGAATCAATATATATATATATATATATATATATATATATATAATAAATATAATTGATTTAAAATATGTTTTTTTTTCGCTACACATTTCTAACCATGTTTCAAAAATGGAAGCTAAAAGTCCCGAATTTAATTTCGTAATTAAATTAAAGACATAAATAAAAAGTATTCTAACCTAAACACCCCCCAAAATCTTTAAATATACAAATAGAAAAAAATGCCGTAAGAATTTTTGCCGTTAACAATAAAATTAAAAAAAAAAAATCCACACGATATGCATTTAACGAATGTTATATTTCATTGAAAAATACATCCCTACCCCCTACCAAAACGTAACTAATAACTGATACATTAAAATAACGACATAACGAACACGCAGACGCCCCTTGTCTAGTGAAAGTCGATTTATCTGTAACCTTGGAAACGTGAATTATGACTTTAGCTGTGTCTTTAAAACCCAGTACTTTTAAAAGTTACTCCAAAATTCGCTTGACGATGAAATGGAACTAATGTCTTTAATGTTTGATGGATGTCAGTTATAAGTTATCTCCTGCTAATTTTCCCTCTGAAAGTTCTCCACTGCCTTAACCAGGAATTGAACTCAACTTTTTTTGGGTCTGTCACTGGATCTAACCAACGCCTTTATCCACAGTGCCACGTACCTCAATTTCGACTCCCACCATCCATACAGCGTAAAGAAAGGGATCGTCCGATGCTTACAAAACCGAGCAAAAGTCATAAGTGGCAATCCAGAGACGTTAGATAAGGAATTGGTCAGTATAAGTAGTACCCTACAACGTAACAATTACCCTGGGTAACTGACAACCATCAAACATGGCACGTGGAACTAGAACAGTCTACCCCAGTGATCGAAATAAAGGGTTCAGTTCGAAATTCCTACCACCTGAAGAAGGCCGGAGCGTACAACGGCCGAAACGTTGTGACGAATATGGCGACAAAGATGAGGACAATAGTCCGACTAATGTAAATACTGTACATAATACCTCATCTCAGAAATATAGACATATATATGTATATTTATATATAAATAAAAAGAAAGAACAGTAAGATGTATAATCCGGTGTTCTTATAGATATTTTTTATTTTTACAAAATAGTGCTCAATGTAAATTTACAGAGCATTAAAACATGAAACATTTGAAACATGGTTAGAACTTTGTAGCGAAAAAAAACATATTTAAATAAATCAATTTATAATATATATATATATATATATATATATATATATATATGTACAAATATATGTATGTGTGTGTGTGTGAAAAATATATGTTTACATGTTTGATTACCACTTTTTATTTTTGCTAATTCAGTCGCAATTATAAGAAAATTTAGTTTTTTTTTCCCTATATATATATATATATATATATATATATATATATATATATATATATAAATAAATACAATACACACATATGTATATATATATATATATATATATATATATATATATATATATATATATAAGAAACTTCGATCGTTTTTTCCATAATGCCGATAACACTAACCAACAGCTTATTCTGAAAATGGAAAAATTCAATAAAATATAAACTCAGGCCTTTTTCTTTGTAGTGAAATTTGTTTGGCTATGTATGTATGTATGTATGTATGTATCGATCTATTTATCTTTCTATATATAATTCAATTAAAAATCCTACTTTTGATACAATATAATAGTGGTCAGAAAACTTAAATTAATGAAGAAGTACTTATTACAATTTTAAAAAGCAAAAATCTACAACAATTTAAGACATAAAACATGAGGAAAATATTTAATTTATGATATATATATATATATATATATATATATATATATATATATATATATATATATATATAAAAAGAGAGAGAGAGAGAGTATAAAGAAAGAAATTTACACGTTCTCTCACTGATTTTGATCAGCTTTACTTTATATATATATTAGGTTGGTACAAAATAATGACGTAAGAATGTCGTTTTTGACGTTAAAAAAATACGTCAAAAACGACATTATTACGTCATTATTTTTTACACCAACCTAATATATATATATATATATATATATATATATATATATATATATATATATATGGGAACGGGCAAGAAATAAATATGTATTTAAATATCTGATTATTACTTTTTATTTTAGCTAATTCGCTAGCGATTTTAAGAAGGTATCCTTCGGTGCCTGGAACCCAGATCGGTTTGATAGCATCGCTAATTCTTTTTCCGAATGAGCAAGAGCCGTTGCCTTCTGCATAGAAATATTCTAAAGCGTTCACACGCCTTTGATTTACTTATGGTCCTCTGAATCTGGAATGCAGTGTTTCTAAAAATAGACAAGCTCGCGAATCCACCGAAGCCGATCGCGTTATCGATTCGTCGACATGATTTTGAACGATACATCGGCAATTGTATCAGTTGGAAGATTATTCAAGAGGAGAAGCGAGAGGTTGCATATTTTGACATATGTTTGCTAGTCGCAGCTGGATCTCGCTAAAGACAAGAAGCATTCAAAGAATGATATTCTCGAAGATTTTCAGAGAGGTGAAGATAATCAATCAAAAATCCAATAAATAAACGTACAAAAACAAGACAGTGAGAAAGGCTTATTGATAGAGTAATACTGTATAAGTGAAACGATTCTGTAGTATTGTTTTTAATCAGCCCTGTTCTTTCAGGACGTGGCCAATCATGGCTCTCCACATTATCTTATCTTTTGTTACTCTAAGTAACTTTGACTCTTTCTTTAATATGTCGTGTGTATTCAGTACGTGGGCGATCATGGCTCTCCACAACTTTCTAAGCTATTTTTTAGCTTAAAGCAATATTTTCAAACCTAATGTTAAAAAAGAAGAGAATGCCATACAGAATGAGGAAAGAATGCCTAGTGAATCTAATACTCACTGGGCATATTGGAAATAGAAAAGCAGGTGGTAACAACGAGTAAACTATTTTTAAAAAAATGTGTGAAGGTATGGCAAAATTGGGAAAAAGGCGGGCGGGGAAAATAACCTCGACCAACAATGGAGAGAAGGTCGTGGAAAGTCGTGATCACCCACGTCCTGAAAGGACACGATAGACAAAATCTATAGTTCATATCGAGACGTCAGATAATGCTGGACAATGTCGAAGAAGACAATTTCTGAAAAGTTGCGTTTTATAAACATGAAAGCTGTGGTCAATTTCTAAATGTACCATGTCCCTTTCCCAAGGTAGAGGATCATGGTCCTCCACAGTCTTCTGTTGCTGTAAGTGATTTGTGGTCCTTTTCAATCTTCTTTTCAGCGTTGAAAGAATTAAAAAAAAAAGTTTTATGTTGCATCCTAAAAAGCTTTCTCTCACAGACGATACACTGTTAGCCTCTTGTTACTCGATCGCTATTACAATAGAAATGTTCAAACGAGACCCTTTCCTTAGATTCACCAGTTCATATTATCACAGCTAGAACACACCATACCACGTACTCACATTCAACACATCTTCATTCCCTTCGTATCCCATTACTAAGTAGGAATTTCCCTTCTGCCTGCTTCTTCCCTAGAACTGCTACTTTGTGGAACATGCTCCCGAGTGGATGCTTTCCTGAAATTACATTCCTTTCCAGTCTCTAGTCAATCATTATCTATCCGACATATCATTATAACATGCACTTCTTACTCCTTCCTTGAACGTCATTACAACCTTATTCGATATTCTTCTACTTTGAGTGGCTCCAAAGCCTTGTACTTGGTTAACAATAACATCAAATGATTCCACCCTTCTCCCTGTTTCGCTATCCGGTCAAACAAGTAAATTATTGCTCGTTGTTTTCCCCCTGCTTTTACAGCCGCCAATATGTACAGTGGGTGTCAAATTCTCCAATCCATCTTTCCTCATTAGGCGTCTCAGAAATTTGAACTCTCTCTTTCTGATTGTAAGTGCAAGTTATCTTGTAGTTTCTATTTTACTTAAAGCTTACTTGTTTCCCAAATGTTCTGTCTATAGCATAATTAGAATTCAAGCCCTGTCTATATTACTAAGGATATTAATCAGCAGTCGCTGCCATATGTTCCAGGATGTTCCAGAAGTCCCCTAGTGCTTTAAGAATGTAGTAATTTCAACATTTTTTAAAAATTCATATACTTTTTTTTAATACAGAATAAAAATTCAGATACTGGAAATATATTGCAATTTAATTATGAAAAATTATAATACGTGCTAATTTTCCATTTTCGACTTTACACACACAAATACTTCTTTGATAGTATTCTTTATAAACGGGCTAATAACATTCGATGACTCAAGACCTCGAATTTCTGCACAGAAATCATTGTGTTGCTGAATTGTCAGCGTCCCAATGAAAAATAATCGGGTGGAATTAGATCAGAACGTTATGGCCATAACATTTCTGAATTTCTTGAAATTATCCGGTGTCCAAAAGTTTGGTTAAAACCAAAATAAAATCCCGCCATATTGGTTCTTTGTTCAACTGTGAATTTTCCCATTGAGACATTTTCCTAAGTAAATGCAAGTTCCTAAAAGTAAATAAACAAATTAAACGTATATAAAAAAATTACATGTTATGAAATTTTTAAATACCTAGGTAAGGTTGGGGACCTCCTGTAGAAGTTCAGCATTCTTTCTTTTGTTTATGTTGCTCTTTTCGTATCTCTTAATACTTTGCTTAATTTCTGGAAGGTGATTTCATTCTGCTTATGCGGCTTTGAATTTCTGTATATTACTTGACATATTTCGTAGCAGAATGGTAATTATTTATCAAAGAACAGCGTAGTAAACTCGGAATGCTGAAAGGCAAAAAATGTCGTAAATAATAATAATAATAAAAAAAAACAGTCAAACTTTTTTTTTATTTTTCCCCTCCTAAGCTGAATAACAAGTCAAACCTGAAGGTCACAAAATTGCAAAAATATGTTCAATTAAGAATTTATCCGTGTTAGTTAAATATCTATTCCCCATGTAAAACATATAGTGGCGAAGGAGTTAAAACAACATCTGGTAGTAAATAAATAAACTCGTGACTAATTTTATAAATAATTTTAATCATTTATACAAATGATATGAAGTCTCTGCTTGTCTTTGTATATAGAGAATATTAGTTACCAAAAACCCTCTCGACGAGTAATATGTATGTGTGTAAAAATATATAGAAAATAGGAAAAAACTCGTTAGGTAAATAATCCAAAGTTCTTTAGTATTTTTGTCATTATTTTTAAAAAAATAGTGCTCGATACAAAAGTAGAGCATAAATATAATTATTTATTTAAAAATATGATTCCAACACGCTACATAAGAGGTCTCATGTTTCAAAACAAGAGCCGAAAACTACAATATAATTATTTGCATTAAATCGAATTAAAGTACCAAGCTCTGTTCCATCTTCAAGTGAAATTTTTTTTGGAATCAAAATTTTGATTCCCCCAAAAAATTCGCTTTTCGATTTAATTAAAATAATTATATTGTAGTTTTCGGGTCTTGTTTTGAAACATGAGACCTCTTACGTAGCATTAGAATCATATTTATAAATAAATACTTATATATATATATATATATATATATATATATATATATATATATATATATATATATATATATATATATATATATATATATATATATATATATATATATATATATATATATATATTGGTCAGTGTAGACTATGCTACGGTTGAGAACGGCGGGTAATAGAGAAATTTATAACGGCTTGATGTCACTTGATCTCTCGTTATTAAATCAGGTTGCGTTGTTTTAATGAGAGTATTAATAACGGTAAATAAAAGAATTATCTGGAGTATAGCATAGTAGGGTTAAAACCAGCGGGAAGATTATGTAATTACAGTAGTGGAGACTCGTTGAGTCGAGAAGACTTGCTGATTGTCGCCAGTGGAGATCACTTGATCTCAATGACGACAATCAGATTTCTCTGGTTCAAAGATGCAGTTAATAATGCCACCGATTCAAAGAATATAATGACAAGGCTAAGGTTCAGGGTATCCTGAATACGTGGTAGAGATTTCAGAATAGTTCTCGTGACTTGATACATAGCGAGGACAATTATTAAGTTCAATAACACAGTCTTGGTCAAATGTTTAAGAAGACCTGGCAAAGACTGACTTTTCGCTATTATTGCAGGATATTGAAATATTCACTTTTATTTAATGTAAGAAAACTAATTACACGTTTGAAACATTGTAACGCAGACTTTCGCCTTTTTATCGAAATTGCAAGTAAGTTATTATATGTTAAAATTATACACAAATCTGTTACTTCCTGATATTCTAAGTGGGAGAAAATGGAAGCTAAGTTTTTGTCAAGATTTGAAAGTGTTATCATTGCACGAAGAAGATGGTGATGAAATTTCAGTCCACATTGGTTCTAGCAAGGCCGTAGTTCATCATGCTATCCCAGTTACCAACCTGAAGTGTCTAATTTTTTATGAAAGAAAAGTATATTTCCCAGAAATACAACTCGTATAGATTATGATATCATCAAAACTATAGTTTCACAATCTTCGACAAATTCACACAAAGAAAAGAAAAAAAAAGAAAGTCGAGCTTCTCTGGCTCTCAGCTTTTCAGGGATTCAAAGGATTCTTTCTCGTAGATTTCCCGATGAATATCACCTAAGATCCTGCAAACCAGTCCGAAAACCAAGCTTGACTTCAAAAATGAAATAAAGAAACGACTTAAAATCACCTAAGAGTCATGAACAATGGACAGAGGAAGAATGGGGAGAATTTATTTTCTCTGATGAATTCAGTCTCCAGCAGTTTCTTGCCTGCGCATCATGTCAGAAGGCCTACGGGAAATGGATTTAATGAAAAAGAAATATACGATACAAACTATGAAAAAAAAACCCGGACAGATGAGTTTAGGTCGGTTGGTTTATAATAAACTGGAGCCAGCTTGAATAATCATCTAGAATTTTTGTACGATAATCTAGAAATCTAGAGAACTACTTACTTGGTCTCACCACATGTACCTCAAGTCATAAAGCAAAGAAAACGAAAGAATATCTTAAGGACTACAAGGTCAACAGCCCTGACTTCAATCTCAAAGGAAATTAATTGGCTTATATTAAGAATAAGGTTGTATACGGGAAGAAAAAGAAAATGGACGCTATCAAGTACGTCTGGATCAATTCGGTTTCAATAGAAAATTTTCAAAGTCAACATGTCTTATCATATTTAAACGGTTATCAATTCGAAAGGTGGCCATACAGAATACTACATTATATTGAACTTAATCGAAATTAAGTTTATGTGCTCTGTTTATTTACGGATTATCAACCCGTTGTGGGTTAATTAAAGCCAGAAAATATTTTTAGATCAGAAGAAATTTTTTGAGATAATGATTTTATTGATACAAGCGGGGAAAGTGATTTATACTTTTCCAATGTGCACTTGTGCGGAAGGAAATATGTCGAACCCGTTTCTTCCTTTTTCAAGTTTGTTATCAATTACACCAGCCGCACATCCAACCTTACAGCACCTGGTATTCCCAAGCAGTCACCCATCTAGGGACTGACCACGCTCAGTGTTGCTTAACTTCGTACGATTTCAACGTGATGTGGTGGTAAGCCATTAAATTTATGTATAGACATGCTTTCATGTTATTGAGATTTCTGTACTCTTTTATTAAAAAAATATTTTCGGTGATTTCAATGTTTTCAACACTGTTGAGTTGATGCCAGCCATGTTTCAGGCGATCTCAACATGAAAGCTAACAATGAAGCCGGATATTTATAGGGACATGTTGTCTCTTGACGAACCTTCATAGACATCAGATTACTGCAGAATGACAATCAAAGTAATGCTTGTAAACGATATTAGAACACTAATAGTATTAGTATAATTTAGTGCCGTAGTATAATTTTAACTATCCGAAGACGGAAAATGTGAGAGAAAAATTCGAAGGTCAAACGAAATAGCAAAAAAAAAAGCCTTCCAGTAATTATGCAAAGTATTAACAGGAAAATATCGTCAAAAAAAAAGAATATAGTACTGTGTAGAATAACAATACAATAAACAGCACTTACCGACGTAAGGGTCCCAGCTAGCGTCCAGGTGGCAGACAAAAATAAAGCAGTTTGTAACTTAATACAAACCCTGCAAACTAACTGATGAATCAAGCTGGTATTTATATAGAAATACTTCCACTCAGGTACCAGCAGCCAATCACAGCCCAAACAATGGACTATCCCACTTAAGCACAATGAGATGCTCCATGGCACCATAAATAGATCTCTTTCTCAAGGTTGAATTATTATTCACTTAGCTTGCTCCACAACTGAGTGTTTATCTCGACCACGTGATTTCTGTACGTACCGAAGAGCTGTTTAATAGCTATCACTCGCTATGATAATAAATGATTGACAATTACCTTCAACTGACGATGGGACAAGAATCGACAGAGATGTGTCTCTACAGCTGAATGATGAGCATACCAAGGGCTGAACATGTGAGCAATGCGGAAGTTGTAATGAAAATCGAAAGTAGGAGGAACTTTAGTATTAAATAAAAAAGTCACGTTTGAACTTTCTGGGATAAATAATCTTTACTAATTGTTCCAATAAGTAGGACAAGAGATAAATCTTTCTAAAATATAAACTATGATCAAATAACAGTTTGTCGTCATTAGAGTAAAACCGGTAATTGAATACACCTTTGAATCTATTATCAACATGCATGATTTGCAATTAAGATACACTAAACATTTCAAATAACTCGGTGTATGGAAAGCTTACGGCCATATCACGTTGAAACACTCGTTCTCGTGCGAAGTTAAGCAACGCCGAGCCTGGTCAGTAAATAGATGGGTGGCAGCTTGGGATTTCCAATAGCGGCAAGCTTGGATGTGCGGGTGGTATAATTGGTAATGGCTCGGAATTGTTAATCGGAGAGCCGAGACCCGATTCTATTAGGGTTCGTTATATTCACTTATAGCGCAATTGTCCTTGGAAAAGGTATGAATCTACATCCTTTCGCTAAGAGAAGGGTTAATTAGTAGAGTTTTATCACTAAATCATTATTATCTCCAAAAATATATCTGAAAATATTTTCCGGCTTTACATAAACTTAAAAGGATTGATAAGTTGTAGAAAACAAATCATTAATCGGTGTACGGATCAGATATAACAAATTGTGTATAGAAGATGGTGTAATTAGACGTATCAGATCATTGCAAAATTCCGTGCCCGATTTTTTTTGGTTAATATAAAATGATCACTTGACACTGGTGTTTCTTTTTTTTTTTTTTTTTTTTTGCTGTCGATTTCTGGTGTGTTCTAGATTGAAGCCTTGTATTGTTCAGTTGCGATTCAGGATTTGTTGAATGTAAAGATGTCGTTTACAAATGAATGCCTTAAAGATGGTGGATGAAAAGTTGCATCTCCGCCAAATTATACTCTATGAATTTTGGAAAGGAGAAAGCGTCGGAACTGCGACAAGAAACATTCAGAAGGTTTATTTGGATCGGGTTCCTGTTCAAAAAGTGGTTTGGTAGATTTCACCAGTGTGATTTTAGCCTAAGAACCATCAACCACGAACCAGGCGTCATCGTGGAGCATGAACCAAAGATTTCGACGGAGGGGATTGCTAAATGTTTGAAAATCAATTTGCCATTTCAGAGTCTTTGGATTTGTTTTCCAAACTCGACACGTGGCGGCCGCCTTCTCTGGCAGAACAGAACAAATTCGATCGTGTTTTTGCGTATATTTCTTTGTTTTTGAACCATGAAGAAGAGCCGTTCTTTGACAGAACTTTCACAGGTGATGAGAAATCTATCGTTTATGGTAACGTTCGACGCCAACAGATTTGGAAACAAAATTCTGAATGTGCAGAACCGATGGTTAAATCGACCTTGCATCCAATAATAGTGTTGTTTTCCGTTTAGTGGCATTGCAGAGGTATAATTCATTTTGAGCGTCTTCCAGCCAGCGAAACAATAACTGCAAAGAAATTGTTTCGACTAACTCCCAATTTCTAATGCCGCTATTTATAAAAAAAGACCAATTTTGGCAAATCGAAAATTACACACCGCATTCTCTTTATTTGGTTCTTGATATTTATTCTGTAACATACAGAATTGTGACAGAGATTCTCTAAGCGTAGCTGCGGCACAAGGCCGAAAGTATGGGGTACACGGTGACTCACTATTCAGTCGTAACTGTTTATAGCGAGACAAGCTTGTTTACCATTAAACCACGTGGAGGTGCCCAAAGTACCCCGCGGAGGTACCAGCTCTTAACTTGGTTCTTTCGGATACTCCTTTGTTCAACTGACTGTTCAGAGACATTCCTTTTGTTATTTAAATTTTTCTGTAGTTCCTGAGTCTACAGAAAAATTTAAATGACAAAAGGAATGACTCTGAAAAACTATCTCACAACATTCTTCCAAAAAAGTATGAGGTTTGTACAAAAATAGCATCAACAAGCTTTTGGAAAGATGGGAGACTGTTGTTAAAAACAATGGAGACTATCTGCTTGATTAATAAATGTTTTTGTGAGTATGTAAAATTGTGTTTTTAATTTTTGACTCGGGCAAGAACTTCTGCCAGGATCGATAAGATCGATATTAAAATCTAGTTTTAACACAGTTAACATCAGGAAGAGGCAGCTGAAAATTCTGGGTGACGTAATGAGAAAGGAGGGCTTGGAAAATCTGATAATCACAGGGCAGATAGAGAGAAAGAGAAACAAGCGAAAGCAGCTTGTGACATACTTGGCAAGTTTAAACAAGTGAATGGCAGAATAGTGGGAGAAATAACAAAAAGCGAAAACTTTTTGAGAACTACAAGGGACAAGAGAAAATTGAGGCCCATGACCGCCTACGTCCTGAAGGGACACGGCACATAAAAGAAGACCCTTGATTCAGACGTAAACTTCTTCAAAACATTACAACGGCAAACACGAAGTTTCTACGAAAATTGCATCAACAATCTTGTAGAACAATGAGAGTTGTTAAAAACAGTGAGGACTATGTATGTGAGTAATGGATGTTTTTTGTGAGTAAGTAAAATATTGTTTTTTAATTTTTTTAATCTGGTGAGGAATAATAAATAATCTAATAGAATAAGCTCAGCTTTGGGTAATTTTGTTCAACAAACGCAAGATGATACAAAACTAAATTATTAAAGTAAGCACTCAAATCATGTTCTTAAATAATATCTTCAGATCGTGAATTTCATATACATGCCATGCAAGGCATGCAAAACGTTCAGAAATTTCAAAACTGTCAATTACAAAAAAAAAAAAACAAACAAAAAAAACGCTTTCTCATATCACTGATCGAAAATGCCGTAGAGCGAATGAAATATTTAGTTATTAGGGAGAATCACGCTAAAGAATCACAAAAACAGAGCTTTACCAAATAACAAAAACCATATCAATTGAGGACTTTCAACACCAGCAACGATTAAAATGGATAGTGCACGTAATTCGAAGAGAAAATAATGACATAGTTGACATTTCACACGATTTCAAACAAAAAGTTAAGAAAGAAAACCTTTATCAATATTGGAAAGAGGGATAACATTTGCTAGGATTGATATCCCTATTTTCTGAAAAAAAAAATATTTCAATAGAAAGATTTTATAAATTTCAACCGACAGTGGCACTGGCTGCTCGGTCAGTGAATGACGTATGTTTCCATATAAGGAAACAGCTAATATTTCCATAATGAGGAAAAATGGGAAAATTAATATTCACAAGATATAATGGAAGCGGAAAAGACCCCGAGAGAAGCACTGGATAACCTCCGTCATGAGTTGTCTTTTTGCGAATGTGCAGGGCGAGGAAAAAGAAGGATGTTAAAAAGTAATATTTTGCTGAGTGTTAGATGGGACAAGATATGGTTGAGAGCCATGATCACTCGCGTCCACATAAAAGAAAGAATTGTATTTATATTTTGACGGCAAGGGAACATATCCTATTTGTCGTAACGTCACTTTAATTTTACAATTCCTGTTGAATTAATTGGACTAGTTAGTTGAATGCTTGAAACGTTTCTAACATCTTAAAAAAATCTTAGCAAAATCTTAGAAGTGTCTTAGAAGTTTATTCACGTTTTATCAAGCAATCAGTCATTTGTCGCTATTATTTACAAACCTGAGGAATGTTTAGAAATTCGACTAAAGGAGTTCATATAAATATCCACGAATAGACCACTGTTAGAGTTTAAGCATTTAAAAGAAAAAAAATGTATTCTACGTCTCCTTACATATACCGCATCCCTTCAACATATAGGCAATCATGACTTCCCACAATTTCCTCTCGTGTAGCTCTTAGCAGCTATTCTCGCTTTAGTGAATATCTCGCCTCCATTCCGCGTCATTCTTACAAGATCGTCAGGTAAATGGCTCGCTGTCTTTCCGTATCTCTCCTTGTCTCAAAACATTCCGTGAAAAGTCCGTTTTCCAAGCCCCGCTTCCTCATTATGTGCCCAATCTCCCTTGTCTTTTCTTTATTCTGTCGCTATTTCCTTATTTTATACAGAAAAAGACATTTTTCAACAAGGTACTTATTTCTCAGCGATGAGAATTGCATATATTATAAGAGTATAAACGATGAGATCCAGACATGCTTTTGAAATGTCACCCTGAAAAGAATATTTTCTCTTTTTTTTTTTCGGGGATTCCAAAGAATTGATACGAATTAATGGGCTCCAGACAAATTGTATTTTATGGTTATTGCCTATGCTCTGTTGGCTTGATTTAATAGCAGAATAGAACCGAAAATAACTTTTTGAGCAAAGAAACATAGCAAAAATAATGGAGCCATTTTTCCAGACTTCTAAATCTTTGAACTATAATTATTTCATCTTCTTCGGTGGTTTCAAATAGTTTGAAACTATTATAAAAATTCTGGGATAATTCATCGAAACAAGACTGGAAGATTTCTTCAGTGGTTATATTGTTTGGATGAAAGGTAGATTAAAATCACGAAAAATGCCAAAGATAATTTGATGAGTAATAACTGAAAATAATGTCTGAATTGATTTTTTTTTCAGTCATTTCACCCCAAGCAAGGCGATAATGCCACAAAAATGCACAGGATTACTGAGAGTTAAAGAGAATGAGAAGGTTTTATTGAGGAAAGAATAAAGGAACAGGATTCAGAAAGAGAAGGTGTCGATTGACATTGCATTTAAATTTTTGAAAATTGTAGATGGCAGGGAAGAAAGAAACCGGAAGTGAGTTGTTCAGGTGCGGACTGTGAGAAAAAAAAACAACAAAAAACAAAAAAAAAAACGCCAAAAAACAGAATAGGTAGTTCAACAGAAAAACGGTGTATATGAATGAAAAATACATCCACAAAATATTTTCTACTATTACACACTCAATTCAATATCCTAGAATCACTTGCTATAGAGGGTAATTGAATGAGGTGGTTCTAAGTGCATAAAGAGATGAAGAAATAAGTGTACACTATGGGAAGATTTAAAATAGAAAACGGTTGAAACCAGATTTGAAGAGTTTAAGGTCGTAGTGATCTGGGAAGCATCGTTTTTGGAATCTATTCTACAACAATTCTAGGGCAGAAGCTATACGAATGAAACTCGTCTTTACCAACAGAATATAAAGTGAGTGAAGATGCTTCGACGCTGGTGTACCTGGCGGTTCCGAAGTGTGATGCTCTGGACTCATTTGGACATTTTCCATGGAAATAGCGAAAGGATTTTAAGGTTTCGTCAGTGTGAAAGAGGTTACAGACTGGAAAATAATTCAGCACCCGCAAAGCCGCGTAAACGGTCTTGAACTCTGTCAGGGAGAGGGTAGCGATACTCCATTTCTTAACTGGTCTGATTCTTGTTAGAGCACGGCCATGGGTTTCAGCTGCTTTCTGAAGCGGTACAAGAAACCACTATTTCCAGTATCTTTATCGGGGGTACGAATATACGAGTTCCACTTGAGGTCTGGAACGATAGAAAACTTTTTTCCAACCAACTCATAGAGATATCTAAAAATATAAAATCACCTTACAACCATTATCATCATTACCCTAAGTCCCAACGACCACATGTAGTCGTGGGGTCATTGCACAGCTGACCCCCTGACCTGTTCCCTCCACAGGTCTCCAATTCATGTGAAACGCTCTTTCGGCAAGTAAATGAAAATACTGCAGCCGCTCGAATCCGAGGATGCCAGTCTACCAGGGTCGATAGATAATCCATGCTGCAGACACCTGCTCAGGTGCATTTCTGTTTGTTCAATACTTACAGAGGCCACCTGTTGTTTATACTGCAACTATGCCGAGTGGACCATAGTTACATTTTCTGGAAAACAGCGCGTTATCTAGCATGATCAACAGTCTCACAAAGGAGAGCACGCTCAAAACCTCTGTCACGATGACTTGTGACTTCATGCTAGCATAACCACCGACGGCTCCCAAGGCTTGGGTCAACCCGTGGTATGGTTTTCAGGTAATTTCCAAAGATGTAGCACGCTGGGATTACCTCTTTCATAAAGTCATCTTCTGACCATGATGGGATTCGAAACCGCGTCTCATGATCAGAAAGCGAACGTTCTAATCAATCGGCCACGTGCCCATTTGTTTTTGCTTACAGTACCAGGGGCCTACTTACCTGGCTCTACGAGCCTTAACTTCGGTGATCGAACGAGAACCGGTGTGTTCATCGTGGTCTGGCTGTAAGCAAGTAGAGCTGGTGGATCCAATCCTTCTCCAGGTTAAATCAGGACCAATATTTTCCTGTTTGAAGATTCGCATTGATCACAAACACTTGCCCGGGGAAAGCCTCCACCTTAACTTTAGTCTAAGAAGCCGTTTAACCAATGATGCCATGTTATCAGCGAACTGGCCTCATACAAACATATCTTTGAAACCCAGTCTTCTATATTGACTTAGATGACTGTTGAACTTGACAGTAGGTACCATTTCACAGGTTTTGTTTTTAATCCTTCTAATTATTCTATTGATTTAAATGCAGTAGTTACTTGATTAGTTCAAATGTTTTCCGGTAATATCAGCAGTCTTACGAAATCTTAGAAGTGTCTTACAATCTTACTCATTTCTTTATTGTTTGTGTAATCTGTTGGTATTCATTATAAACGTCTGGAAAGAAATTTGAAAAATGTGTGCCTAGAGACTTCAGTAAATAAACCAATGTTAGAATTTAAGCAAATAAAAACTGTCTCTTTTTTTTTCTTATTCTTAGTCTTTTATCCTCATCCGGAAAGCCTGGTTTAATGATCGATTAACCGACCTTGCGGCAGGTAGGTTGATGTTGATAATAGCAGATGTAGATTGACCTGACATTTACACCTTACAATGGAAACTGGTATTTCGGATAGCGTTTTTAGTCGGAGGCCGCCTAATAATCATTTGCTAGTTTCATTCAATTTCTTGTTCCTTTGTTAATTTTAGCTTTAATGATACGATAGAACTTGAAAGATGTCCAGAGCTTGAAAAAGAGAACGAAATTTTGCCAGAGTAATAATCAAACTCATGCTATGCGCTGAGAGATCGATTTTACGGAACTCGTGACCTTAATGTTTTAATTGCAAAGAGATTGTTATATTTTCTGGTCTATAATGAGAAGTGGAAAGCTTACGTCATGAGAGAACGACGCAGTGTTTCGATGATTTTCAATTACGCTGAATATATAATGTGGATGACGTGGAGGCGTGACGCCCACAGTTGCGCAGGTGAAGTCTGGATTAGACTCGAAAGATAAGAGAGCTTTTAAGAGTAGGCGTCTCTACTAGAGAGGAGGAAAGCGAATTAACCCAAGTGAAAAAAAGTAGAAATAGAAAGAAAAAAAAACACATAGAAACAAACATACATAAAAAAAAACACGATTACCTAACAAAAGAATAATCGGGTTTATTTGCTTCCTGCTTCGATGGAGAAGTAAAGGGAGAGAACTGATGAGACAAGAATGAGAAAATGTGGTTAGGATTTCCAGTAGTAAAAGCTCTTATTTTTCCCTTTAATCCGAAGGTCTAAAAAAGATGTAGAAAATTTTGGATTTGAAAAGTGGGTGGTTGCCATATGAAGTGAGACAAGCAGTGAAGAAGAAGAAGAAGAAGAAGAAGAAGAAGAAGAACAACAACAACAACAACAACGACAACAACAACGAAAATAAACGCGAAAAATCGGTTATCCAATCAGGGTGTAAGCAAGTGCTTAATAATCGAGGTTGATAATGCGAATTGAGGTAACGACAGCCAGGAAACAAATCAATAAACAACGCTCACCCTGAGAATTTTCCTGATAAGATACACATTCTTAAAACTCCTGTAGCCAAGCAGTCCACAAGTGTAATGCACTGTATTCCTTTGGATCTTATCGGCACGGCCGAGAGGGAGGGTCTTCTAGTCTGTGCAGCGCACCGCCTCCACATACAATCACCCAGCACTTGATGGGTCACTCCAGTTTCACCAACAGTGGACTGAATTTTGATCAAGCGGGGCGCTACCATTATCTCCAGAGATAAACAGAAGCCTACTTAGAATATAGCAATAATAATAATAATAATAATAATGTTATATACTGTACTTATGAACACTAATGGGTATGTCTCAATCCTCATAAATATGTTGGACACTATCGTAAGTGGCGGTAAAGTGCTGTCTAAGTAGTCCACTACTAGAAGTGGTTTACCTATTTCACGCCGCTGGCGAGTATTGTATTTTGTTGATGTTATAAAGATTACCATTTCATTTCTAACCTCCGTTTTGGTTATTCCTCATTACACGTAATAATAATAATAATAATAATGATAATAATAATAATAATAACTAAAAATACCTGTCAAATTTTTACGGTTTTTCAATTTTCATTCTCTGATGATTCTTTATTCTTAAGTTAATGATTGAATAATCCATGCCCAATTCTACGACATTAAATTATACGTAGAAAAAATACCCTATTGCATCGTTTTTTTTTAGCTGCACTTCAACAAAATATTGAAAATAACGATCATAAATGTGGATGCTGATCGTTATTTTAAGAAGTAAGGGGATACAAATGAAAAGATTTGAAATAGAACCGTTTTTCCATTACAATGAAATTGACGCTCAGCAGTTCTTACTTTATTTATTTCTTTCACTTTCACACTGAAACGAAGTAGCGTCTCTCATATATCTTTTCCGTCTTTCCACGCGATCAAAAGAGAATAGTCTATTATTCACGAGAAATTGGCAGAAAGTAACATACGTGTTTACTAAGGTACTAAGGGTGGGTCAATAATAATAATAATAATAATAAGAAGAAGAAGAAGAAGAAGAAGAAGAAGAAGAAGAAAAAGAAGAAGAAGAAATAGATATGTCCTGATGCTATACAAGTCATTACACTCGTGACTTCTGATTGCAATTGCTTTGAGTTGCTAATATGCAGCTTTTTTTCTTGTTGAATTAAGACAGTGTACAGCAAATATTCCATTAATTATCAGAGAATTACATGTCAGATGACTGAGCTTAACCAGCAGATCATGTCCCCTAGAGGCTGAAGCAATGCACATTTCTCTTCATAGGTGGGAGAAATTGGCGTGGGTCGGTGTTATATCATTCGTTTTCTAGACGCCATTTTGTTTAAAGGTTTGAAGGTTGAATCAGCTAAGATAACTTGAGAATCAGGTCTATTTTACGAGCGGACTCGTTCGCCCGATGCTAACTCGTCTGAAAATCTGTGGAGCATACTTAAGAGGAAGGTTTACATTGGCGCAAACATGAAAATTGGAACGCTACCCTAGTCAGTTTGAAGGAATATAATTAACTTCTCAGCATCGAGCATATATTTCATATTGCTGCCGTTATTCTTTCATCATCATCGTTTTCGAGTTTATTTCTCTTTTTAATCTTTTCCCACGTTCTGTAACCATAATTGTTCATTACAACTTTTTTTTTATAATAATCGCGCCGTCGGAGATTAAACCAGATACACACCAAGGTTTTCTGGTGAGCAGAGTGGCTAGTCATGAATCAGGATTAAAAACACGGTAAAATGGCGGATGACGCTTTTTGTAGAGCCAACTGAAGTTTAACACAATTGGGAAGACTTAGTTCCAGAGGTATGTATTCAACCAGTACACTGACGACACGGCATCGCTGGTCAACAATCTCCCCAGACTGAGGCCAACAACCAAAGCGGAGAGTTCCCGCCGATGGAATCAGTGGTCACGTGACCGTGATCAAAGTGGATATGCAAATTGGAAGACATCGGCTGTAGGTTGACCTCGTTATGCGTGAATGAATACCTCTTCGGCTTTTAACCTACATAAGAGAAAGAAACTTGGATGTTCAAATGAGCCGAGAAAGAAACTTGGATGTTCAAATATCCCTACGACAACACCCGGTCATGTCGATGATGCTGATACTGATGATGAATGTTTCATTAATCTGGATGAAAAAGGGTAATTTAGAAAGTCTGGGAAATTCCTAAGACTACTGAAACATTATCAGAGGG
Source organism: Acanthosepion pharaonis (assembly GCA_903632075.3). Classification (NCBI taxonomy): domain Eukaryota; kingdom Metazoa; phylum Mollusca; class Cephalopoda; order Sepiida; family Sepiidae; genus Acanthosepion; species Acanthosepion pharaonis. The sequence continues at coordinate 2,611,189 of CAHIKZ030005352.1, read as the reverse complement.
ACGTGTGGTAAACTCTAATTTACGTATATTGAAACATTCGCCCACAATAATAGCGCAAATATGTTCGTATTTGAGGAGTTTAGTCATAGATTACGGTCAAATCACGCTGGGAAATATGTCCTCGCTTGATAACCGAAGATAAGCAGTGTCCAGCTCTGTATGTACTTAAGTGGGGTCACTTGGCATTACCGGGTATTTTAAATGAATGCAGGTCATAAAACTGCCTGGGAAAGGTGCAAGCTACTTAATCCTGTAAAAACTTGCCTGCCACTTAAACCACATCAGAGCGGCGCCCAGTGTTGTTAAGAGCTGAAACCCTATACTCACCAGTGGATATTCTTCAGTCGGATTTCATTATATTTGTTTTCTAAAAAGTATGAGTCTCATAATGCCATAGTTAGTGTGCATCAAATCTTATGGATCTATCGTGCGAGTTTTTGTATGACGAACAGACGAATCAGAATATATACATATATGTATATATATTGAAGACAATAACATAATTATTCTGCAGCTGCCAAACCCCCTCCAGCGAGAACTTACGGCAAGGATGTAATACCATCCCCCAGTAAACTAAGCTAAGATGTTATCTATAATAATGTAGCAGAATATTCAGAAAGAAGTAGTTTGGTTGTAGGGAATCTGATTGGACGAAAGTTATTTAATTGTAAGGAATATGATTGGACGAAATAGATTGGATGCAATTCAAGAAGGCAAATTATTTTGCCTTAGAATATTTTAATGTTGTATGCTTTAACTCGATTGTTTTTTTATTATTATTATTTGTCTGTAATTCTATTCAAACAAAGTAGATGAAGGCGGAGTTATTGAATTATATGATCGAATTTTACTCTGCTAATTAAATTTTGTTATTCTGCCAAAATTATTTATGTCAAAACACATACAAATTAAAAGAGCACAAACGTTATATTTTTATCTGTCTACTTTTGAAGACGAATTGAAATGAAACAATATAATCTCAGTTTTTAAAGAAAAGGATAATAATATGTCTGACTGTTTTTTCTTTCTCTCTCTATTTATATATATATATATATATATATATATATATATATATATATATATATATATATATATATATTGATATAAATATGTAATTTTGAATTTTTACCAGGCAATTCACATTGAAGGACATAGATATGGAATTATGTAATGAAACAAGCAAATTACA
>CAHIKZ030005352.1:2602500-2607500 GCA_903632075.3 Acanthosepion pharaonis | reverse complement strand
ACCAAAGGTTTTCCATCCAATCAGATTGCTTAATCTCTAATGATATGAAAAACCATCCAGGAGAATCTTTATTTCTGATTCAGTTACGTGACTTACGTGATACACACTTAGGCGATGATGTATCTTTCGATACATGACTGACGAGGCAGATTTTTTTTCCGTAGTAGGTTGCCATTTTTTTCTGAGGTAGACCAGTTGCCATCCAAGTCTATAGAACCCGATTAGTACTGTTATTTACCCATAGCCGGGGCGGAGGAGAAGAAGAGGCTCCATACCTTTCCCAAGGGTATTAGCATGTAAGTGAATGTAATGGTTTCGACTGGATTTCAAACTCGGCTCTTCGATTCCTCAATCCGAGCCGTTATCCATTACTCTACTGTATATTTCTGGTTGCAGCGTCTATTGTACAGCACCGCCAGAAAGCTTAAGTAGCGATAGCGATCATTACTGGGTACATCATACAAACTTCGACATTAAATAATCAGCAAAGATTGACATTCCGTAAAATCCACCGAACAAAACCCATCTATTGAGAGTGACTCCGTAACATTAGTTTAATATAACTTACTGAAAAAATACGAGACACCTACTGTGGATCAAATTCACAATCAACACCCCTCCTGGGTTTGATGATAAACTACGTCCAGCAGCAAGGCCTTTGATTAGGAGATTTTGAGGAGCGTGGAACCATCTCTTAATTGCTCTTAATTGTTCTCAGGTCCACCATGACCGGGCGTTGTAGCACCTGTTAGGGTCCCAGCTATGGGCAAATAGTTAACCCCGAAACTGGCGTAAAAACACTATGAAAGTGTAAAAATAGGTTTTAATACCAGAAATATTTTGTAAAAAATTATTACCACCAATACATTTTTGAAGAAAAAAACTGTTACTAGCAATACATGTTTGAAAAAAAAATATTACCAGCTATACATTTTTGAAAAAAATAAATAAATAATAAAACAAGAAAAAATATTACTAAGAATTCATTTTTGAAAAAAAAAATATTACCAGCAATACATTTTTGTTGGAAAAAAATATTACCAGAAATTAATTTTTGACAAAACAAAATATTACCAGGAAAAAAAAAATTGTCGGCATTAAATAACCCATTGATGTCGATATGCCGTAAAACATAACAAACCAAACCAAACTAACTTTTTAAACACTGTTTAACAGAGATGATTCAAGATTCACTTTTGCTCAGATTGTTTTGTACTGCTTATAGTCTTGGGGAAGATTGGATTAGGCTAATCTAATTGACGATACCTTACTTTCTTGCCTACAAAATCATCATTGAAAATTGTAGCTTTTAACTGGAAGCGATTAGCATCCGATTGTACATGTGTAAAATGTAAAACTAATTTTCTTCATATGGACAATACAGTGTTTAAATTTAATATCCTTAGTACTGAATAAGGTCAAAGGTTTGAAACACATGGTAAGGATCGAACTCTCTAAATCAGAGTGACGTTTGTAACATCTAGAAAGTATCTAACAGACTATAGCATTGTGTCTTTACGGAGGTCACTTTTGCAAATGTAGAACTTCTTCTTGGGGAAGGTATTCTAGTAAGATTTTAAGACATATACGGTTTGAATTATAGCAAGTCCAAACTTCCACTCAAGTCAACTTCTAGTCTCTATTCCCGAAAATTATCACCAGCGCTAAGCATGTAACTACGCCAGCCACAAGACAAGCCTTTGAATTAATTATACGAATTGATTTCTAAGCTTCTTCCAAGAAGCGATTTAAACCGCCTTCTCTCTCCCTCCTCCTCTCTCTCCCCCTCTCTCTCCCTTCCCCCTCTGTCTCCCTCCTTCTTCCCCCGACTTATTTTCTCTTTCTCGGATCAACCATGCATGCGAATCGTTGTCGTTTTCTGCACGGATAAATCCGAAACGAATCTACAGCAAGCCCGGCTCGGCCGATCAACCAGTGGATCTCAGCTCTACCTAATCGATTTGATTACGTAAAATCGATCGTAGAGATTGGCGTTCGACTCATTTTCTGGTATTCTCAATGGAACAGATTGAGGCTATATATTCTCCAGCCTACAAACCAACAGTTATAACTAATGTTAAACAAAAAGAAGAAGTTCAAATAGCGGTTAGTATGATCCTTGATCAGCGCTGTTCAACCAGGTTTGATACTTGATCAGTGCTTCTCATTTTAGATATTGTATCAAACAAATCTAACAATTTAAATATCCCGGTGTATGCACCAGTTATAAGAAATTTAGAATAGGAGATAAAGTCATTGAACATAGAAATCAGGATTGTTTTTTCCCCAAAACGCAAGATGTTATAAGAAACGTTATGAATATAAGATCACGTCCTGATTTAAATAACCATATAACGAGATTTTCATGTAGATGACATCGTACCTGTTTAGAAGGGTCTAAACTATCAGTTATACTGTTATATATCATTGATTTTTCAGACTGAAAATGGCTTCTAGTGAATAAAACCTCAAGGTCTTAATAAAGACAATTCTTCCTCAGATTTTATAGATGCAAACACAGAATTTTAATAAATAACAAAAACAAAATCACTTGAAGTATTCCAGCAGCAATAAGAAAAATGGAGAGCTCATATAAGTAGATGAGAAGATAAGGACATAATCAGTATGTTGACCTTCCACTTTGTTCTTAAAGCAATATTTTGGAAGGAAATTCCCGTCAGTACTTTCTCATAGAAAACAATGAATAGACTTAGGAAGACTATTTTTCCGAAAAAAATTGTTTTCAGAGAAAGATTGGATAAATTTCAACCGAATGATTGATTTGTTTGTTTAACGGTATATAAACATCTTATGGATCATTTAATGTTAAAATTTAATTCTCTCGGGAGATCTAAAGTAATAAAAATATATGTTATTCTGTTTTGGCAATTGTCTCATTATCAGTGCTCATTATCAGGTATAGAGCGTATGTAAATCTAAAAGTAGACTTTTTTTTAGTCAACTCCCGGATTCGACAGTCTGTTTTCATGCTAAACGCAATCTCATCAGGCCTGTATAAAACATACTGCTGCCTCAGGTTGTTGACTAATTTCCACTTGTATATATATATACATACATACATATATATATATATATATATATATATATATATATATATATATATATATATGTATATACATACATACATACACACACACACACATATATATATATATATACACACACACACACACACATATATATATATATATATATATATATATATATATATATATATATATATATATATAAATAAATATTCATACAGATGAAAAAAAATGTATTTTTATAAATGTAAAAGCCTTAAATAAAACAAATCTCCGCACATTTTATGTATAAAGAGACGTGCTATTAAAAAATAATAATAAACTTAATTAATTCTTAATATAACAGAAATTAATGCATTTTTAAAAATTCTAACTGGAAAAAAGTATTCGTACAAATCACTTATTAGAATAAAATAATCAATTAATTATGTAAAAAAAGTATATTATAGAATGTTCCAGTAATGTTATCAGTAATTATAGTTAACGCTGTTAGCCATTATCAGAGCATTCTGAAATTTCTAGTCTTACGAGAAGGTTCTAATAATGCCTAAAGGTAAAGAATTGACTATTTCACAAAAAAAAAAACTCATTTTGTCTCTTTGGAAAGATAGGAACAGTTACAGAACGATTTCTAACAACCTGAATATTCCTTTTACTACAATTCATTGAAAGGTTTAAAACTCGTAACAGCGTCGAAAACCAAAGACGAACAGGTACTCCGAGGAAGATTTCTCTAAGATCAGCAAGGATATTAGGACGCCAGATCCAACAAAATCCACAGGTTACCCGAGAAGAGCTGCAGGAACATCTGCGTGCATTAGGGATTAAAGTAACCAAGCGTACAATAAGTAATGAACTACACAAAAACAGTCTGAAATCACGCATCCCAAGGAAGACTCCACTCCTCTTGAAACGACACAGAGATGCTAGGCTAAAATTCGTTAGAGTGCAAAAGGATAAAGAATATTCGTTTAAGGAAAAAGTACTATGGACAGATGAAACTAAAATGCAGTTGTTTGGTCATAATTATCAAAATCATGTGTGGAGGAAGGACGGTGAAGCCTACCTACCAAAGAACACGTTGCCAACTGTAAAATTTGGTGGTGGCAGTATCATGATCTGGGTCTGTTTTTCTGCAAAAGGTTTTGTCAGAATATCAATAATAGATGGCAAGATGAATGTCGAAAGATACCAGAAAATCCTGCAAGACAATTTAATGCATTCTGTTGAGAGACTTCAGCTACATCCTGATTGCGTTTTCCAACTGGATAATGATCCTAAGCATACCGCTAGATCTACAAGGAAATGGTTAGCTGAAAGTAACGTTGATATCTTGCAATGGCCAAGTCAGTCCCCAGACTTGAACCCAATCGAGAATTTATGGCGATATTTGAAAATTCAAATTCAAATTTGGAAAAGAGCACCAACAAATATCAAGAATTTGAAGGCAATATACCAAGAAGAATGGGGCAAAATACCACTCAATGTGTGCAAATCATTAGTTGAGGCATACAGGAATAGACTGGTAGCTGTTGAACTCAATAAAGGATATTCCATAAAGTATTGAATTAAGCATTTTCGTTTTGTACGAATACCTTTTTCATCAGTTAAAAAAAAAATGCATTAATTTCTGTTAGTATAAGAATTAATTAAGTTTATTACTATTTTTTAATAAAATGTATCTTTACACATAAAATGTATCAAAATGTGTTTTAGATAAGCCTTTTACATTTATAAAAATACAATTTCATTTTTCATGTGTATGAATATTTATTTCCCCACTGTTAATATATATATATATATATATATATATATATATATATATATATATACTTACGCTTATATATACATATATATATATTATATATATTATATATATTGTATTCATTTGTTTACGCATATATATATATATATATATATATATATATATATATATATATATATATATGCGTA
>CAHIKZ030005352.1:2505000-2597500 GCA_903632075.3 Acanthosepion pharaonis | reverse complement strand
GTTCCCTCTTTTTTTTTAAAAAATCGTTCTCTTAATGGTTCTTGCATGAACTTTGAGGATGGAAGCCAGATTATAAATGTTGAAACGATTACTGAAGGCGTAATGATCTTTTTCCTCTCACCATTGTTTAGTAGGAAAACAGAGGGGCTGAAACAAAAAGATTTTAACCTGTTCTCTTTCTAGCTGAATAACTCAAAGGGTTTTTCAGTGATTCTTACGTGTCAAATGGTGTCAAAATGATTAAGCGTCTTATTTGAAAACTTGGAAAAAAAATTTAGTGCCTTTTTTAGATATATAACATTTTGTAGGAATCACAATTATGCTGTTCAATTATTTTGAAAATGTTGCTTTCACACGAGGCATATACATACATACATACATACATACACACACACATATATATATATATATATATATATATTTATATATATATATATATACATATATAATACATATATATCTCATATATATATAGAGCGAGTTATATATATATATATATATATATATATATATATATATATGCACACGCACATATATATATATATCATATACATATATATATATATATATATATATATATATATATATATATATATATATATATATATATATATATATATAGTTAAGTTATGAAAAACTTTGTAATCTGTATGGGTAGTCCCAAGGAGGATGAAATCCTGAGAGCTCAATGTAAATCCAGACCTAATATTTTGATATTTTTGTGGTCTTTCTTTAATATATATATATATATATATATATATATATATATATATATATATATATAGTATATATATATATATATATCATTTATCACACCATTGAATTGCAATACACGTAAGTTTAACCGTGAATATGAACGGATTTTATTAAAAATAAGCAGATATAATGTTTGTAATTTATCATCAAACAAACACACACACACACACACATACATATATATATATATATATATATATATATATATATATATATATATATATAATCATTTTGTGTCGATTAATTTCAAAGTATCGACGGATTAAATCGATTATTAAAAGTACTTTACTTACATATGGGTTTTCAGAAAGAATCGTTTTACTTTAACCTGTTGAGCTATTAGCTTTTCATAACGTTTGTAAAATTTATAGTCACGTTCTTAGCTTATGTTTCAAATGAAAAAGAAAACATCAGGGAACATGGACAATATATATATATATATATATATATATATATATATATATATATATATATATATATATATATATATTGAGAATATGTAGATATTGATTTCTTATTTGTACAAATTTGATGACATAAAATATAAAATGAAAACGGTTGATTGATTACTTTTTTGCTGTTCATCACCCTTAGGTTATTAGATGGCTGCTTACAATACCCAGTGTTTCCAAGTAATTTGCAAGCTATGGGTGGTTGCATATTGGTATGGGGTTTGTGGTGGCGGCTGAGAAATGGCCTAAAACTGTCAGTTTCTACGAAGTCTTAATTTTATGCTCACCCTTCATATATATATATATATATATATATATATATATATATATATATATATATATATATATATATGATAAAATATACTTTTATGGTATGCTATATTTAAGCATAAAAGTGATCAATATCACAGATACAGTGAATGTAAAAATAAAAGTTGACATTAAGACTACACCAAGCTGTTTAATGCTTGAACACAGTATTCCAGCCATGTATTTTGTGCTCTGTCCTACTATTTATATATGATGCGTATATTTCATATATATATATATATATATTTATATATATATATATATATATATATATATATATATATATATATATATATATAAATAAAAATAAATAGATAGATAGATAGATAGATAGATAGATAGATAGATGGAATGTTTGTACAGTATTTTTTAATTTATATAAATATGATTGAAGAAAAGAACGTTTGTTGCGGAGTTTTATTTTACTATGTCACATGAAATATCAAAAAGAAAAAAAGAAGTTTATCTTTTATAGCTTATTCGCCGTTTGTTGGTTATTTAAAGCTAAAATATATTTTCGATTATTGTATGTTACTTAGTTACCCTCTTTATGTACAGACCAGACTCGATCTCGCTTAACTTTAGTGATCGCACGAGAATCAGCGTGATTTTCAGCGTGATTTGCCCATAGACTATCACTACTGACACTAAAATCATGAATCATAAAATAGAAACAACTCAACAGCAATAAATGTTTATCAGATTCATGAACAAAGATACTAGATATATGTGCTAAATATATAAAAACGACAAGACTGATACGCGGTACTTCAAAAGCCTAAATGAGGCATGAAGGGGCGATATTTGAAAAACGATGAAACTAAAAATGGAGCTATGGTTTTTGATATCTAATCTTTGTTGCTGACGATCTTTTGTACATTTATTCCACTGGGAAACCATATTTTTTCTTTGAACGTCGCTAAACCTACAGAGAGACAACTCTGCAACCCTCGAAAGCTTGCTAGCCACTCCATACTTTACCTCAAATGTTCTAACGTGTAGATTTCTTAGTCCCACCAGTTCAGACCTTCATAGCTAGGATCCTTCTTACCATATCCACTTTGAAAATCAATCCCATTCCCTTCGTGTTACTCTCATAAAGAATAAGTTCCATTTAAACAGATTCTTCCCCAGAAATGTTAGCTTCTCTGACTACTATAATCTGACAATTTTCAAGTATCCTCCATGTCCTTATAATATGCACTTTCTAATTCCTCGTTACTTCTCGCTAACAAAAATCTAATCCAGTAAGCCTCTACTTTGAGTGGCAGTATTTAGTGGAAAGTGCTCACTATCCGTGATAGAGCTAACATATGCGGTAGCATGGAGAATTGTTTGTGACCATAGGTTTCACGCTGTCACAATATTCAGATAAACTGTTTTATTTTCTCAAAAGTAGATCTATTTATGTTTTGTGTTTGTTTATTTGTGTGTGGTGTGAGTGCGGAAATTTTCTGAGATAGTTTGGGATAACTCTGACGTATACACAGACACACATACAGACGTATCCATGTGTTAGTTCATACATACACACTCCTATTCATAATCTTGTGTTAGGCGCAGTTACTGATTCTTACACCCAAGCTCACGTATGTACGCAATTTTCATTCTGTCTATTTCGGTGTCAAGATTGTAGCGTTTCCTATGACGCAATGTTCTCTTAGTAGGGGACGATTTTGACATTTTTCAGTTTGGCTGTTTGCGCCTGCAGACACGCACTCTCTCTCTCTCTCTCTTTCACACACACACACACACACACACACACACACACACACACACACACACACACACACTCACTCACACACACACACACATATGTAGAGGCACACCCACACTCATTAAGGGTTAAGTTGGGTTCTCTCCGTAGACATGGCGACGATGTTTGTATTTTTTTTAAAAACAACTGCAGCTGTTTTATTAACGATTGAAATTATGTTAATGTTAATATTAGCAGTGATATTATTATTGATATATTGATAATAATTAATATGTTATTAGTTATGATGAACGTTAATGTTACCCCGAAAAATGATGGTAACAATAATAATAATAATGATAATAATAATAATAATAATAATAAAAACAATAATAATAATAATTGTGATAACAACATAAAAATAATAAAAAATAAATAAATAATAAATAAAAAATTAAAAAATAATAATAATGACAATGATAATAATTGTGGTAATAATAATAATAATAAAATGCAGATTCTGTGATAAATATCCAGAAACGATTGATTATCTTGTATCAGGTTGTACGGTGTTGGCACCCACTGAATATAAAACCCGACATGACAGAGTGGGCCAATATCTGCACTGGAAAATCTGCAACTTCTACGGGAAGGAAACCGAAAGAAAATGGTATGAACACCACCCAGACCCGGTTACGGAGATAGGACCTGTTACAATTCTATGGGACTACACAATACACACTGACAGAACAATCAAAGCCAACCGCCCAGATATTGTTATTAAAGACCACAAACAAAAACGGTGCCTCCTTATTGACATGGCAGTCCCTGCCGACTGCAATGTATCTTTGAAGATATTCAAAAAGTTGTCAAAATACAAGGACCTTGAAATAGAAATCTCGAAAATGTGGCATATGGGAACATCAACAATCCCTGTTGTAATTGGAGCCCTAGGACTGGTTGGAAAAGATTGCAGTAGACTAATTGAAGAGATTCCTGGAAGTCCATGCCTCAAGGAGATACAAAAAATTGTTCTGACAAGTACTGCCTACATATTACGAAGGTCTTTATCTATGTAATTTTTTTTTTTTTTTGTCAGTAGAAAGTGTCATGACGCCATTTCTAACCTTAGGTCCCTGAGCGGGACCCGGAAAGAAATGTGTAAACGCCAGAAATCAAAGAAAATAATAATAATAATAATAATATCTCAAAAAATGATTTTCAAATAGCTATCAAAATACAAGGACCTTGAAATAGAAATCTCAAAAATATGGCACATAGGGACATCAACAATCCCTTTTGCAGTTGGATCCCTCGGATTGTTTGGAAAAGATTGCAGTAGACCCATTGAAGGGATTCCTGGAAGCCCAAGCCTTAAAGAAATACAAAAAGATTGTTCTCACGAGTACAGCCCCCACCCTACGAAGGGCTTTATCTATGTAAAGTTTGTGTGTGTTAATTGGTCAGTGGAAAATGTTATGGCGCCATTTCTAACCTTAGGTCTCTGGGCAGGACCCGAAAAGAAATGTGTAAACGCCAGAAATCAAGGGAATAATAATAATAATAATAATAATGATAAAAAATAGTACATTGCTACATTTCTGAAACACCGAAATACTCAGTCAGTTATGTGCCACGCGTGATACACGCCTAGGCGATCATGTATTTTTCGATACATGACTGACGAACGAGGCAGATTTTTTCCCGTAGTTGGTTGCCATTTCTTTCTGCCAGTTGCCATTCAAGGCTATAGAACCCGGTCTGTTCTGTTATTTATCCAGAGCTGGGGTGGAGAAGAAGAGGATTCATATCTTTCCCAGTGGGATTAACACGTAAGTGAATGTAATAGATTTCACCGAAATAGAATGAAATTGTGTACGTACGTGTGCTCGAGCGTATGAAAGTGTACCTGCGTCTAACACAAGATTATGAATATGGGTATGTATGTATGAACTAATATGTATACGCCTATAGGTATGTGTGTTTATGTATACGTGAGCGTCATCCCTTACAAAGATAGAAAATTTCCCCAACTCTCACCACACACAAATAAACAAACACAAAGCATAAATAGATCTACATTTGAAAAAATAACCCAGATGCTAAGATTTTCATTGAGAAAATGAGGTATTTTTGGTGACCGTGGTGAGACAGCTAAGAGTAAATGCGATGTTATGGTGAAAGGAAAATTATAAGTACGAATGAGACAAGTGAGACTGGCTGGTTTTGAAATAAGACGTAAGAACACGAGTCTTTTTCCCATCTCCACATTTTAGCCCTTGTGGCGTATTTTGTATTTCAATACAAATATTAAGATCGCAAATGCGTGAAACCTAAGGTCACAAACAAATCTCCATGCAACCATATATATATATATATATATATATATATATATATATATATATATATATATATATATATATATAATTTATAGATGTCAACATAGAGGCGACAGTCGGTTTCATGCTAGATGAAATCGTCAGGTCTGACGATTGCATCTAGCATAAAACAGACTGTCGCCTCTAAGTGTTGACTTCTATGTTCACTCTTATATTTACACACGCTCTATCTCTGATATTGAGCACTTTATCTCATAAATATAGCACACCTTAAGACTATATTTCTTCATATATATATATATATATATATATATATATATATATATATATATATATGTGTGTGTGTGTGTGTGTGTGTGTGTGTGTGCGTTGATGTAATAGGAAAGAATAGTTAGACTAATGATTCAAAATTCTTTAGTATTTATGTTTTCATTTAAAAAAAAAACAGTGCTCGATACAGAAGTAGAGCTTAGATTATAATTATTATTTTTAAATATGATTCCATAGCGACACAGAAATTACTATGTTTCGAAACTTGACTCAAGTCAAGTTTAATGTCAATATTAAACTTAAAATTTACAGTACAGTTTCATTCTCAACGATGTTTAGAGCCTAGAATTAATTTCTGTGTCGCCATGTAATCATATTTAAAAAATAAATATTTATAATTTAAGCTCTACTAATCTATCGAGCACTGTTTTTTTTAAATAAACACACATACACACACAGACACACGCATATATATATATATATATATATATATATATATATATATATATATATATATAGTTTATGAAAAACTAGGTAATCCGTATGGGTAAACCTAAGGAGGAGAAAATCCAGAGAGCTCAATGTAAATTTAGAGCAAATAATTTAAATAAAACAGACCATTTTAAGGTTCCATGTAATAAATTATTTCACCACAGCCTCACTTCCTCACTTCGTTAATTTACATATGTTTAATACGGCCCGTCAAAAATGTGTAAATTTTCTTTTCATTTTTTGTTTGGAAGTAAAGTCTGATGATCCATGATCCTTTTAAAAGGGCTGTGGTGAAATAATTTATTACATGGAACCTTAAAGTGGTCTGTTTTATTTAAATATATATATATATATATATATATATATATATATATATATATATATATATGACAGAATGTGAAAATTTTTCATGCCATACGTTTTATCCTATATTTTTCCCTAAAATTCTTCTTGATATATCAAAAATTATATCGTTGTCTCCCCCACACACACACATATATATATATTTGATTTCTATATTCTTTTTCTTCCTGTTTTGTATGCAATGCATAGGCGCTTTATAATTTGAAAAGTCGTCTTCTGTCTTTTCCCCCATTCCGATTCTTTCACTTTCTTTTCTAATCAATGTTCCGGGTGATATTGTCTATGTCTATTCCATTTGGTGTTGTTGGCTGAATGTCGTATGCGGCCATTTAGTACATGAAATCGGCGCATTTTTCTCTTTTGTCCGTGGCTCACGTCCAGCCAGCCTGATTGATCAACTGCCTGTTGACCAATGTCCAGAGCGGCTAGCTCTAACGGACGACCTACTTTCAAAAGATTCATCCATATGCATAGCTTTTTAGGCATCGTTTTTTTCCCCTTCCATTTCTCCTTTTCATTACTTTCCTCTGTATATCATACTTATATTTTCTGCCAGCAGAATATATAGAATACATTTTCTGCTGAACGCACTGCCATTCGGAGTGCCACTAATATTGGCACAAAGCATTTTGCTTAGGTTTTACAAATCAATTTTACGACAATGAGATTAATTATATCAGAAAGACGATTGAGTGTGCTGGACATTTGACGCTGAATATATTAGCGTCACTATGGTGTGTATATCGTATATGGTCAACATCGGTTTGGTTATCTACTAAGCTTAGACTAGCCTGATGCAAAATGACTATGCCAGGATAGCATCGAGAATCGAACTCATTGTACTAACGAAAGAAGCTTGCTAACCAGGTTTGGATAAGCACTGTTTTTTTTTTATTTGATTTCTGCTGTGTTAAAAAGAAAGAAAGAAAGAAAGAAAGAAAGAAAGAAAGAAAGAAAGAAAGAAAGAAAGAAAGAAAGAAGGTGACAGCTCAAACAGAAGACGTGAAGAAAGGCAGGCAAACTGATGAATAATAAAAAAAGAGGAACAGATAGAAGAACAGGTGAAAAGAAAGAAAGAAAGAAAACAAACGGCAGTTCAAAAGAAAGACAGAAAAGACAGATAGAAGAATAAAGAAAGAAAGGTATACCGATAGACAGACAGACAAAAAGAAAGAAAGAAAGAAAGAAAGAAAGAAAGAAAGAAAGAAGGTAGCTCAAAAGGAAGACGTGAAGAAAGGCAGGTACACTGATGAATAATAAAACAAGAGGGACAGATAGACGAACAGGTGAAGAGAAAGAAAACAAATGGCATATCAAAAGAAAGACAAAAAAGGTAAACAGATAGATGAATAAAAGAAGAAAGGTATAACGAAAGAAAGAAAGAAAGAAAGAACGAAAGGAAAAAAGAAAGAAAGAAAGAAAGAAAGAAGAAAAAGAAAAAGTTACGGAGGAAAAGAAAGATAGAAAGAAAAAGTGACAGACGAAAAGAAAGACAGAAAAAAAGCAGACGTACAGATGATTAAAGATAGACGAAAAGGTGAAGAGAAAGAAAACAAATGGCGAAAGACAAAAAAGGTAGACAGATAGATGAATAAAAGAAGAAAGGTATAACGATAGAAAGAAAGAAAGAAAGAAAGAAAGAAAGAAAGAAAATGTTACGGAGGAAAAGAAAGATAGAAAGAAAAAGTGATAGACGAAACGAAAAGAAAGACATAAAAATAGCAGACGTACAGATGATTAAAAAATGGTAGACAGATCAGGAGTAACGAAGAAAGAATTTCTTTTTCCTTCCGTTCCACCTGTTTGAATTCTGTCTGCCTTTATCTGTCTACCTTTAACCTGTCTACCTTTAAATAAAGAAAGAAAAAGAAAAGAAAAGCGATTTTTCATAAGAAAATAATGAAATTTACTAATTATTTGAGAGAAAAAGCAAAAAGAAAACTATGAATGATGTACCATGGTGTTCATTTGTTAAGATAAATAAAACAAGATTTTATAAGGAAAAAATCAGCTTTATTTCAGTGGAAAATACAAGTAAAAAAAAATAGCTATTTGAGGAACAAGATAGAAAATTAAGAAAAGAAAAGAAAGAATGGGAGGAGAAAGAAAGAGACTATCTGGGAAAATTAAAAAGTAAAAAAAACTACATGTAGATATGAGAACGAAAGAAGAAAATATGAGAGAAAAAAAATTAGAGAAAGCGAAAGACTTAAAAGCAGTAGAAAAAATAAAGAAAATTGATGTTATTGACAGATAAAAATATGGCAGCTTCCATGTCAAAATGGCGCATAGACAGACGCATTCACACATAGCTGAAAACTGTGCAAATGTATAAAGAATTCTAGTCTCTTATTTATAATGACACTTCTTTGGAAATTAAGGAGACGCAAAATAAGAATTCCTTGAGAAATTCTAATTATTCTTATTAGAACATGGTTGTACAAGATTCTTCAACATTCTCTTCAATTTTTTTTTTCTTTCTCAGTTGGCATTATGAAAAAATCGGAATTTTACCCGATGGAGTTGAGAGTGTCAAAAGAAAAAATAATTTAGAAATAATTACTGACAGAGTTATTTAATAAGAAATGGAACTCACACACACACACACACACACACACACACACACACACACACACATATATATATATATATATATATGTGTGTGTATATATATATATATATATATATATATATATATATATATATGAAGATGAAATATGAAGAAGAAAAGAATGTTATTTTTGTGTTTGTTTTTCTTTGGTTAAGCAGACATTTGTCCTATGAAGCAGTGTTCATGTGTATAATTCATGTGTGTAGGTATATTATACTTCTTATTTTGTCAATGCAGGATTCAGCTGATAATGTGTATTCGTTTGTGTGCATGTTTGCGTCTAGTAGGCATTTTCGTCTTGGTTTTTGGTTGTCTGTATGTTGATTTGGGCATGTCTTGTGAGAGAAGGAAAGAATTTAAGTTACACTGGTTGAAGTTGTTGGGAGAAAAATCTTAGATTCTTTAAGTATGAATTTTTATAAAAGTTGATGATATAATGAAGTGTGTATAATGAAATTGTTGATATAATTGTGCGCGACGTGTGTTTATAGACGGCAAATATTCACCAGAACATCCTCTAAGTAGTTCCTATGTAATGAATTATGTTCTTTTCTAATTAGAGGCATTTATAAAATCGACATTATGACCTGTTTTGTTCCTGTGTGTTATAAATCAGTTTAAATGGCTGTACCAACGCAGGTCGCTCTTATGTTCATAGAAGCAAACTTTTTAGATTCTTATATATATATATATATATATATATATATATATATATATATATGGACTCTATGTCGTTGATCGACGCGGGCTGTTGACCCGCGCTTATCAGAAATTCTTTTTCTGTGTCCCATAATGTCCCAAAACGACCCTTCCCAGGTTTTGAATTCAGAGTTGTTTTTTCCCTAGACCAGTGCCATCCAAGGCTATAGAACCCAGTCTGTCCTGTTATTTGAACACGACACACACAAACACACACACACACACACACAAAACACACATATATATATATATATATATATATATATATATATATATATATATATATATGAAAATATATAGAAAATAGAAAGAACTCGTTAGGTAAATAATCCAAAGTTGTGTAGTATTTTTGTTACTATTTTTAAAAAAATAGTCCTCGATACAAAAGTAGAGCATAAATATAATTATTTATTTAAAAATATGATTCCAACTCGCGACATACGAGTTCTCATGGTTCATGCTTCATATATTGAAGTTTTCGGCTCTTGTTTTGAAGCATGAGAACTCTTAGGTAGCGTGTTGGAATCATATTTTTAAATAAATAATATATTATATATATATATATATATATATATATATATATATATATATATATATATATATATATGGAGTATGGATAGGAATAAGACAAAATTATAGGAGAAAGAACAAGATGTTAATCTAGCATTTTAAAATTATGATTCCCATGTTATCGAAAGAATTAAAAATGATAATATTTCATGAACACAAAAAAGAATAAATAAAGAAAGCCAGCCGGTTTTTCCTAAAGAGATCAACCAGCCAGAGATGACCATCGCCTTTAAATAAAGCATTGTAACCGCTCGTTAAATTATCAGAATATTTTTAAGGTATGCTATATGTATGGGTTAAATAGCTCAATATCAGGAATAGAGCGTATTGAAAGATAAAAGAGGACATTGGATGAACACCCAAAGGAATATCATTGCCACACCTGACCACATCTCACACACAGGCAGGTAATTTCACTTACTTTTCTACACAATACTCACGTCTTTATGATCCCTAGCTTTCTTCCTTGCATTTCTAGATCACATAATCGAGTAGATCACTTGCTGCTTTTAGCTGCCTTGAATTTTTAGATTCATCAAATATTAGTTCCACATTATTCTCATTCTTAATTCAGTCAGTTATGTGCCATGCGTGATACACGCTTAGGCGATCATCGTCAGATTTTTTTCCGCAGTACGTTGCCATTTCTTTCTTTGGTAGACTAGTTGCCATGCAAGAATCCGGTCTGTCCTGCTATTTGTCCATAGCTGGGGGGGGGGAGGAGAAGAAAAGGATTCATAAGTGATTTGCAATGGATTTGACTGCGATTCGAACTCTGCTCTCCGATTCCTCAACTCGAGCCGCTATCCATTACTCCACCGTGCCTCTTAATTACTAATCTTAAAACATCCTCATACAACACATGCTCTGTTCATGATAGTCTCAGTATTTGCTGGATTACTTTTACTTTAAAATCTTCATTTTTTTTTCTTCATTTATGACGAAATTTGTTAAAATTTCACTGCTATATGAAGAAACCCTTATTACATAGAATTCTAGCAGCACTTTCTTCGGGCTTACAATTTTGGCCATTTACAAACTTACAAATGTAATTCGTCGCCATTTTATATTTTTAATTTCGTGCAGGCTCCTTGTTTGTTTTGTGTGTTTTTTTTTTTTTTTCTGTCGACTGCATAGTATAGAAAAGACAGCTGGGTACCGTCTGTGAGAAAAGCAGTACTATGATGCAATTGACTCCACTAGAAACGTCATGCAGTATTGATAGAAATTCGCACCGAAGGTCATTTCAAAGTCTTTATGTGTCAATCCGAGGACAGTGCAAAGTATGCGGAAAGAGTTGGATGAGTCTAATGGTGATTACGAAGGTACGTCAACCCGGAAAACGTTCTCTGACAGTTTTGATCAGAAAAGAACTCATGAATTCGTTGGTGACGGCCTGAGACTCAACTTGAGTAAGTAGTACTGCCCTGGGTGGCTGCTGGAACACCCTATAGCTGGCAAAAAGGACTGTGAACCATGCTGCAAAAGCAAGATAAACAGTCATAGCTGTTAGACAATGTCTGCGACTACATCCCACCTTATATTTGGTCACCTAACTCTCCAGATTGCAACCCCCCCTAGATTATTATGTGTGGGACGCAATTGAGCGAGAAACTAACAAAAATCTTTGTAACACAAAACGTGATCTCAAGACAAGGATTATGGCAGCATTCACCAACTTAAACAAGGAGACCGTCCAGAAGAAAATTCAGGAGATTCCGAAGTCGTCTGAAAGCTGTAGTTGAAGCCAATGGCGACTTTATAGAATAAATTTACTGTTTAGTATTCCAAGATATTTTTCTGTAATTTTGGTAAATGTTAAAATGAGATGTCAGTGTTATTTACATTTTTGCGTAAATTAGATGACAATTTATTAATCGCACCCTGTATAGTCGTCTTCATATTTTGTGGGGCAAGAATGGTCACGGTATGGATGAATGGTTAAGAGGAACTGAGGAACCAACGTATACCATAATTATTTAACTTAGGCGGAACGGAGTTTAGGAGAAAAAAATGAAAGACAATGTTATATTTAAGAGGTACAGGAGATAGAAAGTTGTGGCGAGCCATGATCACATACGTCTCGAGAAGATACGGTACATAAAGAAGAAAAAGTAGAATCATCTCTTCATGTTGTCAGAGTTCAGGATATGTTCGAAGGTTGACAGCTAACAGCAGAAGAAAAAATGACAAATTATTAGCGATAAGCAAGCCTGCAAGCTTAAAATCGTGGCAGAAATAATTACTTATATTAACTGGTTGGCAAATAAATAAATAAATCTGGTGAGTACTTCTGAAAGGGAAGATATTGTTACACCAATTTAAAGAATGGAGATAAGCTTCCTATGTAAAAATTCACCACGTAAAATCCTAGAGATTCATCCAGGTAAAAAAAAAAAGACAAATTATTTTTATACGACGAAAAAGCAATGAATATTAGAAGTGAGAAAATTGTTTAATACCAATCTTACAAATGAGGAAGCTCTGATTTTAGAAAAATATTAACATCCAAAATCCGACAGGACTTTAATCAAAAGCCAAATCGATAAATAAAATTGAAGATTGCAACAATCTCAACAGTGGGAATGACACGTTCTCTTGTAAAACGAGCAATCAGAAGTTGTTTTTTTTTTGCTAACGCTAATTCAAACAGTGGCATTTAGTGTGAAATTAGCAACATTCTCAAGCAGAAAGCAGAGGATTTGTCATTGATATATACCTGGAAGCGTAATATCCTTGCAGAAAATGCTTACTTATCTTAATGGGCTGCAAATAGAAGAGAAAAACTGGTGACATTTCTGAAATAGAAAACTTGCATGAGTACAAGCACTTATCGCATCTTGAGTAACACAGATCAAGTAGGTTTTAGCAAGAAAGCTGGGTGCGTTTTGTGTCAGTGAATCAACTCTTTGCAAACGTGAGGTTTAACGAGAGATTACGCTGCAGAAATCTTGATCCAAAATTCTAATTTGACTCCCGTTTTCTATGAGGAGATTCGTTTCGTTAGCATTTATCGTGGCCCATATTCAAATGAATGGGGAAATGAAACTGCACATTTATATATAGCTTTTTTACAGTGTTGTTCAGGCTGTACAAGGCCCAAGAGCTACTCAAGGTAGAGGTTTACAGAGTAAGAGGTAGAGTTTGTGATGATATATGGGGAAGACCCTAAACTTGAATAGGTTAAAATTGTAGCGATCAGGGGAAGTATCCTCTTGGGAGTTTGTTTCTCAAAGCAATGGTTCGTGGGAAGTAACTGCTGAAGTGGAACTTACATCTAACTAATGGAATAAGAAGGGAAGGGTATTAGAGTGATTCACTACAATGTACGTCGCATAACAGGTCTTAGCCGTGAAGGTTAAAACTGGTGTACAGAAAAATGTAGAACGTATGAACACTTTTCATAGAAATAATGAGAGAGCAGAGAGAGACGCGATGTTTCGTCTTTGGGAAAGTGTTTTAGAGTAAAAAAGAATTCGTCGTCCACACGGACGGGAAGACGCTTTCAGACACAACCTGGCTGGGTAGCGCTTGTCCGTATATGGCAACAGTACTCCATTTTCTGTTACATCTGGATTTTGTAAAATGAGAGGGTAATAAGAGGAGTCAGCTACTTAGTAGGCTGGTATAGGGAACCAAAAATTTCCCCAGTATCTTCAGCGAGGGGGTCACATGTATCAGTTCCATTTGATGTCTGTGTTGAGCTTAAGTTCAGATAGGCGCTCAAGGCATGTAGACTCCCTGAGAGAACAGCTGATGATCATGATATGTGAAAATTCAGGGTACGTTCAGGGAAGATAGAACGTGACTAGTTTGGTTTCAGAAGCACTGAATGTGGCCAGCCAGTTCTTCCCCAGTCAAGCTGCCAAGCCAAGTCCAGAGGAGAGATCAGCAGCCAGGCTGATCCTTCATCTAGAGTTTTGGAGTTACGCCTGCGTTGTTTGATCATTTTGGGCCGTAGGATCAACCGTCAACAACTACCTTCAGGGACCGACCTGTTACGAAGAATTTGATTAGTGAGAAGTCTTATAGTGGTTCCATAGATAGAGAGCTCATGCCTCAAACCTCTATGTTACATCTTGTCAAAATCCTTTGAAATGTCTAATGCGATCGTCTTTGAGATTCTGTGATTAATGACAATAAGAATATCAGTTGGGAACCGAAGGTGTGAATTTTTAGTAAGCTTTGACTATGGCACAAAAAGAATACATAGGAATAATTAGAATTTAAAAAAAATAATGGAAAAGTTTATGCTAGTTTATGGAGTAGTGATCCTCTTTAATGATAAGCATGTTTGAAATGTCGATGTCAGACAATTAAAAAAAAATATCGCTTCTGAAAATAAAATTCACAATCAATCAAGATTGGATGTGATTCTCACAAATGTCCTTGAGAAAAGCTTGAATCCATCTTTACCCACCCCACGATTAGCTATGGGTTAAATATCAGAATAGACTTGGCTCTCCAGTTTTGGTTTGTAGTCAGTCAAAGAGAACTACTCCAAACTCAAAACCATGGAAAAAGCAATGGAAACCATTCTCCACTGTCTTTATAAAAGAGCTATGGTAATTCCCAGATAACAAAGAAAATACATCTGGCAAACATAGCATCGTATTTCATTGATCAGAGGGAAGAATTTTCCTTGGATCTTATCCCTTTATTACCACTTCATGTTGCTACGTTTAATGGTTGTATAATGTGAATCGAATTGTGTGTGCGGCGAAGTAAATACAAGCAACAATGTTGAGACGAAAATAAACGCGTGAAAAGTTAATGATCATCACTGAAAGTCGAATTAATTAATTGTATATTTGATCAATGTGATATTCTGAGGAAAGATAATGGGGTCTGTTTATAATGGTGTCTATTTCTGCAATGTTGCTGTCTATTTCACTGTCACTGTCACACATGTGTACAGACACACACACATATATATATATATAAAATATATTTTTTTAATTCCTATATTTTCGGAGAAAATGTTCTCAGTATTATTGATATAACGTTTGGGCACGTCGAGGTGTTGTAATGGTTAACAAGCTTGTCTCCCTAGAACAATTACGACTGAGTAGTGAGTTCGATCTTTATTAGATGCCCCCTAATTTTGGCCTTGTACCACATCTAAGCTACGCTTGGATAATCCTTATTGATACAGCGTTTGAATTCTATATGTACCCCTTTCTCTTCTATTGCTTTCGTTCTAGTTGTCTGAAGATCAGTAGTTCATGAAACTCGAAAAACGATTCGGGTTTTCCTGTGTTAAATGTTGACGTTGTTAAGCGTTTTTTTTGTTTTTGTTTTTTTGTTTTTAATCTAGGCCTTGAACACTTAACTTTACACATTTTATCTTTCTATGTTCGAGTTATTTCTTGTCTAAGGTTTTAGGTTTGTTGATTGTTATTACTTTTACTTGTTTTTAGGTGTGCATTGTATTTTGTTAATTCGTTTACTGTTTAATTTGGTTACTTATTTATTGATTTAGGTTATATTATTTCATTTATTTATTTTTATTTTATTTTATTTATTTATTTTTTATTTATTTTTTTTTATTTTTTCCTTCGTTTTTAGTTTTCGATATTTAAATAATAAATAATAAAATAAATTATTACAAAGACCTTGAAATAGAAATCTCGAAAATGTGGCATATGGGAACATCAACAATCCCTGTTGTAGCTGGAGCCCTTGGACTGGTAGGAAAAGATTGCAGTAGACTAATTGAAGGGATTCCTGGAAATCCAGGCCTCAAGGAGATACAAAAATTGTTCTGACAAGTACAGCCCACACTTTACGAAGGGCTTTATCTATGTAATTTAATTTTTTTTTTTTGTCAGTGAAAAGTGTCATGATGCCATTTCTAACCTTAGGTCCCTGGGCGGGACCCGGAAAGAAATGTGTAAACGCCAGAATTCAAAGAAAATAAAAATGATAATAATAATAATATTTGTTTTTTTTGTCTGCATTTGGTCATGAGTCATGATGTTAACATTGATAGCCAGGGACAAGTCAGTGCTACGCATTGAATTCTGCTATTTTTATTAAAAGCGGAATCTTCATAAAAGACGTCAATATACACTGAAGATGTAATTACAAAATTCCATCTCATTCTTCGGAATCCTCTTCTTTGTACCGTGTCCCTGCAGGACGTGTCCGATCATAACGCTTCACAACTTCCTATTTTTGTAGCTCTTGGTAATGTTTAACTTTTTACTACCCCCCCCACTTACAACCTGTTGTGCCATCCATTTATACAAGCTCCTTAGGTAGATCACTCGCTGTTTTCCTCAGCTCCTCTTACCTTAAATATGTCACGTGAGTGCCTAATTTGCCAAACCTTCTTGTCTCTTAATATGCTATAGAATTTTAAACTGCTTCTTTTTAATTTTATGTACACTTCTTTTTTTCTTCTATCTTCCATAAAACATCATTGTTGCTTACATACTTCATGCCTGGCCTTCTCAGCATCCTTCTATAGAAACACATCTCTCTGGCAGCAAGTTGTTTCACTCGAGCAGCCTCTTTCCATGGACAACTGCTTAGAAAAATCGACCCGCAAGAAAATCCTTACCAGATCACTACAATATTAACCTGTCCATGTCTAGGGCTAATCGTTATCTTCCCCACATATATCTGTAAATTGTGCTTCTTACTATTTAAAACTCTAACTTGAGTGGCTCTTGGGTCTTGTACAGGTTGATATCATTAAAAAAAAAAGAAAGTGTTTCAAATTAATCAAGATTAAACATACGGATAATGTAGCTGGATTTGCAGTTATTGCCCACATATGCAGATCAATATGTGCGCATATTTTAAAATAAACAGTATACAGACGCCATGTTATCTGCCTTAGATTCTAAGACAGGCTCCTGTTCCCATATGCATATGACAGTACAGATGTTGATTACCATCCTATGATAGATTATACCTTCATTGAACGTTGAAAATTCCACGCGCTGGGCGCGTAATCACGCAGAAATCTTGAGGAAAATCGAAACAAAAAAAAAGTAATTGTACCTAGAATTAGAAAAAAAAAAGAAGACATATTGGGTATATAATGAGGAAGGAGAGCTTAAAGAAATTGACACTCACCGGGCAGAGCAAAGAAAAGATGGACAGGGGGAGGTAGTAAGCACCGCCACGAGTCTGATACGCTTTGGTTGGATTGATGAACGCGGTTTGAGAAGTTTGGCAAAAGGAGAAATGTTGCTAAGAAAGTGATAGGAAGTCGAGGAGATATATAACCGTCCCTGTGAGTTAAGTAAAAGGCATGTACAAAATCAGCGCTTTCCTTGTCTCCAAGCAACAGAGTCGGTTTACAAGGGATTAATAATAGGAGATGAATCTTAGACATCTTATATTGTCTATCTTATGAAACTGAGAATGGAACAACGCGCTGATGAACAATGACTATTACGGCTAATAATGCAAGACTCTTCAGTAAATCGAATCGAGTTATCTCAGTCAATATGTGTTTATCTAAAAATAAATACGCTTAAATTCGCTTAAATTCACCTTCATCAACGGGTTAGTGGGAGAATACCCGACTGAAACCAATTCAGTCGGGTTTCGATCCTAGCTAAGGGCAACCAGATGTCTAATCACACTGATGAGCTGTGAGACAGCGAAACAGTTTGTCTCTAGATGACAATATATATGCTCCTGAAAAATTTATATCGGTTGAGCTCTCTGGGGAGGAAGTGTAGGTTTGTAAACAGTGACTATTACGGCTAATAATTCAAGGTACTTCGGTAAATCGAATCGAGTTCCCTCAGTCACTGCGTGTTTATCTAAAAATAAATACGCTTAAATTCACCTTCATCCCTGCCTTGCGCCAACGACTGACGCCAATTCAGTCGGGTTTCGATCCTAGCTAGAGGCAACTGGACTTCTAGCCACGCTGATGAGCTGTGATACATCTGTGGATGACAATATATATATATATATATATATATATATATATATATATATATATATATATATATATATATATATAATATATAATGAATGCATAGAATGCCCACTATGCCACAAACAATATGTAGGAAAATCTGAATGGCCATTTCACTAAAGAATTAATAATTATCGCAATCGAATTAAGTCGGCTCCCCATGATAGATTATTATCTGTAGAACAACATTTCCGCCTACAAAAACACGATTTTAAAACCCATGCCAAATTCACTATAATTGAGAGAATAGAAAAGTTCAGTGCAGATAAACTTTAAAAAAAGTTTAGAAGACCATGAAGGTAAGTGGATTCTGCGCCTAAAAACGCTCCATCCAGACGGGCTCAATCACAAAATTAACAACATAGATAGAATTAATAATCGGGACCTACCCGCATTTCTCATCCACACAAGACAGACATGGTTGCGGAGGTGTTGAGGCCTCACACTTATACTCACACTATTACTAATATGCACACTTACATACACCACTCACCCCTAAGATACTCACACACACACACACACACAACAACACAAACACACACACACACACACACACACACACACACTTAACTGAGACACATTCCCTTTCCAGGAACCAATAAAACTGTCAAAATGAGCGAGGGAATTCAGAGCAGCGTGAATCTATCCATCTCTTATCTTAAATAACAAAAGACTGTTTGTCCAACACAAGGATTGACCAAAATTCATGATAAAAAATAAAAAAGCAAATGAAAACTACAGACCATCAAGTCATTCATTTCTGTAGTTCACTGCTACTAACAAGCATATTTTTTTCTCCTGATGATGGCCATGTTGTCCGAAACTAGTCAAGGAATTTAATTGAAATAATAAAAACGAAAGAATATTAATATACAATCCAGTGTGAATGAAGATTTTAATTTTTTTAATATTTTTATTGTTCAAAACATATATATATATATATATATATATATATATATATATAGAGAGAGAGAGAGAGAGAGAGAGAGAAACAGAGAGAGAGAGAGAGATAAAACGGATGCAAATAAACTGTGTTGCCTCTGATCGAACTAAGCTCCCATCCTGATCTGAATTTAGTTTTCAACTACGACGGAACAGTTTAAAAATACAAACTGCATGAGTAATACAGACTAGTTCTTACGCAATGGTGAACACGTCATAGAAGCATTTCTATATCTGTTATTTCTAGATATTAAAAAAATGTCAGCTTTTAGTTTCCACACAAAGAGATTCCCTACGCAACACACATTGCACTATCTACCAGCTCAGACAATGGGTTTGCCACTTGTCCCTTTTTCGAACGGTGCAATTACCGGCGGCGTAAGATGACAGAGCAAAGATCTTTAGCATACTGCGAACTTTCAAAAGACCCTTTGAAGTTTGCGCAAATATGGCCTCATCATCGGACACTTAACTGTGAACTCATGGGCATCAAAAGGGGATCGATAGAAAATCTTTGCTTCTTGTAGGAAAACAGAGACATCTACAAATATTTGAGTAGAACGTTGCAATTATCAAAATACATGTTTGTATATGTTACTGTCTCTTCTTATCTAAGTTTGTTCATCTTTATCTATCCCAGTATGTTCATATCAATCTTTTTCCTTTGTTTAGTCGTATCACCCACCCCCAAGCAAAGCAATGATGCCACTAAAACACAAGGGGTTACAGAGTGCGGAAGAAATTGGAAGAGAAACATTAACGATGAGCAGAAAGGGAAGAGAGGTAATCCGGTGGGCCATAGATAGCGATTGGCATTGCATTTAAAGTTTTACAGATTAAAGTTGGCTGGAAAGCATGGCGCTGGGAGGAAGTTCCACAAACGAGAAGTGCGAGAGAAGAAACTGTTAGCATAGAACTTACGGCTGCATCTAGCTAGTTCAAGTGTAAGTTGATGAGATCTCGAATTCCTATAAACTAAGTACCATAAACATGAAAGCATTCATAGAAAAGACATAGGTAAACAAGGCGGTGAGAAAGTGACTTCTTTGGATCTTATCAAGGATCTCAAGGTAAACAGCAAGGGTACTGGGCCATATGTAGCAGGAATATTCAAAACATGGACGAATGGTAGACATAGATATTTAAGACTGATTCTGAAGAGAAAAATTGCCTATCTATCTATCTATCTATCTATCTATCTATCTATCTATCTATCTATCTATTGTGGACTTGTTAGGGCCAGAAATGAAGGCACAAAGCGAGGAATTGAGTTAAACAAATATATTAACAGAAACAGTAATACAAACATATACAAACGAGAGTGTTACAGCAAGAATGTTCGGTCCGATTGTCAGAGCTGACTGCTGGAAACTTCCCTCTCCAAAAGGCAGTACCTGCTCCTATTCATAGCTAGGAGAGTCCATGAGTGTGTGGGTATATTACCATAACAGTATCTATCTATCTATCTATCTATCTATCTATCTATCTATCTATCTATCTATCCTTCAGTCTGTTCATATCTATCTATCTATCTATCTATCTATCTATGATAGTCCGTTTATCTCTCTCTCTCTCTCTCTCTCTCTATCTATCTATCTATGACAGTCTGTTCATTTATCTATCTACCTATCAAATCTATCTTTGACGGTCATTATGTATCTATCTAACTGCATACCTACCTACCTACCTACCAACCTATCTATCTATCTATCTATCTATCTATCTATCTATCTATCTATCTATCTATCTATCCTTCAGTCTGTTCATATCTATCTATCT
Organism: Acanthosepion pharaonis; assembly: GCA_903632075.3. Classification (NCBI taxonomy): domain Eukaryota; kingdom Metazoa; phylum Mollusca; class Cephalopoda; order Sepiida; family Sepiidae; genus Acanthosepion; species Acanthosepion pharaonis. Next base: position 2,576,277 of record CAHIKZ030005352.1, on the reverse strand, counting down.
ATCTATCTATCTATCTATCTATCTATCTATCTATCTTTCTGTAAATATTCTAAATATTATTTAATATTTTTCAGCATTTTCCAAAAGGAAAGTGCCAGCGCGTTTTCTTTTTTACTTCTCATTTTTTAGCATTTTGCCCCGAGCAAGGCAATAAAACCACTAAGATGCAAGGGGTTAATGAATGTGAAAAATATGAGAAAAAGAAAGAAAAAAAAAAGATAGAAAAATTACTGACATTGCATTTAAATCTCTGAAGATCATAGTGAAAGTCAACTGACATCTAACCTTTTCATCTGTAAGATGATGAGACCTTACCGCCAATTTAGTAGTAGGCTTAAATTCATAAAGTCTAGGTACCAAAGAGGAAAACTCATCGAAACAATTACAATGAAAATATTCATAGAAAAGGCGCAGAGAGTAAATTCTCTGCGCCTTTTCTATGAATATTTTAATTGTAATTGTTTCGATGAGTTACGGCGGTGTGAAAGTGACTGAAGCCGTGATGTTAGGTCATGACCAATAACATAAGATTTTTCTTTGTATTTGTTGTGGTAGGTTCCACCTAATTTGCATAGTGGAGTACCGACCATATAAATATGGATGGTACCGGGAAGAGAGGGAGGAATCAAGAGATTCAACCAGAGACTCTGCCCGACTGCGACTCAGTCAACACATTCTCCAGGAACGGTCTTACCAGGAATATACAAAAGACTATATGTAAATATTGTGTACATTTTCTTGTTTCAATACATTTTGTTCCAAGTACCTTTTGTGTTGCATTATTATTCCATGCATTAGTTAAGTTTTAACAGTATTTAATCAAGAATCTCTAAATGCATAACAGAAACACCAAGCCAGATGTGGAAGCAATATTCAAATCATGGACGACTGGGAGACATGTAAGATAAATTCTGGCGAGAAACATTGTTTAGCACGGCGCATTGAAGAAACTTTCCTATTAATACACCTAACAATTGATTCAATATAAGATTCCACTTCATATAAGTGGAAAATGTTAGCCCGAAAGGTTGAAAGGATTCACTCTTCAGTCATTCCCTGAGGCAATTAAAAGTGAGTAGTTTTGCATTCAAATTAACGAGCCATTTCTTGTACCATTTAACAACAAATTGTAGGTCATTTTTGAGATGGCAATTCAAAATGTATAGATTATTTTTGTTTTGTTTCTTATCATTTTTATTATATATCATTGTATATTGAGAACATATTTTTATTCACATTTATTACGGTCTTGAATGACAACAAATAATTTACACCAAAGTTAAGCAATGTCGAACCTGGTCAGGACTTAACCGCTTGGGGATACCCGGTATTTTAATCTTGGACGTGGGGTGGTGTAATTGATAACGGCTCGGAATTGGAACTCGGATCTCCGATTTCCATTTATAGTCGGATTCATTATATTCACTTACGCGCAAATACCCTTGAGAATTGTATGAACCCACCTCCTCACCCCCCAGTTATGGGTTAATTATTAGGACTTGTACCAGTAAAATCATTATTATGATTTGTATCACTAAACCATGATTATCTCTACAAAAAAAATTATTGCAATCTAAAAATATTATCTGGTTTTGAATAACCTGCAAAGGGTTGATAAGCCGTAAAAATGAATCAATCGAATCAATAAAAAACAAATTGATGTTTTTAACATCAACATCAGCGACTTGATTTTTTTTTAATGTACAGTCGAAATTTAAGCAACAGTTTTATTCAAGGGTTAATTACTAGGACTTGTATTGATAAAATCATTATATGCCCAAAGAATTCTTGTTGTCTAGAAATATATTCTGGCTTCAAATAACCAGCAATATTTTAAAAATTCGATCCTTAAATCCTTCCCCAGTTGAACCGATGTAAATCCTCTCTTCCTCTATAAAGAGAAACCAAGAAATACATACGCTATAAGAATGACACCATGTTGTAAAAATATTTATGAGAAGTAGATCTTAAAGAACAATCTCCGTTCGTATAATGACATTATACATAAAAAAGAGAAACGGACAGAAATTACCTGTCTATGCGTAGGAAAACCACAAATTATCATAATCTTGGACGTGCGGGCGGTGTAATGGATAACGGCTCGAAATTGGGTATATTACCATAGCACTATCTATCTATCTATCTATCTATCAGATTTTTTCTTTGTATTTAATCAAGAATCTCTTGTCTAGAAATATATTCTGGTTTTAAATCACCAGCAATATTTTAAAATTTTGATCCTTAAATATTTCCCAATCAAGGGTTAATTAGTAGGATTTGTATTAATAAAATCATTATATGCCCAAATAAATCTTGTCTAGAAATATATTCTGGTTTTAAATCCACTGAGATGACGGCAATTCAAAATTGTATAGATTATTATTAAATAACCAGCAATATTCTTTTGTTTCAGTAAAGTTTTTTTTATCTATCTATCTATCTATCTATCTATCTATCTATCCTTCAGTCTGTTCATAAACAACGTGTAACGTAAATGATTTAATAAAAACATTTTCTAGATTATTTCGAAAATGAATGCAACCAACTCGACTGGAATTCGAACCCAACTCGCTATTAACCACTCTGCCACCTGCACATGCTTTTAACTTACGAAAAAAAATCCAGAAAATTTTACCTAATATGAAAAATAAATTAATTATGGTGTCTGACAAACCTGTGCATATGAACTCTGTCCTGGTTATGACGATAAACTAGATCCGAGTCCTTGGTAAGACGATAAACTACATCCGACAGCAAGGCCTCTGATCAGGAGGTTTTGAGGAGCGTGGAACCACCTCTTAATTGTTGGTGTTCCCAGGTCCACGCTTACCCAAAGTGGTAGCACCTGTTAAGGTCCCAGCAAATAGTTAACCCCAAAACTGGATTCAGTTTAAAAATAGGTTTTATTACCAGAATTACTTTGTAAAAATCATTATCGACAATAAATTTTTGAAGAAAAATTACTACCAGCAATACATTTTTGGAAAAAGAAATTACCAGGTATACATTTAAAAAATATTACCAGCAATAAAAATCTTGTTGGTATTAGATAACCCATTGCCGTAAAACAAGCCAAACCAAATGCTTCTCCAGTTTTTCTTTCTAATCAACAATATATTTTTAATTTCTGCCTCTTTTATTGCAATTTTACTAGTCTTTCTTTTTTCTCTTCTTTCATTTTCTTTTTTCATTAGGCTTTTTTCATGATTTCATTAGGTCTTCTATCCTTTTCTTTCTGTATTTTTTCTTCCTTTGTTTTCCTTTTAATCTATTTTCTTTAATTCATTTCACCTCCTTGATCCCGATTCTATCCTTCTTCTTCTTTTCTTCTTCTTTTCCTTATTTTCTTCTTCTTCCTTCTTCTTTTCTTCTTCTTCTAATCTATTTTCTTCTTCTTCTTCTTCTTCTTCTTCTTCTTCTTCTTCTTCTTCTTCTCCTTCTTCTTCTTCTTCTTCTTCTTCTTTTCTTCTTCTTCTTCTTCTTCTTCTTCTTCTTCTTCTTCTTCTTCTTCTTCTTCTTCTTCTTCTTCTTCTTCTTCTTCTTCTTCTTCTTCTTCTTCTTCTTCTTCTTCTTCTTCTTCTTCTTCTTCTTCTTCTTCCTTCTTCTTCTTCTTCTTCTTCTTCTTTTCTCCTTCTCCTCCTCCTCCTTCTCCTCCTCCTCCTTTATTTTTCTTCTATTATTTATTTTCATTCTTTATCTTTATCTGATAATTCCTTCATTTATTACGTACTTTTGAGATTCCTTCTTCATTTCTTTTTCTTCTTTCTTTCCTTTTTTTCTTCTTCCTTATTTTTGATTTTTCTTCTGTTCTATTCTGCCCTTCCTCTTCTTTGACTTTGTCCTCTCGTTTTATTGATTTCTATTTTCTTCTTTTCTATTATTCCCTTTTTCGCTTTCCATTTTTTTTTGTTCTAACGTCGAACTTCCATAACACCTCGGACTTCGTTGTTCTCCAGAAGTTTTCACACACTGTCGCCTGGTTTGCTTTCTCCTGATTCTTGCAATGTTTGCCCAGGTGGAAGAACCAAGCTGAATGCGTCGAAAATGCACATTCACGCGTTTACACCTTTCTTCACCTCAGCTGTAATTGTAAGACCTCACCAACCGACCAGAATTGGAATTGAATATGCATATATGCATATATGCATGAAGGCTTTCAGTCCATGCGCCTTCGTTGTTGTTGATAGGAACGATTTAAATGCATTACAAATATGAGTAAAACCTACATTACTACATCAAAATGCGGCAACATAGTAACTTAATCTTCAAGAAACCCTGTAATTGTAGTTTTCAAAACGTTATTTACAAAGAATTTTATCTTATTTTTTCGATAAAAAAAATTAATCTAAAACTAGTAGATCGATGGGTAATATGCTCTGGCTTTTTACTTATTTCTCAGAATAAATTGGTGGTAAAATTTTTCGGCAAATAAAAATCGATAGGTTGCATTGGATTACAAGCTACCCAGTATTTCGCATGGGCACCTCAGTGTGGTGTAATGGTTAGCAAGCTTGTCTTGCTAGATCAGTTTCTACTGAAAAGTGAGTTCGATCCTCACTGGATGTCCCATACTTTCGGCCTTGTGCCACATCTAAGCTACGCTTGGAAAATCTTTACCCAGTATTTCACAGCGGTTTCTGAACGAACGTATTTTGCGGTGGGAGATACAAGTTTCCCAAAATATTCAATGAAAACTAAAAACGAAACTGTTCTCGCTCATAAGTAATGTTTTTGTTTCTAATTCTTCCACATCCAGTAACCCCTTGTGTCTCAGTGGCTTTACTGCCTTGCATGGGTGAACTCGATAAAAAATACCTTAGACCGAATTTGAACTAGAATCGTCTATTCAGCAATGGTTTCGGTTGAAGTCTAACGAATAGAAGCTCTGAATGGGAAGCTGACGTGATCGAATTCGTGGTATACACTAACGCATGTTGTTTTTCGTGTCGTTTCTGGTTTAAATACTTCAGAACTAAAACCTACATTATAGACAGCATCATATGAGGATATGTTGTTGTTGTTGTTGTTGTTGTAGCACTTGTTGTAGTACCCTTTCCAGTGGAGGTGACGGGGGAGATTATTCGGAGAACCACGGTCATCTCATTGGCTTGAATTTATTCGTCACATGCTGGAATGCCTCATTACGGAGTCTTGGAGCGGAAGCAATGTTAATCCATCAGATTATTGTAGCCGTCTCAGTGTCTCCACGGATTCTTGGTCGTATATATTAAAAGTTCAAACAAAGATGATCTATCTCTGCAAGAATTCTTCCGATCTTCTGACCAGGACTTTGCCATTCTGAGCCAGCCAACACACTCAGTAACACAAGCTAAAGGTGTATCAATATATATATATATATATATATATATATGGAGAGAGAGAGAAAGAGAGAGAAAAGAGGGAGAGAGAGATACACAGACAGACAGACAGACAGAATGTTATAAATTACATATGACGTTACACGCTGAAAACACACCATTCTTGATAATGAGTGAGACGGCCGAAAATACTTGCATTCGAAAGAATGAGAAACAAAATTGAGCAGTTTATGCACACTTATCATCCTGAATGTACAACATTTATAATCAATAAACCTCGTCCTTTAAATTGATGAAAATCTGCTTGGACATATATATTCTAAACATTATATATATATATATATATATATATATATATATATGAAAGTTTATAAATATATTTTCTTAAATTTGTATAAAATTCCAGAATTGTAAAAATTTTAAAATTTCTATCAAAATATGTATAGGATTTAAAATATTGCATGAAAATTTATGCAAAATTCAAAAATTGGTTTAAAATTCAAAAATCGTAATGAAATTTCAAAATCTGTAAAAAGATTGTATAAATTTTTTAAATATTGTATAAAATTAAAGCGTATAAAATTCATACAAAATGTATACAAATTTTAAAACTTTCATGAAAACTTGTATAAAATTAAAAAATGTATAAAATCCCGAATTTTTTCTAAAATTCCACCTGTGAAAATAACTGTATAAAATTTAAAAAAAAATGTATAAAATTCCAAAATTAGCTATTTTAATTTCTATAAGATTTAAAATATTTAAAAATACCTCTACGTGTTGAAATTCATTTCTTTTCAAAAAAAATTTAATTCATTTATTCTGAAAGCCTCTATCTCATCTTCACCATTAAGAAATCGTAACATCCCCCATACAGCCTCTGAAAATCCTGTAGCACTTCCTCGCTACAAATGCACATCGTGGAAGTAAAAATGTTTTTCTACCAAGACTCGAATTAATACAACTTAATCTTAAATACTTGTTTAACATTTGTGAATTTGGTGATATAGTGATTGTGAACCCAGTGGAATTGGGCGAACAATCTTAATAGTAGTAAAAGAAATAACAGTCTACCTCCGTAGAGTAATAAAGGGTTCAGTTCAGAATTCTTTGTAGCTTAGTAATGTCGATATATATCTGACGACGACCGGAGGGCACAATGGTCGAAACGTTGTGATAATAACAACAAATATGAAGAATGAAATAATAGAATAATATAAATAGTTATTTATTATAAATAGTCTTTCGTGTAAATAATGTATAAAAGTCTTTATTGTTGAAACAGTAAAACAGTCCCCTAGTTTAACAAAACAACGACATAAGGAAAAAATTATAAACTATATTTGTATCCGAATCTGAAAAAGCTTAACACTCCATCCAATTACAACCGACTTTCGGAGTTATATCTTATCTTTGTACTACAGTGTCGTCCACGCTTTGATTCGATTTAAAAATAAAACCGTTTGATTGATAGCATATCATTTTCCTATTAGCGTCTCTACAAGAACTTCAATTTGCGTCTATTCGATATCCATCAAGACAGAAATTATCCAACCTTTTGAACATCAGCACCAGATGCAGAACTTTCTAAATTATGACAAATGTCGGCCAATCAGTTTCTATTCAGTGCATAACCTCTCGGAGAAGAAATCTTTCGATTTCTTTCTAAACCTTGGAAGCCGGCAAATTTACATTCACTGAAAGTATCGGAAAAAAATAAATAAAAAAATAGTATACACAGATGCTAAGGTTTGAAAAAAAAAATCCGAACTTGTACTGCGCGAGATTTTAATGAAGGTTCTTTTGAAAAGATGACCGTTTCTTCAAACTTTAGGAGTCGATCCAACATCTCAAGTGCCCACTGTTTCTCTGTTGAATGCCGTTTCAAATATTCTTTTTGGCTGCTTTGCCATAACAAGCCATGTAATGAACGTATCATATTGCTATTATTGGACTGGTTTTGGTAGACACTACGTCCTCAAAACGTCTTAAACATACACGCCTGATAGTTGTTGTCAATCCAACCGGTGTTTAGTAGATTAATTAATTAATTTACTTTTTAATAAATTAACCCTAATCAAGGCGATAATGCCACTAAGATGCAAATGGTTATTTCAGTAGAAGGGAACGAGGAAAAAGAACAATAAAATAACAGTCCCAGGAAGACATATGATGGCAACTGACGTTGAATTTAGCTATTTCGGTAGTAAAAAGATGAGACCTAATAGCCAATCTAGTAGGACGCTTAAATCCATGCACTCGAGGGACCATGAATATAGTTTTAGAAAAAGACAGATGAAAGTAACGTGGAAAAGTGGCTGAAGCCGAGATGCGAAGTCAGGACCGATAACATTACAGACCCTTCTTTTGGATTTTATCGAGAATCTGGAGATATATAGCGGGGGTATTAGACCAGATATGGCAGTAATATTCAATGCATGGACGAATGGTAGATTTGTACATGCGTAAGATGAATTAGAGCAAGAAAAATGCTCGCTACGACATAGTGACACAAACATCTTAGCCGCAGACCAAGCAATTGATTCAATATAATCACTCCACCTTATGTCAGTAGAAAATGTGAGACCAAGAAGGCGCTATCAGTTGCTCTCCCGGAGGTTAGCATCAGCCATACTAATAGAGTGTAAACATTCTATGATGATTAAATTATACTAGTATAATGTTGTAGAGAGTTTTCAAAAAGTGCGATTGTAAGGAAATTGGAAATCCTAAGAGGATTCTATTTAACAAGAGGATTTCTATTTTAGGTCAATATAAACAGATCAATAAAATATTCCGCATAGCCAGACTTTACCCAAGAATTTTCGCTTTGTGGAACAGACTATTGCGTAGATGCTTCCAGAACTTGAATTTCTTAAACTTTTCAAATTTACGGTTACTCGTTATCTAATCCCCTTATTTTTATAATCTTTATTTTCTACTCTCTTTTCGCTTCCATTCAAATTGTGCACCTCACTCAGTATTACTAGATTGAGTGACTCGCGGGCCTTTGCAAAGTTTTAAATCATTGAGTTCTCCCTATTGCCCTTCTCGTTAATGTAGGAAACATTGGAAAGTGATTGTACGGTTAATTTATTTTCAATAACAAATTGCGTAATTGCCAATTAGAATATATGTTAATTCAGAATAAAATAAATACAATGGAACCTCGGTTCTTGAACTTCTCATATGTCGAACAAATCGGTTTTCGAACAGAAAATTCGAGATGAAAATGCCTCAAAATTTCGGTTCTCGAACAACATTGCCGAACCGAGTTAAGCCGAACGGAATAAGTTCTGAGTCGACCGCCATGTTGTATACATTCGTGTGTTGTGCTGTGCCTTTTTTTCCCAATTTTATTGTACTGTAACTTTTTTCTTTACATTGATTACTACTGTGAAAATAGTTTCGGCTTACGAACATTTCAGGTTGCGAACGGCCTTCAGCAACAAATTAAATTCGTGAACCGATGTTCCACTGTATATCTCTGAGATTTTTGAAAAGTACGTATTGTTATTGGATGAGATTGCTAACACAACTCATTTGAAAAGACAAATGTATATCAGCATTCTAGTGATCTATTATCAGAGTCAGTTGCCCATTGATTTAAACAGAGATTTTCTTTTGTCCTCTCTCCTATAATAAGCCGTGACAACACGTAGACTCCTTGCTTAGAAAGTCTATTTGTTCATATGTTGACTTCTGTACCACACATGAAACTCATATGTACAAGCTATTGGCAAAGTTGCTGAAACATAGTGCACTAAAATGTGCTTAATTAGTGTCAGATTCAGTCAGTTATATGCCATGCGTGATACACGCTTAGGTGACCATGTATCTTTCGATATATGGTTGACGAGGCAGACTTTTTCCTGTAGTAGTTTGCCATTTCTTTCTGCGGTAGACCAGTTGCCATCCAAGGCTATAGAAACCGGTTTGTTCTGCTATTTACCCATATCTACGGGGAGAAGACGAGGACTTTTCCCAAGGGTATAAGTATATAAGTGAATGTAATGGATTTGATTGGAATTCGAACTCGGCTCTTTGATTCCTCAATCCGAGCCGCTATACATTACTCTACCGTGCCACTAACAAGAGTCAGATTAGCCTTTTTAAATGTAATCGTGTATTGCTGCCAACAATTTAGACCTTTTCAGTTATACTGAGTCCACCTAGTCGAATCACCCTCACTTCTTCCGAGAAGGTTTCACGCCATATCTAGGCTGGAACTGTGAAATCGCCACTTCCCAGCCTTAGAATCCCAAATCCAAAGTCGTCTATGCAGACTTGTGGAGAATAAGAGATTTCCCATTATGGAGCACTTTACCCTAGGATGCAATGTCGTAAAATCTGTTGTTTCTCCCGTCATGACCATATCAAACCATTCAGACGAGATCCATTCATCAGTTCCACAATTTCAGACATTTTCCGCTATGTTGCGACGACGGAGTCAAATCAACCTCGTTTCCTCCTTATTCCGACTGTAAGGGGAAAGTTCCATATCCGAAACTTTTCCCGAAAACCGCTACTTTGCAGAACAAACTTTTTCTGTGGTTTCATTCCCGAACGCTACAATTATAACCTCTTCAACCACGGATCATTGGTTACCTCTCCCCCATGTACACGTAGTCCCCACTTTCAACCTCCTCCTCTTACATTCATGTGACACAGCTTATTCAGAAACCCCCCACTGTGCATAGCTCTTGAGCCTTGCGCTCGCAGAACATTTTGCATAAAAAAGACAGAACTAAAGATGTCTAATAATCCGTGATAGACTGTCTCATTTGCATTAATTAGGTCACTTTTCGGTTTATAGGTTTAAAAACGCGTTTCAGCTGCCCTAGTTTGGCTTGAATGAGACGCGGGCACTTTTTTTTTTAAATAAGTGAATTGATGAATAAAACGCGGATCATTTGAAACAGAAATTCATTTCCCCAAGAAAAATATATTTTCCTTTAAAACTTCTGCTCCAATATATAATACTTAATAGTCCATATTTATTGGTTACTTTATATAAGTCGCAAGCAGATTTTATTTTTGAGCATCTTCTAGCCAAGACAAAGACTTGATAATTAATGTATCTGCTTTGTCCAGTATGCTCTCTGGATTTTGATAAGACAGGCTTAATTTTAAATCTACTTGGCGACATTCGGAAGACTTTAATATGTACCGTTTCAAAGGATGAAAATTAAACCCTTTTTTCTTTTAATTTTACGTTGTCTTTCCGCACTAAATACAACCTACCCTTGAGTCTCAACTACAGTGTGTGGAACAATAGGTGAGGATTGGATGATATTTTAAATTATATTAAACAGTGTTGTTGGAATAGTAGGGTCGTCTGGAGGTTAGAAGATGGAAAACATGAAAATGAAATGACCGTGGAATTGTGGGGCACAAAAACGAAATGCTTCTGTCATTACGACCATAGTGAAAGCTGTTTTATTAATACTACAAACAAATGTAAAAAAATGATTTAAAATATAAATAATTCACGCGGGACGCGTCACTTTTCAATTGGACAAATTAAAAATTATTTTTGGCGGACAATTCTTTCTCCAAATTATACAAAAATAATGTTTCTCTGTTCATTGTTATTCACGCAAAAAAACTGAATAAGTAAAAAGTGTTTATGTCACTATTAATAAATGGCGATGTTGGAATTTCAAAATATTCCGGGTTAATTTTTTTTTTTTAAATTGATTACCAGGGTGGCGTCTATTCGGGAGTCTAGAATATTTTAAGTTGTAACAACTCTAAAAGTAAAATAATATTTTAGGTTGGAAAAAACAAAACAAAAAACAAAAAAGTAATAATATATCAACAACGAAATTGGCGAAGAAGGTAACTGGGAAAATTAGCATACACGGTGATAATGTCTTCAGTAAGCCAAGGATAGAACTAAAGTGTGTGAGGGTTTGATCAAGAAGGAACAGATATTCCTTTTAAGATACCGATATTAAAACAGTTCCATGGAAAAGTCACAGCGGATATTAAACGTTAGTTAAATGTATAGGTTTTAAATGTTAAATATAGAATTTACCATCATTACGTTCGGCATTGAAGTATATAATCAAGTTTAGTGGATCTAGGCAGAGCTATAAGATAATCTGAATAAGGTCGGAGAGTTCAACAGTCAAGACTATAATACGACAATGGCAATGGGTTAAATTGAACAGTGAAAAATAATGATAGTTGATTATTTTAGAAACTCAAACATACATAAAAATGTGTAATATTAATAGCGATATTTTAACTATTTGCATTCGGATATTCTCCACATTTTGCCAAACACACATCAGAAGCATTATATTAAATCGCCAACCTTTATTGAAATCATTCTGAAAGAATCTTTATCTAAAATCAACCTGCAAAAAAACAACAGACATGATGTCTACAAGACACACACACGCACTTACGTATACATATTATCATCGGAATCTCACATAAACAAACTAGAAGTATTGTAAACTTACATACATAAAGAAATAATTACGGATAAAATTTGTTTAATTCTTGGAATTTCGAAAGGACAGTCTTCTCTCCTTGAATTCGAAACACCCTGATTTATACTGTTTGTTTAACAAGTCAAATGCAAGTGAAGCCTGATTAACCAATGAAAATCAAACAACACAAAAATAAAAATACTATGATTTTTTTCTTCTTTTTCTTCCATATTTCATTCTTTAATGAGAATTTTTCCTATTTTCCTGTTTCCTATTTTCCTGTTTCCTATTTGCTCTTTATCTTATCGCACACAAAAATTTCAGTTTGACCATTTATATGAGGTCATCTTCAGAGGGTTAAAGTTGATTTCATCAAACATTAGAGCGCCAGAATTAAAAAAAAAAAAATTGTATAACTAGACACAGAAAGTTCCTTGAAAACGAATGGAGTATCATTCGAAAGTACTCAGGAAAATAATATATAATAAAAGTTAATATGAATCTTTGCAAATTTACCGATAAAACAAAATCTAAAGACGGACATGCAATGTGATAGGACCTGACATGACATCTCGAATCCAATCACTTTCTCACAGACTGGATGTCTCTTCCCCCTTTTTTTTTTACAAATATTTTCATGGTAATTGCTCTGAGGAGCTACATTCACTCGTTCTCAAAATGCATGAATTTAAGCGTGCTACTAGGCTGGTATCTCGGTCCCACACTTTCACTGTCGAAACGGTTAAATGTAATCGTTTTTCTACTCAACGGCTTCTTCTCTCGCCCTTCCCGACAGTGGAACTCCCTTGCTCTTACTTGCTTCCCTGACAGCTATAATCTTCAAAAATTTAAATGTAATGTCAATCGACATCTTCTGATGCCTTGATCTTGATCCCCGTCCTTCTCTTTATCCGTCCCTCAAAAAGCCATCTTTATTCTTATTTTCCCACTTTGTAGTCCCTTGCTTGCTAGTGGCACTGCAGCCTTGCTTGGGGTGAAATGCTTAAAACGAATCTTTATTGTTTTTTATCACGTTTCAGCCGTAGATTTAATAAAGGGTTCAGTTCTAAATTCTCTGTAGGGTAACCGGATCGATATCCACCTCATGAATCAGGAAGGCACAACGGTGCAAAAGTCATGATAACAACAACAAGCATGAGGAGAATAGTCGAGATGCAAATAACGCAAAGAAGGATAACTCCACATGCCAGGAATTCGGTTATAAATAAATAACAATGTTTAATAGTCCTGTTTAAAAACATATTTGAAATACAAGTAGTCCAATTGTTTCGCCCATCAAAATTCTTATCCCGGAAATTGGGGTTTAGGTTTAAACGGACGAATTTAACGCCTTAAGTAGTTATGGAGTCCAATAAGGGGTCGTTTTTGTTGTAGAAGACTGCTCAGATATATTTGTATTTTTTCAATACCCATAAAGCTACCCAGTGGTTTATACTGCTACTATGCTATGGAGATCGTATTTTTTTGAAGGGAGTACATAATTTGGAGGGATCAGCTGTTAAACAAGGCCAGTGAGGTCGGTCACGATGGCTTGATACTTTGTGCTAAAAAAACATCGAAGGTTTTTTTCGTGATGTCAACGAACACTTGTTGACACTTTTGTAATGTCAACAAATACTCGTTGACACTTTCGTAATACTCGTTGTAGTAGAGACTTTGTAATCGCAGTTACAAACTATAGTAACGCCGTTGAACAATACTGGTGTCAGACGCCTTCGAATAACACTCGCACTAATAGTACTTGCTCGATAATACTCGCTGGGATAGGAACCACCGAATAGTGATCCGAATAGACAAATAGTATAGTGAATAGTAGAAAAAATAGAATAGCGATCCATAAATAGTAACGGAGGCTAGAATAGAAAAAGTGATCAATTAGACGCCACGCTAATTCCCATATATACATTTCCTTTGCGATCACGTGGTCTACGTATTAGAAATGGAATCACCCGTGTTTGCTCACAGGTGATCTGTGTTCGAACTCCAGTATCGGCAATGACAATATTTCTATATGACAGATTTGAACCGTTTCATCTAACCAATTTCACTCAAAAGGCTTTGATCATCCCGTGGAATGTTTTTTAGACAATCCCCAATGATGCTATACGCTGGCATCGTCTCTCCAGGCTGAGATTGTGAAGAAATCACATTACTCACAAATTGACCATGGTGAGGTTCAAACACAGGTCTTTTAGTCGAAACACTAACGCGCCTACTACATAATATTTCAATAACTATAATAGTATATGTAAATAAATGTGGGGGGGGGTTATATTCCATGATTGCTTGATTGATTTCACGGCTCATCAAACCTTTGCTGGTTATTTAACGCCATAAAATATTATTAGATTGTAAGATATTTTTTGAGATAATAATGCTTTCAGTGAGTAATGGATAGCGGCTCGGATTGAGGAATCGGAGAGCCTGGTTCGAATTCCAGTCGAATCCATTACATTCACTTACGTACTAACACCCTTGGGAAAGGTATAAACTCTCTTCTTCTCCCCACACCCAGTTATGGGTAAATAGCAGGACAGACCGGGTTCTATGGCCTTGGATGGCAAATGGTCTACCGCAGAAAGAAATAGCAACCTACCGCGGAAAAAATCTGCCACGTCAGTCATATATCGAAAAACATGACTGTCTACGCGTGAATGACGCATGGCATAGGACTCACTGACAGATACAAGTCTAGCTCGGATGAGAAGTGATGAATTCGTACCTTTCCCAAGGGTATTGTGTGCAAACGAACAGAAGAGGAACACGGCTCTCCGATAAACAATATTCGAGCCATTACACCACCCGCACATCCAAGCTTACACAGCAGCTGATATTGCCAAACGGCCATCTATGTAGTTACTGATCAGGCTCGACGTTGATTAACTTCGGGGATCGTGCAGGAACTAGTGTTTCAACTTTTATGCCATCAAATGCAGCAGGAAAATAACAATAGTAATAGAACAGGCTGTTAGGAAAATGTACTGTAAATGTGCAAATTAACTAATCACATAAGCTGCACTTATGTGGTATTAAAAGCGTACGGATGACACCATGAAAAAAAAAACGTACACGGAATACACTGGGAAGTAGACAGGATAAATGACCTCAAGAAACGACACGAGTACTCAACACCGTCATTAGCCGAGAATAAGTAAGCAAAGCTCATGTGGAATATGATCATCTTGACTGACATGCACGTGGAAAGTAATCACCCTGAGTGCAGTTGTGCACAAGAGCAGCCATAAAGTAATCCTGATGAATTGACTGATTTACTTGTTTAACGGCATATAGCCTTATGGGTCATGTAATCACGACATTTATTTTTCTTGTGAGCTTTGAAGTCGTAAAAAGATGATATATGTTATTCTACTTTCACATTTGAATACAAGGTAGATGGTACTCAGTTTTTTGGGCATGTACATGTTTGTGTAGTGATATGTGTGCGTTTTATGTTGTAACTTTGTTGAACTGATATTTTGGAATACAGTTTGATTTTAAAATTGTATGATATCATATTTACCACTGTCGTGAATATTCTTTCATGTTGGTTGGTTAATTAGTTTTGTTTCGTGATATATATAAACCTCCATGGGTTATTTAATGCCAAAATCTAAATATTTTTGATATCATTTTATCCTTTCAACTACAGATATTTTTTTTTTTTAAATTTTATACTTTCAGAGTCAGGGAATGTTTAGATATATGTTTTTTAGATCATAAAATGTATAGTTGGTAATTTTAATATAAAAATGTATTATATATTTTTTAATGTTAATTGATTGTTATTTTGCTAGAAACATGTATTGTCAGTCATTTTATTATAAAAATATACTGTTGATTTTTATTTCGGAGTTCCCTATTTGCCCATAGCTGGTACACTGACAGATGCTACCACACTGGGTAACGGTGGACCTGGGAACAACAGCAATTAAGAGGGGGCTTCACGTTCATTAAATCCCCCCAATCTCCCGCTATTGGTGCCGGATACAGTGAGAAACTACATCCGACACAAAGATGGGCAATCTGATCGACATTATTGTACCATGAGATGAGAACATCATGAAGGCAGAGTATGTGAAACTACAGAGGTAACAAAACCTGGTTGGACAAATCAGATAAATATGTCAAACACTAACACAAGTTGTCCCTTTTGGGGTGGTTGCACTCGGGACTATTTTCAGGAAGTTTTCTGACTTGCATGACGCCTTTGGGGAGACATGGCATCATTAAGAGCATGCAAGTATTAGCACTTCTTGGAATAGTTTATGTGCTAAAGCGTGGTGTGTCCCTAAATCATTGCTAGGTGCTGAGATATAATCATCATCAGTCAGCCGAAATATAAGTGTTAGAGAGGATATCAAATAATAATAATAATAATAATAATGACAGAACAATCAAGGCCAACTGCCCAGATATTGTTATTAAAGACCACAAACAAAAACGGTGCCTCCTTATTGATATGGCAGTCCCTGCTGACTGCAATGTATCTTTGAAGATATTCAAAAAATTGTCAAAATACAAGGACCTTGAAATAGAAATCTCAAAAATGTGGCATATGGGAACATCAACAATCCCTGTTGTAGATGGAGCCCTAGGACTGGTTGGAAAAGATTGCAGTAGACTAATTGAAGGATTCCTGGAAGTCCATGCCTCAAGGAGGTACAAAAAATTGTTCTGACAAGTACAGCCCACACTTTACGAAGGGCTTTATCTAAGTAATTTTTTTTTTGTCAGTGGAAAGTGTCATGACGCCACTTCTAACCTTAGGTCCCTGTAAACGCCAGAAATCAAAGGAAATAATAATAATAATAATAATAATAATAATAATAATAATAATCGTAAACAGATACGGCTTCCAAGGAAGTGGTATAAATTATTGGATTTAAGGCACTGGGCCACCATTGCCAAAAATATATCCAAATGTTTAAACGTTATATTTTTAAATCCTTTCTTTATTGGTCCAGCATATTTTCAGCACCCTATCGAAATAATCCATATCAGAGGTGGGCTAGAAATTCCTTTCTCTACAATAATTTCGGTTTTCGTACTTGTGTCGGCTCGAATAGGCAGAACCTTCTACTCTAAAGACAAATTAACTATATAAGTCTCCTAAGAGGCATTTCTCTTCAAAATGCCTTTGCTGCCACTCGCAGCGTCGGATGGATTTTGCCGCTTTGACAAGATAATTGGGATGAGTGCTTCAGAACGCCGGATTTGCATGCAAATTACTAAAATCTGCCAATCAAAAGAAAAGTTATCGGACGAATTTTGTAGTTGGATGTGGAAGGAAGTCACGCGGTAGTACTGACAGGACTATTGCCGGAATAAAATAGCGATACCAAGCAAAGCTTATCAACACGAGAAAATTGTCGCTGACCAATGTATATTATACTATATCCAAATATGGTATGTATATGTAGATGATATATATATATATATATATATATATATATATATATATATATATATATATATATATATATATATATATATATATATATATATATATATATGTGTGTGATTGTGTATTTAGGCAACAATTCCTTTTGTATACAGGTTTCTTGAAGACGACGGAAAGAGTAGTACAATTAAGAAATTTATTACATTTTCTTGCATTCCGAAAAAAATGTTTTGAACAAATGAAAGGAAAATATAATAGAAAGCTTAATCACAGTCAGTAATAGCTAGCCATTTTCAATGAAACCTGTATGAAAGAAACCCAAATACAATAATATATATATATATATATATATATATATATATATATATATATATATATATATATCATTTAATAATCAACACATTTTATTGCTTAATCATTATTTTTAGTGGTTATCCATATTTGAGTAGATGCTCTGTTTATTTATTAAACTGTATATTTATTTCCGGGGGAAGGATAATTTTCTAATATGGTTTCTCGAATATTCAGACCGGTAGATGGAAATAAAAAATATACTGTTTAATAAATAAAACATCTAATCAAATATGGGTTTCCACTAAAAATAGCGCTTAAGCAATAATATATAGCGATATGATCCGTTGAGGTAGTGGCGTGACGTCTAAACGTACGCTTTTTCTATTTTATCCTCTGTTTACTAATCGGACCGCTATTCTCTACTCTATTCACTGTACTATTTTTTTTTTGTTTGTTGTTGAATAAATATTTACCCCCCCCGAGGTATGATTTTAGCTATCACCTATAAATATGTGTTTCTCTTTGCCTCGTTAGCCAAACTTTCCCTGACGATCCGTTTAGGTGAAACCTAGGTAGTTTTGTCTGGCTCACTAGGTGTATCTATCTATCTATCTATCTATCTATCTATCTATCTATCTATCTATATATATATATATATATATATATATATATATATATATATATATATATATATATATATATATATACACATACACACACACACACACACATCGCATTGATTTTTATTGTATGGCTTAGCACTCGTAAACTTGTCTGTACGGGTTGGTATCTACTGCATATTGGACACACCTGCTCAGGCCCTTTTGTGTTTCTTTGGTGTCAGTGTTGTGGTTTATATTCAACTACTAAGCGGAGCTGAGGTATCATTTTTCGAGAGAGAATATAATCAAATTTTAATCAAAAAAAGCCGACCATATATATATATATATATATATATATATATATATATATATATATATATATATATATATGAACAAATTGTCGCTGCCGACACTTGAGTTTGAACATAGATCGCCAGTGAGCAAACACAGGCGATCCCATTATTGAATGAAGTTGGTTACCTGACCATGGGAGAAACGTATATGCAGGTAGTGGCGTGACGTCTAAACCTACGCTTTTTCTATTTTATCCTCTGTTTACTATAAGGACCGCTATTCTCTACTCTATTCACTGTACTATTTCTCTATTCTGGTCACTATACGAATTACTATTCGAGCGAGTACTATTAGCGCGAGTGTTATTCGAAGGCGTCTGACACCAGCATTGTTCGACGGCGTTACTATATTCTCTACCACAACGAGTATTACAAAAGTGACAGCGAATATTCGTTGACATTTCAGTACATACATATATATGAGTGTGTGTGCGTTTGTGGGTGTGGCGCAGATAATCTGAAAATAAATACGTGACGTCACAGCGTAGCCACGTCTCGAGAGCGACATTACAAACTACTGGCTATTGACGTAAGAAAGGTTTTCATTGAATGGTTTAAAGCCATGTTCTACGAAAATGCAAAGGCATACGGGGCTTCAAACAAGGACAATTTCAAGACAAAACGCAAGAAGTGCTCTGGCCCAAGTTCGTCACCAACATTGCGTAGATTGTCAAGGAGCAACGCAGCAAAAGCGCGAAAAAAAGGACTTGCATTATAAATTTTTCAATAGGCGCCATTTTCTCACTGTATCACTGGTCACTTGACGTATGCTCCTCCTCTTCGCCAAACTGCAATCCTTTCAACTATTTCGTGTAGGGTTTCTTGAAGATGGAGTTGAACAGCAGACACTACAACATCAATGAGGCTCTCAAGCCAGCCATCAGAAACGCCATGACGAACATGGACAGAGACGCCATCATCAAGGCTTGCTCCAGCTTCCGGTCAAGCCTGGAGAAAGTAGTGGCCTCGATGGCGAACATATCGATTGAATTTTGCACTTTATATATTTACCTGACTGTGTAAAGTTTCATTGAAATAAATTAATTTGTTATATGAACCACACTTTAGATATGTATGTATATCTTCGATATCGTGTAGTGTCTTTGGATTATTAGCGGTGATATTGAAACGAATTCACAGATATTCGGCGTATTTAGAGGAAACTAAATGGGCATAAATTCAAAAATAGATAGATACATGTGTCCATAGATAGATAGATAGATAGATAGATAGATAGATATAAATACATAGATATGTGGATGGATGTTTATGGTCAGTGAATCAATAAACAAATGGAATTAAAGCGCCCATTTTGAAAATTGCACTGAAATACATGAAATAGTCTGTTAATGAGTAAATATTCAAAATTTATGTGTGTATATATATATATATATATATATATATATATATATATATAGAGAGAGAGAGAGAGAGAAAAAAACAGACTCGAAAAAACCCAATACGACATTTCCACAGCTATGAAGTCTTTCTTATTATATACATATGGATGAAACGATCCCACATATATTGGCGTTGGATTTATTGAAACAGATTGACGTTTTCACAAAGAAAGCATTTGAATCATTTGAAAAAGAGATAATTTTGGCTGATTGAGATACT
Organism: Acanthosepion pharaonis; assembly: GCA_903632075.3. Lineage (NCBI taxonomy): Eukaryota > Metazoa > Mollusca > Cephalopoda > Sepiida > Sepiidae > Acanthosepion > Acanthosepion pharaonis. The sequence continues at coordinate 2,556,225 of CAHIKZ030005352.1, read as the reverse complement.
AGAAACCGATGAAATTCAGACTTCATAATATTCCATCTGTTAAGAAAAGCAAAAGAAGGAAAAGAAAGAAAGATATGCCATCTTTTATCCGAAGATCAAGCCTTTTTCTAAAGAGTGTCGACTAATCATTCAATGACTCGTTCAATGCTGAGAATGTTCCTCCTCCTCTTCAATTGAATACAAGATCGTACTATGCCACATGTTCTACTAGAATATATATATATATATATATATATATATATATATATATATATATATATATATATATACAATTATTTATTTAAAAAAAATTATAACATAAATATGTTATAAAATCACTTCAAAAAAATAGCCATTTTGTTTCAACAACCCCAAAGTTTTATCAAGTGATGATGTTGAATGTAAAATAAAAAATAGAATAGTAATAGTAAGAATAGTAATTTTTTGGTTATTGGAATTAATTCCATATACACCAATTATATATATTAGGTATATATATATATATATATATATACATATATATATATATATATATATATATATATATATATATATATATATATATATATATATATATATATATATATATATATATACGGTATATATATATATATATATGCCAGCCCCCTAGGTTGTATTGAGCTTTTTTTAGTTTTGTTTACTGGTGTCGGGTTTTTTTTCTTTGGGCCTTAAACCTGTATCTGTGCGATTTTTCGACAGACTTTCATATTTCTAGCTCTTTCTTTTAAAACCTTTTTTTCCTCGAGATTGATTTGATTATTGGCAAATCAAAAATTCGAAGGTTTTTACCTAAATATATAGTATATATATATATATATATATATATATATATATATATATATATATATATATATAAGCACATATAATGTCTTTAATTTCTAAAATTCAGTTGTTAGGATAACACATTTGCTTGCTTCAAAGCCTGTTTTTTTATTATCATGAGAATAGATTTTCTCATTTATTTACTAATAAACTAGATAGTTGATAAGCGAAAAACGGCGAGTCTATTGTTACGGGCTGCGAACCATTGAAAACGTTTTATTTACATTATTTGATATCATTCTAGTTATGTCTTGAAATACTTGCAAATACGAAATTGGAGGAATTATTCAGATATTCCAGATTATCATACTATTGGGATAATTTTCTGAATATATTAGAGACATGTTATAAATTGATATTGAGAAAAAACCGCCAGAAATATCGAATGCGTTAGTCCAAATAAATGAAGTTTTTGTCGATGTCAACAAAGGATACAATAAAAATTCAGTCATGCAGCATATAAGTCTTACATAATCAGCTCGCATGTCAGGTTATTAAATCAAACTATTATTTTTAAAATTGGTCGGTTCATTTATTGAAATCAAAAGGAAATTAACATAGAACATAAAACCATAGGCAGACCGCATCTTTAGGAGACAGAGTTTGAAAAAAAAAATGTAAAGGTGGCGGGGGAAACAAAAATCAAGAAAAAAAGTACAAAATAAGAAAACTTTAGTCCATTAGACCGAATGTCCGAGACATTTAACTTGCTTTGTGCATTGAAAAAGATTGGAAAGACGTCTGCGTCTTTCGCTGTCGCGTTGTGGGTAAGAAGAGCGGGGCGGGGGGCAAGATGCGAAGATTAGAAGGCGGGAAAGAATCGCTGAAATTGAAAAATGCCTAATGGACAACCAGTGCCGATCCAATGACGTTTACAGGCGTCTTGTCAAAGCCGACATGTTCCCAAATAAATTCTTGGAGTCTTCCTTTTGCTTTCTTTCAATTCTTTAATGTATTTTTTTTTTTGTCTTTTAGTTTTAGTTATATTTTTCGTTTTGATTTATTTAGTAAAACTTTTCGTTCTTAAATCGATTGCCATTTTATTGTTGGTTCTTTTCCTTCTTTTTCCTTCTTTATTTCTTCCTAAATGTCTCTTTTTACTTTTTTTTTGTCGTTTTCTTTTTATCGTTTTTCTTTCCTTTCCATGTATTTACTTTTATTGGTCTTATTAAATGTTCTGTTTTTAATAGTCTTCCTACGTTTCACTCATGCTTTTTCTTTCTTTCTTTCTTCCTTTCTTTCTTTCTTTCTTTACGCATCCAGGTTTGTCTATTCTTTCCTTGTTTCTTTCTTTGTTTCTTTATACGATAAGCTTTGATTATACTTTACTTCTTTCTTTCGTTCTTTGTTTCCGCGTCCAGCTTTGTCTATTCTTTCTTTCTTTACGCGACAAGTTTTGTCTATTCCTACTTTGTTTTTTTCTTTTTTTTTGTTTATTCTTTTTTTTTTTTTCTTTCTTTCTTTCTTTCTTTCTTTCTTTTAGCGTCCAATTTTTTCTAATTTTTTACGTTGACTTTATTTACCAGCCTTTCCCAATTTGTTCTTTTCTTTCTTTCTTTCTTTCTTTCTTTCTTTCTTTCTTTCTTTCTTTTTTTCTTTCGTTTTTATCCATTTTTTACGTTGACTTTTTTCGTTCGTTCGTTTGTTCGTTCTTTCTTTCTTTCTTTCTTTCGTTCTTTTCGTTCGTTCGTTCGTTCGTTCGTTTCGTTCGTTCTTTCTTTCTTTCTTTTCCTTCTTTCTTTCTTTTCTTTTTCTTTTTCTTTTTTCTTTCTTTCTTTCTTTCGTTCTTTCTTTCTTTCTTTCTTTTCTTTCCTTCATTCGTTTTTCTTTCTTTCTTTCTTTACACGTCTGGCATTGTCTGTTCTTCCTTTCTTTCTATCTTTCTTTACGCGTTCAGTTTTGTCTATTTCTTTCTTTCTTTCTTTCTTTCTTTCTTTCTTTCTTTCTTTCCAAATCGAGCTTTGTGCGTTCATTAATCTTAATTAAGCAGCCATTTTCAATTTTTCTCGCTCTTTTTGTCTTTCTTAACAGTTGCTTTCATTTGCTTTTTTTTTTCCATTTATAATCATTCGGGTTCATTTTCACTCTCTTCTTGAATTTATTTTTTCCTTCTTTTGTATTTTTTTCTTTTAGTTTTTCTTCCCTTGTTTCTTTTTAATTTTTGCCTTTCGTCACTTCTACTTTCTTTTTTTTACGTCTCATTCATTGCAATGATCTTTTATGCAGGTTTTCATTTTCGCTATCTTTCTTTCTTTGTCTTTTTATATTTCCCCAAGGTAATTTCCATTGACGCGGCTGTCACTGAGCTTCGTTTAAGGTGATAATTACCTCCGTTCAAGAAGGGAAGCTTCAAAATCGACTACATTTGAAGAGTGACATCACTAACAAGTATACATATCTTGTAAGAGGTTGAAAGAAAAATGGACATACGTAGTTCAAGCTCAACAGTAGCTCAAACAAACACTCCCTTCAACGAAGGTATAGAGAAGAGTTTCTGCGAACGCACATGTCGAACCTTGAAGCAGATATGCTGCAGCAGAATAAGACAACACCTGATGCCATTATGTCAAATACGAACAAGAAACCCAGGCTGAAATTCACTCTCGATCATACAGGTTTCTAATGGGACATCTATATGCTAATGACAGTATCTGATGCAACTATGATGGAGGTATGGAACTATCCTTCCCTGTATTAACGGTTCATGAGGCTGCTGGAGGTGTAAGAGAATGTGGAATGGTTTCTTAACATTATTTAATTTTTTAATTTTCGCAATCACCTGGGAACTGTGAATCAATATATGACAGCGGTGTACGTACCTAATGGCAGTCACTTCCAGCACGACAGCGCATTGTGTCACAAATAAAGAAAATAGTAACAGATTGGATCAGGGAACAAAGCAATGAGTTTCGTAGAGTACATTTGGTGTGTGCTGGAATGAGTGAATGAGAACCTGATTGTACAACCAACAGATGTTGAAGAATTGCGGTATGGTATAATAATAGTATGAAGCCAAATTTATATATATATATATATATATATATATATATATATATATATATATATATATATATATAGAGAGAGAGAGAGAGAGAGAGAGAGTTAGCATCCATAATATTGTCGAAACGATGTTAAGAAGAATTGAGATCATTTTTTAATCAGTGGGTGTGCGTTGGGAGGCAACGCTGCTTGCTAAGGAAAGTATTAGTTTCTAAGCTAAGTAGCAGAGCTGAGATATGACGCAAGTGTCAGTAAGGATATTAAATCAAATAATAATAATAATAATAAATTTGTATCAGTATAAATATTGGTGCATTGTTTCCAGAGGTGTTCAAACTCTGTGGAAAAGTTTTAAGACTCTTAGAGGACAATCGTATATTCGAATTCTAACTTTCCCAAAAATGCCGAGACATAACCCAGAGAAAAAACCTGAGAAATATCCAGTTCTTGATAATATATATATATATATATATATATATATATATATATATATATATATATATATAAAAATGCTATTAGAAATGAATTATTGTTTTGTTATTTTCGGATACAACAATACATATATTTTCGTTGTCCTCTTATTACTGAGAGTAAAAAACAAGAACAACATCTATTCAATACCTGAAGATGTCTGTAGGAACAGACGAAAGCTTGTAGTAAAATAAGAACTAATGCAACAGAAATTTATAAAACAAGGATCTTTTCATTCATAACAGATTCGGGGTTTTTGTATATTATTTGAATTGTTTGCGACGATGGATTTCTCAAATTAAATCATTAACCTTTGTATTTGTTTTTTTTGTATGAATATTTCATGAATATATATATATATATATATATATATATATATATAATATAAGGTGTTTGCCAACTCGTGTCCGAGTACGGTCATTACTACATACCTTTTTGGAGAATATGTTCTGATGTGCTGAATGAATGTGGCTCTTTAGCCCAGCAAGGGACCTACATACTTTAGCACAAACAGGGCACTTAAGAGGTGCATCAGCAGGTGTTACATTATCATGCAATTTAAAATATGGCATGAAACCGCTTCTGGACCCGCATGTCTTACCGCAAATATAACCTTTTATTTGCTGGACGTCTACGGCTTTATTGCCAGTTGCCAGCCTCCGTCGGGGCGCTGTCAAATGACTCCTTAGAACAATCATCGAAAAACACACTCTACCACAATCTGTAACGTCAAATCGAGCTGCCTGTAGGTGTCTTCAGGAAGTTCAACGGGGACACCTTTACGCACATCCCTTTTAAGCCTTGCGTGCCACCTCTTCTTCTGCTCAAAGTGGCACCTTCCACTCTTGCAGCCACATTCCAATTATTGTGATCAGATGCACATTCTTCCCAGTGCTTGCAATGAATGTTGCATTTCCTCAGCGCATCCTTGATGCAGTCCTTAAAGCGCCTCTTAAGGACTCAATACTATCACAGATGCTCCTCTCTAGTACGTCTAGATTACTAACTCCCATTTGCCAGGTAATATATATTTACAATAGGAACTAACGACCGTCCATTGCTTTCTGCATTATGTTGAGTATCATTGTACAGTCAATGAATTATGAATTACTATGAATGATTATTCATATCCCCAAAATTTCTATCACACACACACACACACACACACACATATATATATATATATATATATATATATATATATATATATATATTATATATATTTAAGCAGCATATTTTCATTCAAGCATGTTTGGTTAAATAATTTAGACGTATTATATCTGCTTATTTTAATTTTAATTCTTTCAAGTCCACAAATTATTTTTTTGGTGGCTGTAGAAAATTGATTACGAAAAAGATTTTTTCAATTGTAGCATTTTAATTTAATATTTTCATATAACACTTTGCCGATACAAACATTTATGAACTTGCTATATGTTGCTATAGATGTATCAAACTTACAGCAACCGCCGTCTGTCTAACTCTCTGCATTAGTAGGGAGGAACCCAGACGAAGCTTTGCCGAAGGGCAAGGTTTCGTTCGGGGAGGTTGACAGCTCTTGAACCCGCCTAGGCGGGTTCGATGGCTATTATTTTGGCCGGGCCTACGGGCTCGGATGACCCACATTAAACTCGGCCTTGTGTCACATGCTACCCCACGTGGGGGGGCAGCTAAATATAGCTATATGTTGCTATACTCGTAGTTCACTTTATTTTGGGTTGCAATTCTCTTATATGAAGGGCTTCTAAAATTTTAAATATTTGCTTATTATTATTTTGATGAAGCACTAATATATTTTCGCCTAATATCTATCTAAACTTTGAATGTGGGCATGAGTGCCCCTTTAAATGTTCTGAGATTGAACTACGATCGTTCAGGTGAAACGTAAGCCTTCTCGTCATCGTTGCTGTTGTAAAACCAATATACCAACGTTTGTAAGACGCTAGTTGACGGAGAAGAGTTGCTATGGATGACTAGCATGGGGGTATTAAATTTAGTATGGTATATAATACTTTTATTTTTTTTTCACTTAGATCAATGGGGGATATATTAGTGTTTAAGAGTCGTTTAGAATTTTTACATCTTGCTTATTGTTAGAATGCATTTGATTACGGTATAGTAGTTTGATTTGTTTTGAGTTATTTGAAGACGTATTATGTTCATTTTTGTTTATGTCAATATATATATATATATATATATATATATATATATATATATATATATATATATATATATATATATATATATATATATATACATATATATATATATATATATATATATATATATATATATATATATATATATATTGTCTTTAGAATTGTCAAGATTTCCGACAAAATAGGTCAACAACATATTTAATTCAAATTATTTGTTAATTATTTCGCTCGACAAATACATTGCATATGTTGTAAAAATGCATTGTCCCTGACAAGGAAATATTGCGTGCAATGAGGAAGAGGAAGAGAACAGATATTATATATATATATATATATATATATATATATATATATATATATATATATATATATAATTATGATCTCTAGGGTAATTCAAGGTCAACGTCAGATCAAATTAAGAAAAATTCCATGAGAATACATAGTTAACAATCACCGACCCTATACTTTCCAATAACAAGTTTCCGAAAATCTATCCTAATTCTTGGGAAATCCGGATCGATAATGATTTGTCAATTCAGTTGGGCATAATGACATGGGAATGATTTGTATGTAATTATCGTTATTGCATGACGATTTAGCGACAATTTGTTAACTTGCCCTTCGATGTTCCGATCGAAATTAGAGGAAATATACATAATAATATTCCTATGATATTTTCTTCTTGTACTCACGCTAAGGCCGCTGATACATGATGTGAAATAACTTCGCATTTAAAAATTTTATATAACATTTTTCAAATAAATAAGGGCAGGCTACTACGTAATTAAACAAAATCTAATTAGATTTAAAATTTATAGTTACCTACTTTCTAACTGGTAGGTTTTGGTATTGGTTGAATCTTTAAAGAGAGAAGTTGTCTTTGAGTGTCTACCTTGAAAGAAGAGAAAAATAGAAATTTGTTCAGCCTGCCTGTAACTGGATAATTAAATATGGGTAAACATAGATAAACGTGCCCGCAATAAAACAGTTTCCCAAGACACCGCTATTTTAACTACGTTCGCTCTTTAGTATTGTTTATTATTTAAACAAAACGATTGTTTGAATAGTCATAATGAAAGTGAATTTATACATTTTCTTTCTTCTTGAGAATAAAAATTATAGAAACTATTTATTACGTTTTTTAGCTTACACTATTTATTTATAATATTAGTTTTTGGAATGTTTAGAAATTTCAGAATAAAAAAATCATTTATCAGTTTATTATTTTCAGAAATGGTGAAGGATAAATATTGCATTCCATTAGTTTTAATTCTGTTAATTTTCTAAAATGTTATAAATAAAAAAAATATTGTAAATAAAAGAAGAAATAGTGTTTAATATTCTTGTAAATTATCAAGAACAAAATAGTGTATAAATTCACATTCAATATGTGTTTCCATTTTATTAAAATACTAATCATCACTTTTTAAAACAATATTGTTGAAGAGTGATGGTAGTTTGAAAAGCGGTGTCATGAGAAAACAGTCCCGTTGACACTACGTCTATCCATGTTTTTCTTTACTTATCTATTTAGACACCCTGGCCCACATGAGCAAGAATCGAAGAAGTTTTAGGCCATAAAAAAATCTGAAGGATAATTCTTCTTTAAAGTGGCGCCAACTGACCAAAAGGACGAGACATTTGACCAACTAGATTGGTGTGGAAATGTCTATAAGTGCAAACTCTGGGCCTCTTTATTTATTAAATTCAATTATTTATAAATGTATATTCTTTTCCCCTCTATATATACAAATAAGCTCTAATCACCGATAATCTAGTGCTACATGATTTTTTAATCCTTTCAGGAATCCTTTATTTTCAGAAAGATATGATTGTCAGCGGATTGCTTTTTCGCTATAAAAATAAATAAAAACATTCTCAATCTCCTGAACGTGAGCTTAGGGTAGCGGTTATGGCCACGTAAAATAAAAGATCAGTGCGTCGACTTTCGCACAGATTCTCTCTGGAAAGGAAGAAATCTATCAAGCTATTGTTAAGATGAGCTATATAGCCTTGGTTGTCAACCATTCTAGAGGACGGAGAGCTCTGAGTTCCAAACTGGGTGGTCGAGAGACCGCCAACTCTGTCCCTTGGAATCCTACTTGCTACACCAGAACCAAAGAGCCTGATGAGGCTATGACCCTGTGCTCCACAAATGGAGTCTAACAGCGGAAGAGAAATCTCTTGATTCGATGTTTTGCTCAAGATATAGTTTTTCAGTTATACTGTAGCTTTTTGTCTTAGAAAAATTAAATGCTTAGACATAAATACATTAAATGAATCTCTACTGAAAATAGCGCTTCTAATATATGCCTTAGGTTTTTCTATGACATCAAACACAGTAGTAACCTTTACGGTGTTAGATATCGCAAGTTGTTTGAATTCTAAGTATTTTAATTTGAATACTTCATTTACATAGCAATAGAAGAATTTCCATAAGCAGATATGTAAAGTATTTTTTTTTCAAACTAAAGGAAAATTCATTTTGGGATCTTATTTAATGCAAACTGTTAGACCTTTTTTTTTTTATCAACCAATGCGTTTTTTCAATTATTTTTTTGTATCAAACGAACAAACGTACAAAAATAAAATCATTATTATCGCAACAAAACACGATCGGCGAGAAAACATTATTGATAGTAACTTCCATACTTTATTCTTCAAGTTAAACCAATTTAAATGTACTGTCCTTACAAAAAACGCTATGATGTCTCTACTGCAACAAACACCTAAAAACATAAATCAGATAATTATAATATAGATTAACACTTTCCAGTCAGATTCTTTTTGATAGGGGATTATCTTCCTTTCCATTCGGACCAATATACATGTTTTTGGCTGTTATGCTCACAAGGTTTGAGCGTTTTACTCTTCAGCGTCTTTCAGTTGTCGTCTTCGGTAATCTTCGATTTTTAATCAAACACATTATTCAATTCACGTTCGATGTATTTAGTACGTTGTTTCGACACCATTTTAGTAAGAACGGTTGATGAGTTGTAGAAACCTAGTCGTATATTAAGCTCTTCCAATGTTTCTTCAATTTGTCGTGTCTCTTACACTCTTCTATATAAACCGGATGTTGAATGCTTGACGACCCGAAGCAGAATGCGAAAACACGTCTCTGTGCATCATGGCTCTCGATGCATGTTTCCGGTATTAAATGAAATAAAATGACTCCCGCTCAAAGAATCAAACTGTGATTTGGAGCCGGTACTAGTGATATAAATCCCCCATTTCGACGCCGCAAAGGTCAAAGAGAGTTCCGGCTGAGATGTCGACACGCAGAGTCTGGCCGGGAACGCAGCAGGCACACCACTGAACGCGATTCTATCAATTCCAACTTTCAGCGCCGATGCCGCCGTCTTCACAGAACGTCAGACGACAGCCATCAACATTCTTCTCTTTTTTTCTATCACTCTGTTTCCTTTACAACAACAACGGGTAGTAGTTTGATGGCTTTGTATATATGTAAATAAATTATACATTTATTTACCCAGAATCTGATGTATTCCTTTTCCTTGAATTCTTGTTTGTGGGGCGAAGAAGAAATTCACCTCTACAGCAGTAACAAAAACAGCGACATGTTCTCTCTTCCAGGTTACCCATTCTTCGCTTCCTCAACAATTTCAGTGTTTTAGGTTCTCTTCTTAATTTTAATAAAACGGCATTTTCCGCTTAAAAAATTTGATCAGGAAAGTTTCAGACGGTTGAGATGACCCAGTTTGATGGGCAAAACATGTAAAAATAGGAATTTTCCAAATGGCCATATAGATTTACCATTCCGTGGGATTTACTATTCTGTCGATGCTTTTCATACCGTTTTCGACACTTTGTGAGTTAAAGAAAGCTTTATTCAACTTAGAATATAAGGTTCGTGTATAGTGTCCTTTTATAGTCTCAAAGAGGAGAGTAACGAATCAGGGACGTGACCATTTTTGATTATTTCATAACATACTGTTTTTATTTATCTTTTAAAATATATTATCGCTTACTGGCTTGAATATTTGAGAAATCTTATCAATGAAAAAATGCAATAACCGGCAGGAATTGAACTAGTGTCTCCCTTTGCAGCGGAATCCCTCGTTAAGCTCGATTAACCGAATCGTCGATAAACCATGGTTCTATACTGCCGTTTAATCATACCTCTCTCATCCATATTTCCGAAATTTCATAAGTGCTCATTTCAAGTCATTTAAAAGGACGATTTCTCCTGCAAAACGAGACACAGGTTCAAATCCTGGGTTGGTTAAAACGTGTCTGTTTCCCTGGCAGTTGTGAGTTCAAACCCTAGGATGCGTAGTAACACACTCTAATAAAAAAAACGCTGACGAACGAAACAGAAAACGAACAAACCAGAGTGAATTAATTGGTACGAGGCATCATTTGAGGTAGCAGTTTGCCCAGATTTGTGCTTTCCTTTTCAGTTCGTTATACAGAAAATATGTTTTGCCGCAGTGGGATTCCGTTTCGTTTGAAATCTAAAACATTTTGCATAGATTTAACCAAAAGCATGGGTTTTTGTTTTCTTTTAATAAATCCATTATTCATCGCCATTTAAACGAGGCTATTACATAAAGTCCCATGAAAATTTCATACTCAGAAGGAAACTTTTATTTCACATTCTAATATGAGACTATGTTTCATATTAGAACATGAATCTTGGTAATAGTCAATTTGGTCGGAGATCCTGGGACTTCAAAATGGTGGAAATCGAGCGCCGCAAAATGTGCTACTTATGGTCAAAATTTCAATAACTGGCATATTTTATACCGTTGGAAAGCAAACGTATACTTAAAGAAGTATGATCTAAAATTCTATTGGATTTGTGACATCTTCAAATAAGTGGACCGAATTAGTTAGAAAAATACCTGATCCTCAGTCAGTTATGTGCCATTCGAGATACACGCTTAGGCGGTAATGTATCTTTCGATAAGAGATTGACGAGGTAGATTTTTTCCCGCTGTAGGTTGCCATTTCTTCTGCGGTAGACCAGTTGTCATCCAAAGCTATAGAACCCGGTCTGTTCTGCTATTTACCCATAGATTGGGGAGAAGAGGCGGATTCATACCTTTCCGAAGGGTAATAGCACGTAAGTGAATATAATGGATTCGACTGGGATTCGAACTCGGCTTTCTGATTCCTCAATCCGAGCCGCTATCCATTACTCCACCGGATCTAACCTCTAATGATTTTAGACCAATATTTTACAAGCTTTGAAGCATTTCTCATATAAAAAAAAACATAGATGGCAATAGAATGTTGTTTCTTCTTAAAACACACTAGATATATAACAGCGTTTCGGTCGTTGCGTCCTTAGATTTTCTTCAGGAAATTTCGAACTGAACTCTCTGTACCCGTGTTTACGGATATCTCGTATTGCTATTTCTGCAGAGCCTTACCCAGAAATAATGCTCTGATACTCTAGCTGGATAGAAGTCAAAATGGCAATAACAAAAAGGGTATTAAATAAATGAGAACCAGACGAGATATCCAGTGACACGAGAGTTAGGATGAGAACAACATACTCTCGTAGATTAAATACAGCGTTCAGTTCGAAATCACCGGTAATCAGCAAAAACCTGAACAAGGAGGATGCAACGGCCGAAACATTGTGATAAAAATAAAGATGAGGACATTAATCTGAATGTAAACAATAAAAATAACGTGTGATGCTACTTTCTGAGCGTCCCACGTATAATTACTGTGCTGAAGCAGAATAAACGTTGTTGACAGTCTGTACCTGTTTTCTTTAGACTGTCCACGTTCTGATCGCCAAATCTCGAGTTTTTAAGAAGAAAAAAAATACGAGACAACGTTTTTTTTATTTTTTTTTTTTTATCTTCTTTGCCTTTTCCCATTCATCACGTTTCTAACAATTTTCCATTCTTTCTTTTCATCTGGGACTGAGATAAAATTTCCAGTTCTTTCACAATCAATTCAACTTTCTGTCTCTTGACAATTTATAAGAAAAAGTTCTTGTCAAAGAATAAAATTTGCTTCGTAATTTGACGAAATCCTGTCTTTCTACAGAGAAATTTTACAGAACCAGCGTTTACAGTCCAGCACATCTTATCTAGCATACAATCTAAAATGTCCTTAAGTCGCCTTTTGTGTGTCATTTGGCTTTCATAAATCTTTAAAGTATTTTTCATTATTCATTTTTGAACGACTCTATTCTTTATCTTATGATTACTTGCTATTGCAGTATTTATTTAGTCCGTATACACTCCAACTATTAAAATAAATACCTTGAAATCATGATAAGTAAATAAGCTTCCAAGGATGCAGAAAATCTTATCACATAGGCGAGAAACTCATTTTAAATGGAGGATTCGTTGAAAAATTAGGTCATTGAAACATCTGGCTAGACGAAGCACAAAGTTAAAATCATATGTTGTTGATCTCATTAAAGTCACCTAATTTTTTTGTTTGCTGCCGAGTAACGGTAGCATTCGTGGTAGTAATAGTCGTAAATTAGTCTAAGTTAAATTATTCTCTTCGTGTGCTATCGTGTGTTACCTGTGCCACTGAACAGAGCTAATGTGTTTGTTAACGTTTCAGTGTCATATGATTTTCGTTGGTGAAACGTTTATTTGCTTTGAAACCACTTCTTTTTACAGTGAGAATATCTAATAGACGTGGATCGAATGTGGAGATCTATATTAGACATCCTGATGAGATGGGGACTGAAATGTAGAGAAGCCTACACATTATGAAAAATAAAAACGACAAAATTAGTTCTAATGGATCAAATTAGCAAATAAAAAAAACAAAAAAAACATCATCTACCAAGTACTTCAACAAATAGGATTCAAGTTAAATCTTTCCAAAACAGAAATTGAAACGAATGCAGTGATGACACCTATCTTGAATACATAATAAAAAAATCAAGATGCGGAACTGGAATACTAAAAACTTATACTTCATAGCATGGGTCACTTATAACGGAATTAGTATAAGAAATAAGGAAAGTGAACAAAGAACAACCTGTCCTATTGGTAGTCTTGCATAGTCACAAAATTCATACATTAACCTAAACACTCATGTTCTGAAATAATCTTGTCAGATCGAAATATCTATATGGATGTCGTGCATGAAGCCATATACCTTACTCAGTATACAATCCCTTTCTCAGGTCAATGATTGAAAATGACTTCGGGCGAATGAAGCCTGTAGGTCTTAGCAAGGGCAAGACGTCTTCGAAAATTGTGGACTGACTTTACAGAATCACAAAGAACAGTACCAAAATAACAGGAAACCACATCATCTAAAATAATAACAGGAATCACATCACCTTCAAAAGCAGGAGTTATTGAAAATAATGACATAATCAAAATGTTGACATGCCACACTGCTACAAATAAAATAGGAAGGAAAGCACCGTCAATACTGCAAAGAATTATAGCAGTTACTGAACTAGACAAATTCATTTTCTTAAAAAAATGTTTTAACAGAAAAATTTTATAAATTTCAATCAAAAGCAGGACTGAATATTCGGTCAACGAATTGCAAATGTTCCCTTATAAGGAAAAGGCTAATATTTCCATTACGATTACCATTAACAGTACATTGGATAAGTCTGTAAGCAACTGCACTGAATCAAAAGCCAGTAAAGGTGTTGTTGGCCATGACCGCAGTGCAGGATATCCGAGAGAATGTCATTTGCTGGCCAAATTGGCAGCAATAGATTTGGCTGGTAAACTGTCCATGTAATAAATAATTGCGTCAAAGGTGTTCTGATATTCGATCAAGCCAACACAAATATTAATCATGGGCGCTTCGATCTGGCGTATTTGTCATAGAGCTAGTCTATTTTGTACTATTCCTGCTATGTAGTGAGTTTGATCCTCAATGGGTGTCCCATACCTGTGGCCTTGAGCCAAACATTAGTGAATAACTAATATAGAAATTGATGAATACGTTACTGAATAACTAATTTGGAAATTGATTGTTGACTACTCCTTATCCTGTGGAGTGAATTCATTCTTCAGTGGGAGCGCCATAGTTAAATATTAAACAAATATTAAGAATGTGTGATTCGGCCTGGGTGATTTGATAGATATCTTGTCTGATTAGCTGAAAACTACTTCTGTGTAGTAGGTTTGTTCTTCAGTGGGTATCTTGGTGGCCTTGTGTCAAACCTTTCTAAATAATAACACAAATATTATTTATATTAGGTAGTCATTAAATCACTGTAAATGATAACGATTCTCAACATTTGAAAATGGCATTGTTAAGAAGATGTAATGCACCAAATTCCACACGTAATTTTAAAAAAAAATTAATGCTAGAAAGACCGGTAAAAATTTCACGGTTTTTGAATTTTAATATTCTGATGAATCTTAATTCATAACTAAAACAATGAATAGGGATTTCTACGACAGTTAAATATCCAAAGGAATTCTCCTATCGCATCGTTACATATTTGTGTTTAACAGCGTTAAAAGAATAACCCAATAACAATCATAAATTGAAAGCGGTTATGTTAGGAAGTAAGGGGATACAAATGAAAATATTTGAACAACTTTTTCATTTCACTGAAACAGACGTTAAGTACTTCTATCTTCTATTCTATCTTCCCTTTTGTCTCCCCCTATATTTTCCTTCTTTCTTTCATTATCTTACTGAAAGCTAGAAGCGTCTCTGATATGTCATTTTCGTCTTTACACGCGGTCAAAACTGAATAGTTTATCATTTATAAGATATTGGCAAGGCGTAATGTTCGTGCAAACTAACTAAAACACTAAATAATGAGGTGGGGACAAGCAGAATTAGAATAGAATGGTTACCAAAGTTGACTAAGTTTAAAAAATATGCACATGTCTATGGACATACATCCAGTCCCCCACAGACAAGCAAGCACACACACGTAACTATACACGCTAAGTTTCTTTCTATAGGGTTAATAGTTAAATGTATTTAGCTGCTCATAGTAAGTGTAATGTGTTGAATCCTTACTGCGGGCTCAGTGATTGTAGACATTAGCAAGCCAAGCTTATTAAAATGTAAGTGCTGCAAAGGCGAGGAATATTTTTGTTTGAGCATAAACAATGTAATGAGGTAGATATTCACCGGGATTTTCATAATTGTAGCCAGCCGCCAGACTACAGGATGCTCTACAAACAAATCAGAGAATTTTGTACAGTTTATTTAATAGTTGTCATTTTTGTTAAAGGTATTTGAAACTAAAACAAAGGATAGAAATTTAGTCGCTTAAAACAACAAAAACTTAATTGTTAGATGTGTTCAAATCAACTTCCTCAAAGAGAACAATCATCTCGTTTTGAAAATTTGACAAGTACAGCTCCTGAAACAAGAAATGGTTAAAAAATATATTTTAGTTAATTTTTTTAGTTCATTCATATAGTAAATATATAGTTTTTTTATATGTTACTTTATTCATTTTCATCATATAGTAAATCTAACATTTCCTTTTTTATCGGGTACTCTGAAGTTTCATCTCAAAAACGTAGAGTGTTGATTAACTTGTTTGTTTAAATGAATTTAGCAGGTGTTATAGCGTTGATACTCTTTGGGGTACTCTATGATTATGGCCTTCTGTCAGACTAGTTTTAACCGTGTAAATATCTACAAAGCCACGACAGGAAATTGTTTTTCTTAAAATAAATTATATTCGGATAACCCGTTTATTTTCTTCCATCTTTATTATTAAAATCAATATACAGAAGGACATATTCATACAATTTGAAATTCACACTAATATTGCAGCCGTGTAAATCCAATGTTTTCTTAATGAAGTACTTGTTTTTCTACATGCTTTAGGACATGGTTCTCCACAATTTCCTGACCTTTTTAGTTCTTAGCAAAGTGTGTCTTTTTCACTATCTCTACTAATCCCTGTTTTAGCAACCATTTACACAAGTTCGTTATGTAGATTATACACTACTTTGCCCTGACCCTCCTGCCTTCAATCTATCAAGTGAGTGTTAAGTTTTCCAAGTCCTCTTTCCTCATGATGTGATTTAGAAATATCCTTCTTTTTTCTTGATTTTAAGTGTCATTCTTGTTTTCATTTTCTTTAAAACTTCGTCTTTGCTACAATGTTCCGTCCATTGTATTCCCAACATCCTTCTGTAGAACCACATTTCTGTTGCCACAAGTCTCACCTTCATATGTGATGAGATTGTCTAGCATCCACTGCCATATAGGAGGATTGATAAGAGGTAACAGTTCAGCACTCTTTTCCTGTTTCTTAATACTTTGCTGAGCTTTTGGGAGGCATTATTCGCTATCCCAATACACCTTCAGATTTCGGTGATGTAGTTCCTGACTTCTGTTAAAACACTTCCAAAGCACTGTCTATATTTCTGAGATGAAGTATTATGTACATTATTTACATTATTCGGACTATTGTCCTCATCTTTTTCGCCATATTTATTACAACGTTTCGGCCGTTGTACGCTCCTGCCTTCTTCAGGTGGTCCTCAAGGACACATGGCACAGTGGATAAAAGGCGTTGGTTAGATCCAGTGACAGCACCCAAAGAGTGTGAGTTCAATACCCGGTTAAGGCAGTGGAGAACTTTCAGAGGGAAATTAACAGGAGATAACTGATAACTGACATCCATCAAACATGGAACAGTCTACCCTAGTGAGCGAAATAAAGGGTTCAGTTCGACATTCCAACCACTAAGGCACTTAAATCTTTATAATCGCTTGATTTTCGTCTCTCTAATTTTTAATTCACATGTTAGTCTGTTCCTTTTTCTGATACTGATCAAGCACTCTCATCTGCATATCTAATATTGTTAAGATTGTGATCACATGTAATGAATCCTGCTAGGTATCTAGCCACCCCCAACGAGGGTTGCATGTGGCACAAGGCCGAGTTTATCGTGGGTTATCCGAGCCCGTAGGCTCAGCCAAAAAATGCTCGTATAACCCAGATCGGGTTGGTCATTTCTCCCCGAACGAGATTCTGCCCTTCGGCGGAACCTCGTCCGGGTTCCTTTCTGCTCAAAAGCAGAGAGTTCGACCATCAAGTCGAGAAGCTCGGCTTGATTCGTAGATTTTCCAAGCATAGCTTAGATGTGGAACAAGGCCGAAAGAATGGGGCATTCAGTGAGGATCGAACTCACTTTTCAGTAGTAACTGATCTAGCAAGACAAGCTTGCTAACCATTACACCACGCCGAGGACCTCTAATTATCTAAGTATTGTTTCATTGTACATGTTGAATAATTCTGGTGAGAATACACATCCTTTGTCTTACGTGTCTATCTTTGTACATTTACTGAATTCATATTCCATCCGTATGGCAGCGGTTTTCTCTCAGTGTTTGTTCTGGATTATTCTAATTAATTAAATTAAAACAATCTTATACTATCTACGGAAAGAAGCAATGAAATTTGGGGTTATCCAAGTATTAGATATTTATGTGAATTCGGTAAAAGTCGTACAGAGCAAGTTTTGCCGTAACGTACTTTCCCTGGGCGTTTTCGATAAATACTTTCATGGTAATTGTTCAAATGAACTTTCCCCTATATTCTTATTTAATTCCCCCACCCCTATAGACAAATTGTACATATGAGAACTAGTTAGGATTCATAAAGACTTGAGGTATTTTGGTAGTTGTAGTAGGAATGGTAAGAATGTGTTGTTTTGGTGTAAGAAATACTGTGGCATTTTGGGTTAAGTAATCGTGTTTAGCTAAGTTTATAAGAAGATAAATTGAATACCAGCCTTTCCCATCTCTCTTTAGGTCTTGTGCCCTATTTCTTGTGTTTGCAATAATAAATATTACTTTCCTCTATATTCCCTAGACTTTATTAATTTAAACGCAATACTAGATTAGCGACACGGTCTCATGATTTTACATTTGAAGTGATTAGATATATAAGTTCTATACTAACATTTTTTCTATCGCACTTCTCGCTTGTGGCGCTCTCTGTTCCGGCTTCTTACTTTAAAATTTAAATGCAATGTCAATCGTTATCCTCTTAAGGCTTATTCTTTTATTGTTCACTTTCCTTAAAAGTATTTTCTCATATATTCTCTAACCACTTAGTGGCTTTATTTCCTTGCTTGAGGTGAAATGATTCAAAACAAATTCAATTAAATGCAATAGGAAAATATATGTTATTTCATCAAAAATTAACATTTCTCTTTTTCCATAATGGCCGCATATGTATGTTTTACTCCAAGTTGTAAAATTATCCGTTTTTCCTTTCTTGAATCTTTGGGAAATTCAGTTTATATGCATTCCTCTACTTCTAGAAATTCTTGTGTTATAAATGACGTAAGTCTCGCCGTATACCTCTTTGGACATCGCAGTTGACCGAATATTCTATATGATTGTCTTATGGGAATACTTTCGAACGACACGCCTAATAAATGGTTAGAAATGGCGTCACGCTTGTCGGCACCAGAGACAAATATCAATGAAGCAAAATCGAATTCTGAGACTAACGACTTTTAGAAAAAATAATTCCAAAACAGGGATCGATATAATGTCATAAATTAATGATCCAAACCTAATGGCTGTTGGGGCACAACACGATATTAATTTCTATCTACAGTATTTAACATTGATGACCTTTTTTCTAAAATTATTTTCATAATCTTCTTGGCAGCTGTCAAGGTTGACAAAGGGTAACTACTGATGTTTTGTCTCTAACTGGATGAGCAAGGTATGATCCAAACCTTGTCCCTCGGGGCATGACATGATATTGATTATTACTTACGCTGTTTACCATTGATGACATTTTCATAAACTTTCTGTGTATTATTGATGTTGTGTTTAATTTTCTTGGTCATCGTCAAGGTTGATAAAGGTGGTAACAAATATTTTTTCTACCTGGATGGGAATATTAGTTAGGAGAGAGGTTCAACTGATTACATATCCATTCTTCTCCATCAATAGCTGTGGCATGCCAGTAACGAAGATTTTGTCGGAATATCTGAGAGGTTTTGGCACGTGGAGTGGACCCATCGTGAGAAATAATCATAACAAATTTAAGCTGAAATTCTAAATTACTTTTCCTAGTTTTACTTTCTCTTATACAGTGTGACCCAAAAACGGGAACTTTTTAACAATCCAATAAAACCAAGAGTGATGGAAGAAAAATATTTTATTCATAGTAATTGAAAACTTAAAACATGCCATTTAAGAAACAATGATGGAATTTTCATTTTTTAAAAATTACGTCCTGTAGATGGCGTCCTCCTGTACGAATATATTCTTGAAATCTGCTGTTGAGATTCCTCATTGACTGCTGCAACATCTCAGCTGGGATACTGTGAATTTCATCTTATTCTAAATGGCGAAATGTTTACTTGCTCAAGGTCACTGTCTCGCAGTGTTGCCACTTACTCATGTCTAGCAATACGCACTTCAAATATTCCCGTTTTTTTGGGTCACCCTGTACAAATATTTGCACTGCTCCCACCTTATGCCATTTATGCAAGTTATTTGTTAAATTATCATCCTGTTATTGCGTTTATTTCCAAATAAAATAATCCATTTTATCATGCGTAAAATTTCTAAAAAAAAAAAAAAAAAAAAGATAGAGAACAGGGAATATATTTGCGCAAGATATTATAAAATAAATTTCTGTAAATTAATTCTTGTAAATAAAAAAACACGACAATTTGTTCCAGTTATCGATAGGAGTCTCACTTTTTCTCGAATCGAAGTTAAAACACACGCTTCTTTTCATAAAGCTATAAATAGCGTCAGAAATCAATAACTTATCATTAAGTGTGCAACTGACTTTCTCAAACCATTGACATATGGCATTAGGAACGACAAGAGAACATTGTCCAAATCCCCCCCTCTCTCTCTCTTCTCCAGCAATTTAATAACTCCGTCAGGAACAATTTACATCTAAAGCTACTGATATAAAGACAGCCACATTAACAAGAATATTAAGACATTTAATATTTAATTAAAATATACTACCGTCTCTTTTATTTGTATTCATTTACTTTTCAAATAGTATGAACAGAAGAAAGTATTAAGAAGTAGGAGAATTTTATTTGAATCAAATGAAAGAGTCCTGAACTGTGACGTCATATCAATCCTCCTACATGGCCGTGAATGCGGGATAATCTACACACAGATAAAGAAGAGAATTAAAATAACAGAAATGTGGTTCTACAGAAGGATGCTGAGAATACCATAAACCGAAAATGTGAACAACGACGAAGTTTTAGAGAAAATGGAAACAAAAAGTACATTTAACATCAGAAAGAGACAGTTGAAATTTCTACGGAATATAATGAGGAAAGAGAGCTTGGAAAATCTGATACACACAGGACAGATTGTAGGCAAGGGAGACAGATGGAGACTTGTTTAAATGAATGTTAGAACAGGGTTTAGGGCAGATAACAAAAAGACTAAATTTATTAAGAGCTAGAAAGGACATAGAATTGTAGAGACCCAGGATCGCCAACGTCATCAAGGGATACGGTACAAAGAATAAGAATTAGCCGGGGACTCTCACATGATATCATGTGACAGCAAGTATCCTCAATAATCAAAGTCTCAATATTTTGATTTTGTTGAGTTTTCCTACCGATACTAACTATTGACTTTCAGTGAAGATCAACTGACAACAAACTCTTCAGAATTTTAAATGATTTTAAATAATGCCGTTGTGTGAATCTATTCCCTTCTCATCGATTATTATTATTATTATTATTATTATTATTATTATTATTATTATTTCCTTTAATTTCTGTTGGATAGACATTTCTTCTGGGTCCCAACCAGCGACTTAAGGTCAGAAATGGCATCATGGCATTTCCCACTGTGTACTTTTGTAAAACAGTATATAAACAATCTAAGAACACACTCATTTTACGTAGACAAAGCTCTTCGTAATGTGTGATATGTACTTGTGAGTACAATTATTTGTATCTCTTTAATTTACCGGCTAACAGGAATTCCTTCAACGAGTCTATCGGAATGTTTTCCAATGAATCTGAGGGCTCCAAATACAAATGGAATTATTGGCGACCTCATGTGCCATATTTTCTAGGTTTCTACTTCAAGATGCTTGTATTTTGATAGATTTTGAAGGTCTTCACAATCTACAGAGACTGTGATGTCAGTAAGAAAACACCTACTGTTTTTGTGGTCTTTGATTCCGATGTCTGAGCGATTAGCTTTGATTCTTCTGTCTCTGTGTATTGTAAAGTCCCGTAAAATTATTACAAGTACTATGTCAGGTTTGGGTGATGTTCATACCAGTTTCTTGGTGTTTCCTTCCCATAAAAATTGCATATTTTTCCATGCAGATATTGCCCACCCCAACTCTATCATGCCGAGTTTTATATTCACTAGGTGCTAACACTTTGCAACTGCTTCAGGGTATTTAGCACATAATCTGTATTTCGTGCTAACAAAAATTTTTCCGTCCTTATGCTTGGTAATTTGTAGTTAGCAAGTACTGGTCCTGTGCAGCAAGAATAAAACCTTCGGTTTCAACATTTAACATTGAACTCTGTAACCCCTAATGGGCATGGGGTTTGTTTCGTACGTGCAGAGTATTGACCATGAAGAGGCTTATCTTACCATAGTTTTTGCATTTGGTTCATTGCAATTGCTTTCATTTTTTTTTTTAATTCTTTACTGCTGCAGTTGGTGCATTATGGTTTATTTGCACTTCTTCACCTACTTGAAATTCTCTTTTGAATTTATTGGCTCCCTTTATTACAGGATAACTTTCTTATTTCTTTCAGGTTCTTTGACAGAGTTCATGATTCAGACTTCTGTGGTCTTGTGGCTTTGTAAGACAGTTCTAGTTGAAATAATCCTCTACCTCCTTCGGATCTGGAAACAAACAGGCGATCAATATCAGCCTTAGGATAATACATGTGATGGAAAATAAAAAGATTTCGCATTTTGATATGCATCCGCTTAATGTCAGTTATGATCCAGTTATCGATGTTGAAACGGTATTGCATCACAGGGCCAGCCAAAGTGTTTATGGCTGATATTCTGTTTTGTGCATTCAATTCGGTATTTATCATCAGATGCACACGTCTGTAGTGTTATTTTCTTCCTTTCTCCTTCCTTTGGGTATGTTGTATTCCATCTCCTTCACTGACCCCTAGGTATTTATAGGTTTCGTTTTGTTCCAGTTCCTTAATCTTTGTGAGAAAATCTAGATCTAACTAGAGCGTTTCTGTAATTCTACATTTCTTGAATGTTACTTTTATAAATTTATCTAACTCAAAATCCATCTCGATCTCATCACTAAAACATTTTACAGTATACAACTCATTGTAGTCTTTGGCAAAGAGTTGATATCATTATTGTAGAATAGGTGGTTAAAGACTTTCTTTTTTAATTTGAGTACCGTTAAAGTCACGCGAAAGAAGAAATAAAGACATACAAGACAAAAGGGTCGACAAGGATTCTCTTTGAAAGATTTATCGTCAAATATTCAAACAGTTGGATGTGACAGTACCTTTGGTGTGATTTAGGTATAATGTGGTTTTCCACAGCTCCTTGCTGTATTTCAGGACATTTCCAAAGCCTTAAGGATCCATGTGTGTGGTACACTATCAAAGGTTTTACGATAATCTATCCAAACTCTGCTGAGATTTCCATCTTTTTTTTTGTTATTTTCCAGGATCATTTTATTTATTACTAGTTGGTCTCTACAACCATATGAGCCACTTCGTCATCCCTTCTGTTCCAGGGAAAAAACGTTGTTTAGAGAAAAGGATAAGTACATTTCATCAGAACAGTCGTGATCAATTTATATGTGGTGGATAGATATCTGTCTATGTTTCTGAGATTAGGTATTATGTAGACTATTTACATCATTTGGACTATTGTTCCCATCTTTGTCCCCAAGAACAAATGGCACAGTGGATAAAGGCGTTGACCAGTGACAGGACCCAAAGAGTGTGAGTTCAATACCTGTTTAGGGTTGTGGAGAACTTGGTGAGGGGAATTAACAGGAGATATCTGACATGGCACGTGGAACTAGACCAGTCTATCCCAGTTAGCGAAATAAAGGGTTCAGATCGACATTCCAACCACCTGGAAAGGCCGGTGCGTACAGCGGCCGAAACGTTGTAATAGTCCGAATAATATAAATAATGTGGATAGATATGTTATTGGTCTAATTTTTAGGATTATCTGGTTCACTCGTTTTTGGTAGGAGATATGTAATGCCTGAAGTTATCCATTCTGGAATTTAATTGGGGTTATTAATTAGCATTGATAAAGTTTGCGCAAGAGTTTTATGGATTGATGACAGATGATAGAGACAAAAGTTGGGTACCATGTCGTTTCTGGAGGATTTCCATGATTGGGATTTTGCTAGAGCTTGCCTAACATTATTCTTGGTTATATTTTTCTATTCTTACAAAGGTAAATCCTTCATTCTTTCTTGTTCCCATTTGATCAACTCTGCATTGGGGATTATATTTCTTTGGGTTGCTGCAAATATTCTCCCTAAAGTTTTGCACTTCTTCAATAGTTGGTTGTTTTTTGACTTCTGTAACCATTTTTCCAATTTCCATGTAAAACTTCTTCTTCTTCTTCTTCTTCTTATTATTATTATTATTATTATAATTTCTTCTCTCACAGGGTTTTCATTTTCAACCGAGAATCATGCATTATGAGTGTTACCCATCAAGACATATAACTCCGTTCAAAGAATATTTACAGTACCAAACAATGCTAATTTCTAAAGCTATGGGAGAAACTTGTATTCTGATTTTCTCAGTGTTCGGTGGAATTATTATCATTATAATTATTTGCAGTGGAGAAATTTTCACTCGCAAAGCGGGTAGTATCAAGCTAATCGACATTAAGAAAGTCACGAATCCCTCAGGCTAGACTGGGCTCTTTAACTGGCAGTCAGACCTGGAAAATATTGTTTGAGTTCGAAAACGAGGAGAAAGTAACGCGAAACCGTTCTACTATCTTCCCCCCCAAAATATTGAGAAATAATTTTTTTGCGAGCCATGATCAGCAAGGCGCTTACCTCGGTATTCGATTATTATTATTATTTGATTTTTAAAGATACTAATTTTCTGGGGTGAGAGCTGAAATAGCAGCTGTCTACAACAAGAAAGCTGAGATGACATATTTTGTTCAGGATTCGAGAATTACCAACGTTGTTAGTAACTCCAATCTTCTTCACCCAGTCCAATATTTATGGCGACTAATGTACCAACAACAATGGAGATGACTTCACTTAATTTATCGGAATTTTTAATTATCATAGCTTTCCTGTTTTTCTTTGTCAACAACTCTGTTATCTCGGGTCATGCATTATTATTATTATAATATTATTAGTATATGAATTCAGTTAGCAGAGGTATCCGTTCACCCTCCTTTCTCTCTCTCTCTCTCTCTCTCTATATATATATATATATATATATATATATATATATATATATATATATATATATATATATATAGAGAGAGAGAGAAAAAAGAAGGAAAATGAAGAAAAAGAGAGAGAAAAAATGTGGAAAGAGAGTAGATTTAAAATATAAATAATAATATTATGTTTGGGATGAATTGATTTCAACAATAAACATTGTTCGCCAAATTATGAACTCATAGATATCCGGATCAAATAATAATTTTTTTGTGGGTAGTTCCCCCCTATACAAAGATAGATAGATAGATAGATAGATAGATAGATAGATAGATAGATAGATAGATAGATAGATAGATAGGTAATATGTTTCAAATGATGAAAACAGGCAAAGATTAATATATACATATGAATAGACAGTTATAGATAGATAGATAGATAGATAGATAGATAGATAGATAGATAGATAGATAGATAGATAGATAATATGTTTCAAATGATGAAAACAGACAAAGATTAATATATACATATGAATAGACAGTTATAGATAGATAGGTAGATAGATAATGTTTCAAATGATGAAAAAGAAACAGATAGATAGATAGATAGATAGATAGATAGATAGATAGATAGATAGATAGGTAATATGTTTCAAATGATGAAAACAGACAAAGATTAATATATACATATGAATAGACAGTTATAGATAGATAGATAGATAGATTGATATAAATACTGAGATTGATATGAACACAAAGATATATATATATATATATATATATATATAATTAAATTTAATGAAAACCATATATATATATATATATATATATATATATATATATATATAGATAGATAGATAGATAGATAGATAGATAGATAGATATGAACAGAGTGAAATAGACAGATAGATATGCAAAGAATGAATGGTTATTAATATAAATCGAACAGTATGTATTTAAAATACTATCTTCCATTCAATCATAGTTAGATAAAGAAACCTATGAAGATAAATGAGCAGTTATATATATATATATATATATATATATATATATATATATATATATATACGTGCGTGTGTGTGTGTGTGGAGAGAGATAATGAAAAAACTAAGATAGATAGATAGATAGATAGATAGATAGATAGATAGATATGCAGACAGGCTTTCTTTGATTGTATTCAATACACATTTGATTAAATATTTCATAATTTCCCCCATGAATCAATGGTAGCAGTGTATTTGTGTGAATCGGTAAAACTCATTGTGCTGTCATTCTGAAAGAAGACATTTGAATAATTTATTTGCATGTAATTTCTTGCGAGATTGACTCAAGTACATTTCCATGAATACAAGTGAAAACACGATGAAATTGCTTGTCATCTCTTTTTTCGGTTTTACATTTCACAACGTCGAAACGCATAAATGGAAGTTCACTGAACGTAACTAATTTTCTTTAACTTGTGATTAATATTTTGTTTCTCGTGAAAATCAGAAATAGTAAAATATAACTATTAAATATAGAAAACAGAAGAAATTAGTTGTATGTAAAAATGTGTTTATTTCTCCTTCAATATCTCTGCCTGTCTCTCTCTCTTTTCCATTCTCTCATGAAACTTCAGTAATCATGGTTACATTTCGATCTTTATTCGACACGTTCAATCATCTGTTTACACAAACTTATGCGAAAAACCACACACACAAACACACACGCGTACACACACACACATACACACAGATACATACATACATACATACATATATATATATATATATATATATATATATATATATATACAGTTCATAATTTTTTTTGAAACGACCCAAGAATTAGCATAAGGTTATGACGGAAGTGTGAAGAAAATGAAAAAGAAATCTGAGAGCCATTGAAAAAAAAATGGAATCAATTTTATACTTTAAGAAAATTTTGCAACGAGTGCCAAAATTTGTGCTGCAGTACTCAAGACTAAAGGAGGATATTTTGTCGATAGCAAAATTTAATCATAAATTGCTTCTTTTTTTTTTGTCATAATAAAACTTTTAATAAAATTCATGTCTCATTTTTAAGTAGAAAATTTCGGACCAATTTAAAATCATCAGGGACTACCGCAATGATTTGAACTGTGTATATATATATATATATATATATATATATATATATATATATATATATATATATATATATATATATATATATATCTGTGTTTGTGTGTGTGTGTTTCTGTATTGAAGACGAATGACAAAGGCACTTTCTATAATTTTTTCTCCTAATCGTACAAGTATATTCTTTTGTAGACGTAGACCACTTTAGACTGTTATACACACAGACACAAACATATATATATATATATATATATATATATATATATATATATATATATATATTTATTTAAAAATATGATTCCATCGATACATAAGAGTTTTCAAGTTTCAAAACAAGAGCCGAAAACTTTTTTGAATTAATTTGAATTAAAGTACCAAGCTCTGTTCCATCTTCAAGTGAAATTTTTTGGGAAATTCAAACTTCTTGTTCTTGTTTTGTAACGGCATTCACCCGGGGTCGGTTGAGCCGGCTCCAATATTGGAGTTTCATAGGAATTTGGAATTCACAAGCGGTCCCCAACCCGCATGTATAGCACATGAGATTTGATTATAGTGGTGAAGGTTTCGTGCAGGACCGTCCACACTTTTTGAAGGGCCGATTACAGAGACCTGATGCACTACGTGCCACAAGGTCCCCCAACGACGCTCCGCAAGTTTTGAATTCAGAGTTCTTCCTTCTCCTAGACCAGTTGCCATCCCAGACCTTAGAATCCGATCTGTTCTTCTTTTTACCAGTAGCTGGGGGAAGGGGGAGAAAAAGAAGAGAATTCATACCTTTCCCAAGGGTGTTAGCACGTAAGTGAATGTAATGGACTCAACTGGAATTCGAACTCGGCTCTCCGATTCCTCAATCCAAGCCGCTATCCATTACTCCACCGTGCCTCCTGAAAACTAACAAACCTGATCCAACGAGAGTTTGGTCGGAAAGTTATCGGCAACAAGTACTGGTTAGGATCTGAAGTACAAGATTGGATCCCTCGGAGGACCGTACATGCAGAATCTCGGTCTGGAACCAAAACAAAATGAAACAGCGCTATCTGAAAGAGTTGCACGACCAATGGCGGAAACAGACAGTCTCTTGATGGAACTGACCAGAAATGAACTGAAATGTACAAGTGTTGCACGCTATCTGGTGGTCAGAGCTAGACTGCAAATTATGTCACCCGAAGCCGTAAATATAAGTCAGAACTGCCCAGAAAAGGTCTACGACGAGGAGTAGATCTTTTCATCCAAGAAATTACCATTCCTGATGGACGGCTGCTACAATCGTCGGTTAGTATTTTCAGCGGTTTCAGTGAGCATTTTAAAAAAGCCTCTTTGCCAAGGAACCCGATCTCCAGGAAACATCTTTACAAGAGTATTTGACTGATTGTCCTCAGATTAGAACAGCACGCAGCAGCTAGATGTGAAGGTCCGATAACGGAAGACGCTTGGTACAAAATAAAGCTCCAGGACTCGATAGCCTCCCTTACGAAATTTATCTCAAAATGCCAGACATAGTTGTTCAGCTTTTGGTAATAGTTTTCAAAAACTGTTTTGATCAGGGAAACATTCTTCAAAAGATAACTAGGGGTGTGATCACTTTGCTGAGGAAGAACAACCACTAAGGGAATAGGGTGGATGACTTCGGGCCTATTACACCTCAACTCTGACCTGAAGATTCTGGCTAGGATTCTTACAAGATGTGTGCAGATTTTTGTGGACAAGCTGTTCAACCTCGAACAGAGTTATGTTGTTACAGGAAGGACAATCCAGGACAATCTGCACCTTGTGTGCCCGATTCTGGATGAGATAGACGATGGCACTGGTGCAGAACAGGTCAACCTAGATCAGTCGAATGTCTTCTATAGAGTTGTCCATCATTTTCTGGAAGCGACAATAGAAGTCACCAGATTTAGAGATGCTTTCGTACATGGATTGGATTCTTATAGCAGGCCTCCAATGCCGTAGTACAAGTGAACAGGAAAAGTCCAAGCCATTCAATATCACGAATTTCCTTATGCAATGTTGCCCTCTATTGCCCTTGCTCTATGGCCTCATGATAGAACCCTTCTTCCCGAAAGTAAAAGGGGGACCTGAACACCTCCCAATCCGGGGAATCGGACTGTCAGGTAGAATAACAACCAGTGTGTCTGCATACGCTGATGACGTCCCCATCTGCGTGTCCAGCCGCCATCTGCGTAAGCTGGGTAAAAACAGAAACTCAGTGCTATGCAAGTGTGACAGGCGCTACGATAAATAGATTCAAGTCCGCCGGTCTGAGGCTGGGAGCGTGGAAAGGGAGGCTCTGCATTTGTGAGGACAGATGAACCTTAGGGGTATGGTTCGGACTCGATCTCCAGATCGAGAAAAACTCAGCAGAAGTGCAATCCAATGTTGGTAAGATGGTGGAAGCATGGCTCTGCAGGCGTTTGTCCATGGATAGCAGAAGTGAGTGGCACTTACACCTACTCTATGAACCTGTACAGAGGGTTAGTCCTTCCCATCATAGCGAAAATCTGACCAGTTTGCAGCAACTCCTCTCTAAACTGTTCTGCGAGAGAGGATCACCAATGGTGTGCAGAAAAGTCTGCATTCAACGTCCACTTTGTGCAGGATTGGGTCTGTAACACTTCCTAAGCCATAAGTGGGCTTTGAGACTGGCCTTCCTGTATTGCATGATGGTCAGAATCCCGGTATAGTAGCCCTGTGCCGCAGCTGCCTTTCCAGGGGTCAAGGACGGCTCCCTGCACTGTCCCGTAGATACGTGTCACAGACTCAGACAGAAACAGCCTTTCTTCGCAAGTGCTGAGTAGCACTGGCTAAGGCCCCTCAGACGGTAAACTCAACGAGAGTGAAGAAGACTCTTTACTATGTTCAAGTAAAAGAGGCTGTCTGGGCGTGGCCTGACAGACAGGGAACACTGGTCCCAGGTTCTTATTTCCTCACCAAATCCGAGTTTTCCCTGACTTGGCGCCTGGCAGAAAATGCCTTGCTAGTCAACGACATGAGATTCAGGAGGGGGGCAGATGAATCGCTCAAGTTCGGGAGATGCAGTGAGTGATCCGGAAGTGACGGCAAAGCATTCATTCTATCACTGCCCACGAGACTTCCCGCTATTGGAATATGTAGGGGATCTAATTGCTCGCATGGAGTCTGAAAATGTATTATACCACGACTTCTTCTGTGTATGCGATAATGTGGCCCCCTCCAACGCATGATGTACCTCACACTTTTGGTCGTAGCCAGAACGGTTATTTGGAACGGGAGTCAGCTCATGGTTCTTCATGGGTATATGCTGTCTCACCATGACCGGATTGTATTCTTCAAATATGAGCTCAGGGTGAAAATAAGATGTGAAAAACAAAGACTGACTAAGGAGGATTTTTGTGACAGATGGATAAAAGAAATCAGTTTGATACGCGTGAAAGGGGCCAAACAAAATTGGCTTTTTTTAGCTTTTGTGTGACGCCATGGTACCCGCCATCATTATCCTAATAGAATAGCAAAATTAAACCAGTCTCTTTGATCCATCCTCAACCGCCCCCTGTTCAGATTTCGCCCTCCCCCCTGCATGATAGTATTTATAGCACAAATTACGATCTGCAGGTAATATAAAAAAGATAATAAAATAAATAGTAAGGGACGAATAAACTAGACGAACAAAAAGAATATTGTTCGTGTGGATATGTTTCATGAGATTATAGTTTCATTTTTTAGTACTACACTTTGCATGAGAAGGCCCTCACATTTTGCTGGTCTTGTGCCGAATTGATGTAATTCAGTCAATAAATATTGAGATCAAAGTGTAGTACCTATTCTTATCAGCTTAACCTGATACTTTCTCACCTTCTTTCTTTCTTTTTTCTGTTTTTTTTCATTCTCACTGAAACTAAGTAATGTCTTTTCCACTCTTTCCACGCAATCAAAACGTGGAATAGTTTATTATTTATGAGCTATTGATATGAGGTAACGGTCGTAGCACAATTACAAAAGGATAATAATCATAGAATAATCAAAACAACAATAATAAAACATATTATTATTAATATTATCACTACGACTATCACTATTATCACTATTATCATCACACACAAATTGTTCACACACACACACACACATATATATATATATATAGAGAGAGAGAGAGAGAGAAATATTGATAACATTAATACTGACACATACACACAGTCAAAAGAACTTCTATATTAAAACATAGCAACCCACACTCAACCAGTCACAGCACATTACATTGCATCTAGACATTGATTCTGTTGTAATACTTCAGAATATCGTCTGGTATAACTCCATAGAACGGCATTTTGAACTTACGATTCTACGATCATTATCGTCGCATAGCAATCTTCTATAAAAATAACATCTGTGACAATAGATATCTTTGTTTCATGCCTATATAAGCACTCTGAGGATGGCTCATGTGAACCGAAAGCTTAGGAACAACTTGATAAAAAATATCCAAATATTGGACAATTTTTGTCTTTATTTTCGCCAGAAATTAAAGCAAACATTCCAACATTAAAACGATCATAATGATCATAATAGACATTTATTATCTGTTATATTTAATAATATATGTTTATATAATCATCTTCTGCCCAATACACTATGTGTGTGTGTGTGTATCAATTATAAGTATATATTTTCTTAAAGGCTGGCAAAACTCTGGCTTTCATGCATGATGCAGTTGTCAGGGTCTTGTAATTTGCAAGAAAATAGAGTTGTGGTACCGGTGAAGAACCAAATGCAATTTTATCATTTCTATAAAATTTTTTATACCTCGAGAATTAATTTATTAACACCAGCATTCAATGTGGAAAACTTTATCATTTATATATATATATATATATATATATATATATATATATATATATATATATATATATATATATATATATATAGATAAATATATAAATATAACAGACAAAGAATGTCTATTATGCTTGATCATGAGCCGTTCTAAGCTTCGTATAAGGCTTTAACTTCGGGAGAAAATAAATACAAGAACTCTCCAAGATTTGGATATTTTTTTATTATGCTGTTCCTCGCTCGAAGAAAACTTCTATGTAAACATAACTGGATGTCATCGCTGATGGTGAACATGTCTGTTGTAATGTCCATATAAACACTCTATGATGGCTCATATATATATATCCAATATATATATATATATATATATATATATATATATATATAAAAATATACACCTAAAGAACCAGGTAAATCTACCTAGGTTTCCCTGCTACACAATGATCATCAAGGGTGTATATATATATATATATATATATATATAATTATTTATTTAAAAATATGATTCCAACACGCTACATAAGAGGTCTCATGTTTCGAAACAAGAGCCTAAAACTTCAATATAACTATTCGAATTAAATTGAATTAAAGTAAGCTCTGTTCCATCTTTTTATTGATTGATGTAAATTTTGATTTCAATTATGAATATGCTATTAAAACACGTAAATTTCAGAAATAGTTATTCCCCCCAAAAAAAACTTCGCTTGAAGATGGAACAGAGCTTACTTTAATTCAATTTAACTCCTCCCAAGCTTCTTCAAGCCTGCTGCCTCAAAAACTACTGCCCTTGTCTCTGATTGGATCCTTGCTGGATGTGTAGAGTATTAGCACAAACCAAACAGTCAACCCATATTCATCCACGAATGCGCCGCAACGAATACATTACTTCAATATCTATCGTAACGAGCGAAGTAGTTCGACCCTCACTGCGTTCAGAACTGTCAGTAATCACTGAAAAAAGCTCCAGAAAACGCTAAGTGCAGCTACGAATGAGCAGGCCAGGCCAGGCCAGGCCAAGGCTGAAAAGAAACAAATCGGATCTCGTGAATTATGGAAGATCACCA
Organism: Acanthosepion pharaonis; assembly: GCA_903632075.3. NCBI lineage: Eukaryota > Metazoa > Mollusca > Cephalopoda > Sepiida > Sepiidae > Acanthosepion > Acanthosepion pharaonis. The sequence continues at coordinate 2,523,496 of CAHIKZ030005352.1, read as the reverse complement.
ACCAAAGCATGGACAGAGGTAAAGTGGCTATAGAGGTATAAATGGCTCCGAAGTCATATCTTCCTCGACATTTAAGGCGAACCTCTTCGCCTCCATCTTTACTTCTAACTGAACTTTATGTGACAAAGACAATCCCTTCCCCAATTTACCACGTCTCACTGAGCACAATCTCATTAATATTATCATCACGTGACTTTTATCAGCTTGTGAAATCTCTGGATTTATCAAAGGCCTTGATCCGGCCAAAGCGACTGATCCAGAAAAAAATTCTGGTGGTTGTCCTTAAAAACATCAACCCGGAAATATACCCGATCCTAGCAGTTATTAAACCGTTGCTTGAAGGAGAAATCCTTCCCAAGTCTGTGGAAAGTGTCAACCGTATGGCCAGCTTTCCAGAAAGCAGGCGTACGATATTCCCCATCCCAGTACAGACCCATCTGTTTTCTTAGAATCAGCAGCAAGCTATTAAGGCCATAATCAATAAGAGGGTTATCGAGCACTAAGAAAAGAACAATCTACGATCACTGAGGTTCTTGACAAGCATGCCTCCAGGAATATAGCATTAAATATCACAAAGGTTTTCGACTAGGGATGGCGCAAAGGCTTATTAAACAAGCTCTCCAGTTATGGAGTCACCTGAAAGATCATCTCGATCAGAAAATCCTTCCTAAAAGGTAGGTTCATGAAGGTAGTTATCAGTGGCCAGTACTCTAGAACCCTAGCGGTCAACGCAGGCGTACTCCAGGGGTCACTCCCTAGAATCAACCCTCTTTTTGATCGTCATAAATGATCTACCTAAGAATATGCTGAAATCATTTTTAAGCATCTGTGCCGATGATACGATTATATAGAGCTCATCCGTGAAACTGACGAGGGTCAGATATTAGCAACTGATCTCTCTTACGATCTTATTCAAAATACCCAATGTGTAAAAACTGGTGAGTTATATTCAATGCATCGAAGACCAAGCTAGTTACATTCCATCATCGATCTGCCCCCGAACCACCACCAATCAGGATGAACGGTGACCTCTCAGGGAAACGCCGTGCCTTGAAACACCCGATCACAAGTGGAACTGATGCATACGATTTATTGCTAAAGATGCGGATCAATTGGCCGGCTCAGTAAGTACCTGATTTCCCTTGCTATCCTCTAACTTTGTAAGATCCAGATCAAAGGCAAAAATGGAGTATATTTGACCTGTTTGGGCGGCTGCTACCCAGACCTCACTCTCCAGTTTAGAATAAAGTTCGAAAGCGTCTCTGAGCCCTTGTGTGTAATGAATTATTCTCCGCTCTTCAACCTCTTTCTCACAAGTGGGTTGTGGTAAGCCTCTCACTGTTCTAACACTCTGTTCGGACGGACTACATTTCTCGATTCCGCCGAAGCAAACATACATAGCAAGAACACATCATGCCACCCACATTCTCTCCGCATTCTATCGGTGAGAAGTAAGTTCTATTCGAGCAGCTTTTTTCGCCAGAACCACTGCCCTGTGGAGACGACTCTCAACAGGATGATTCCCCAATCATTACAATATTACCCTTATTCTATGGATTATAAAACAAGAGAAATGATCAGATGGTTACATGGAGTCATTAAAATAAATATCTACTGAAACACGTAGATCCAGATTAATTTTTAATATTAACCACGGTTTTGGTCTTAGTGTATGTTATGAGTTATTATATATTATAATTTTTTTTGTTAATAATTACCGTTTTTTTTTTAACTACATTTTTTTAATATGATTATTGTAACGTCCCTTTAATTAAATAACTGATGATTCACTATTCTAAAATTGGATAAAAATAAATATAACTAAATACAAATCGTTTACATTTATATGCTAATCCTGTTTATTTTAATTGTCAAATATAATTTTTAATCTTTTTAAATATAGTTTTAAAAACTACAATCCCAATTTACATAATGCATCAGCATTGCAGTAAACAGAAATATTTTTAAAATTCAATTTACGTAACGATCAGTGTTCAGCACCTGAAGAATACGCTTTCCATGAAACTCCGAAACATGCGTACGGTGAAAGAATACATATATATATATATATATATATATATAAAGTGAATATAAAGTCAACACTTATGAGCGACAGTCTGTTTCATGCAATCGTCAATATATATATATATATATATATATATATATATATATATATATATATATATTACTGGTAAATATACACATACATAAGCAATCATATATCTAAAATATATATATATATATATATATATATATATATATATATATATATATAATTTATTAAAAACATTTAGACAATACTTAAGAGGTACTTTTGTTGACTTCCATTCAATTTCTATTTATATTTACATACGTTCTATCTCCGATATTGATCACTTTATCCCAGAAATACCCTACATCTTAAAACTATATTTCTTCATATATATATATATATATATATATATATATATAAATGAATTGGCACACATTCACATGGTATGTCTGTGGAACAGATTTTAGCGTCACTTTGCTAGTATTTGAAAATGCATTTTATAGGTTTTTACGATTGAAAATAATTTTATTCCTAATGAGTTTTCCTCGTTTCATGTAATATGTTTCCAGGATTTTTAATCATTGATGTTTTCAGTTGAACCGACAGATTACTGTTGTATTTCGGACACAAAAACTGACGTATATTTTACCGTTGCTTTGCGATATATGTTTAAATATGTCGGCATGATCAAAGAAATGAGATGCCATTTTTCAGCCTGGATACACCGTGTTAAAATGACTTTGGTTGTATGGTCAATTTTATCCATGTTAAGCTAAAATCGACTCAAGTCATGGTAAAGGAATCCACGTTTATTTCTAACTTCGGACTGTTACCAGTATCAGCGTTTAGCCGGTTATATAATATAATATAATATATGAGTAATTTTTCTATTTAGGATTTTTTGCAAAGAAATTTCCAGATTTGAAATAAAGCGATATTTAAATATCCATACTGAATGGTTTAACTTCTTATGTTTAAGGTTACTTTGATTTATTTACCTTGTGCCAGACGAACATCAAGTGAGTAAATATTTAGATGTAAGCAAAAAACAAAAAAAAAACGAAATATTTATGCATTTGAATCAAGGGATGCCTACAAGGACAAGCACGCCTACATTAGTCGTCGGTTTGTTTGCGTAAAACGTCCATGCAAGAGAGCATTGTTGAGCAAAATCGGTCGAGGTCTGACAGTAAGTATTCAATACTTACTTGAAAGATATATACATATATATATATATATATATATATATATATATATATATATATTAAATGTAATAATTTTTGCTACGTAACATGTAGTTTTTAGCTATATAATATGCTTATGATTCAACAGATGTATGTATGTATGTATGTAATCAGTCTATTTCGTTTCTTCATATCTATTTCTCTCCTTACCACCTTCTCTCTCACGTCTCTCTCCCACTTCTGTCTGAATATCTATCTATCTATCTATCTATCTATCTATCTATCTATCTATGTCTGTTTATATCTAACAATCCATCTCAATTTGTTCATATCAATCCGTTCACATGCATACATATATATTTATATTTATATATTTATAGAAATATATCAGTCTATTCATATATATATATATATATATATATATATATATATATATATATATCAGTTTATTTATATATCCATTTACTTCAATTTGTTCATACCGGTCTATATAAGTATGTATGTATATGTATGTATCTATGTATGTATGTATCTATGTATGTATGTATGTATGTACGTACGTACGTATATATATATATATATATATATATATATATATATATATATATATATATATATATATATTCATACATCAATCAGCACATCATGAACAACTATCAACATAAGACAAATACTTGTAGGTAAAATAAAATATTCTAACGCTGTGAAGAATTCTTTAGCACTTTAATTTATTGCGTAGATATGTGTTTTACCATTTGGTCATATTTTATTCTTTTTTTTTTTTCTTGTTTGGCATTTTTTGTCTTCAGTATTAAGTCATTTATCTTGGTTATACCGACGGATTTGTGTTCTTTAGTAATATATATATATATATATATATATATATATATATATATATATATATATATATATATATATATATTAGCTGAATTATCTGCGCCTTGCTGCGTGTCAGACATTTTTGTAAGAAAATGATGATTGATTTTAAATCATTGTTATAATTTGTGGAGAAAAATGATGCATTTCATTAATACTCGATGATCATCACGATGCGACCTCCATCTTCTGGCTTTCTCTATCTATATGTTGGGTAGGAATCATTCCCTTGTTTAAATTGAAATTTAAATTAAATAAAAGGAAAAAAGTTCAGTGGTAGTGGGGGTATGAAAAACAGCTTGATCTGACCTCTTTGATATATATTTTATGCAATACTTGATTGAATGAATTGATGAGCAGATTTCAAAATAGATATGTTGAATTATCGCAACAAATATGTATTATAAAGCACTATCCACTGATTGGTGATTTCTTGCTCAACTTGACGTCCATATTGTCTCATTTTGATCTTGCCAATGTGACCTCCATCTTCTGGCTTTCTCCCTCTACATTTTGGATAGGAGTCATTAACTTGTTTATATTTAAATCTAATTTAAATCAAAGGGGAAAAATTCAGTGAGGATTTATACCCCTCCCCCGAGTGACCCCACTTCAATCAAAATGAAATATACTTATCCAAGTACCCTAGGAGTCATTCCCTTGTTCAAATTTAAATTTAATTTAAATCTAAGGGGAGAAATAGTTCGGGGTAGTGCCTCCGGGGACCCCTTTATATTCTGAAATTACATTACCCTGGGTAATGTAGTTTCAGAATATATCTGGTTATGGATGTCTATCGTTAAAACATTAAGAGGAGTTCGATAACAAATCAACAGAGTCTACAGCTTTATATATATATATATATATATATATATATATATATATAGAGAGAGAGAGAGATATGAGAAATTTAAGAGAGAGAGATGCTTCATTTAAATGAGCTCATCAATAGCTGATCAATACACGCATATTTTAACTTACTCTTTATGAATATTCCAAATACCACTTTGTAGGAAAGCTGTCTTGAAAATCTCTAAATTGCTTTTATTATTTTATTCCAGACGAAACGGACAGATTTCGTCGGCCAAACACGTAGGTTTGTTTACGACCAAATGTAATAATAGCAATTGAGCGAAGACGAATTGAATCACCTCGTCAAACATGGCGTGCTTCGAAATTGGCGATTTATTCCTTGCTTCTTCGTTGATACACCTTTTGGGATACCCTGGGATGTTTAATTGCGTGGGAAATCATCATTATCGCTGGCATAATGTAAGAAAATGAAAGAAGACATATGTAATTTCAATATTTTCTATATTGCTATTTAAATCGAATATATTTGAACTAACATTCCATGATTCTAAGAAATTTTACAATTATTTACAAGTTGCCTTTAACATACACGAATTGGTCCCTCCTGTAGAATACACACAAATCGAATTTAAATTTGAGCCATGTTAAAAACTGGTCGAATGTAAAAATATATCCAGTCAGGAACAAGTAGTATAATGTTTACTGGTTTTTCTATACAATCAATACAAATCCTTTCTATTGAATGCCCTTGCTGACTAACTAATTTGATTTTTACGGCTTATCAATCTATTGCATGTTATTTAAAGCCATAAAATAGAAATCATTTATATTGAATGTCCTGGATGACTGACTAATTTGATTTTTACGGTTTATCAACCTTTCGCATGTTATCTTGTTATGGTGAAACACACCTATTCTATAGTTAATAGACTCTTCCACCTAATATAAGTAGGAGTAGTAAGAGAAACGAGGGTCAGTCGAGGTCGGACGACCGGCTGAACAGATGAACGCTCTGCCTTCGGGCGGAGAGGAACCCAAACGAGGCTATGCCGAAGGGCGGAGTCTCGTTCGGGGAGGTAAACCGACCCTGAATCCGTTTATACGGGTTCAAAGGGTATATTTTTGGCCGAGCCCACGGGCTCGGAGATCCCACGTTAAACCGGCCTTGTGCTACATGATACCCTCGTAGGGGTTGACTAAATACCAGTCATTGTCAGACGACAGTACTCGACAGTTAGTCGAATACGAAAGTAGTCAGCGACCACAACAAGATTACTCTGCGTAATACCTATTATATCAAGTTCCTAACGTTTCGTACGTCGAACCTATTTTAGGACCGACTTAGTACAAATACAAGCCTCCACTGTGAAATAACTCCACAACATATCTAAAGCCGTAAAATAGAAATCCTTTCTACTGAATATCCTGACTGATTGATTTGATTTTTATGGCTTATCAACATTTTGAATGTTATTTAGAGCTGGAAAATATTTTTGGATTGCGTGAATTTCTTTTTTTGGTAATAATGATTTACTGATACAAGTCTTGCTAATTAACCCATAGCTGGAGGGAGAAGAAGTGGATACAGAACTTTTGCAAGGGTATTTGCGTGTAAGTGAATATAGATAATCCGACTGGAATCGGAACTCGCCTCTCCGATTTCGAATTGCGCACATATATCTAATACACCACCCGCACATCCAAGTTTACAGCGTCGTTAGTAAACCAGAAATAAAGAATATACAATTGTTGAGCAGTTAAAATTAAATAGGAAAGTCGTATAGAACTATTTTCTTAGATCATCATTAAAAATGGATTCAAGGTCTATATTTTTATTATCTCGCATTTTAGTATGAATCTTAATGTTATTAAGTTTGATGAAAAGTAGAGTAATAGTAACTAATATAATGATATAAATCAATTATTGAATATTGAGTTCGTTCCCACCCACTACTTATATATTAATCCGGCCCTCCCACCAAGGCTGGATGTGACACACGGTCGTTCTAACGTGGGTATCTTCATAGGCATGCTTATGCATTATTTTCCTAATCTGTGTTTATTAAATATTCCATTCTAACTGTACACCCATGTAGATGTGATCTTGTGTCAGACTTAGATAAGTTCACTAAATAAGGGTAGGCGTGTACGCATACGTTTAACTAGCGTTTTGTTTTTTTAGTGTTATATGTGCATGTATATGTATAGGTATATATATCTCCTAGCAACTCTCGATCGGCGTGTTTTTGCGCCGAGGGTGGGCGGAGAAGAATACGCGAGCACGTGCAGATACATTTTTGAGAATAAAACTGAGCGAAGTATCGATCCATTATTGATTGCTCAGTGTTGACCTCTCCTTCGAATCTCGTGACAAGCAGCGGGGATTGTGCAAGAGAAAGAGTCTTAGATAAGGTGAGGAGACAAAGAGTGACGTCGGAGGAATGATGCAAGAGAGAGAGTGAGAGAGAGAGAGAGAGAGAGAGAAAGGAAGAGAGAGAGTGGTAGCGCTGAAAAAAGAAAGAAAGATAGACGAACAGAAAGAAAGATAGAATGAAAAGAGAACAAAAAATAGATAGATAGATAGATAGAGAGAGAGAGAGAGAGAGAGAGAGAGAGAGAGAAAGAGAGAGATCAAGTGTGTATGGGTGGTGGTAGCGATCCTCTGATCTTCCGGTGGAAGTACAAAATGACGTCATTAAACCGAATGGCGCGACAGAGAAAGAATCACTTTAAGACAGACAGACTTTGGTAGCTTTAACTTCGTACACAAGACGGTCCCAAATTTCATTCTCCTTCGTAACTAAATGAATAAATAAATAATAAAATTAACATATGCATAAATAAATAAATAAATAAATAAATAAATACAGAAATGGAAGCTTATTTACTTATCTGCCATACATCATCTTTAGTTTTCAGCTATCAAAATGGTTTTGCATAAATTTGGAAGGTTTAAATTAAATGCTTTTGTTCATCATTTGGAAAGTGTCGGTCTGCCGCCTTTCTTTTATACTGAAGTATCTCTTGCAATAACATTGTTCGGTATATTATCATATGATAATTTTACTTCCCTTCATTAGTTCGCACGACCGTTACGCTGGGCTAATACCTCTTAAATATTGGACTATTTCGTTTTGATCCCATAGACAGACAAAAGACATATCAAAGACTATTTGGTTTCAGTGAAAAAGAAAGAAAGTTTTTAACGTCTTCTGATAGTACCTCATAAATAATGAATTATTCCATAACTTAAAATAATGACCAGCATTCATATTTATGATTGATATTGCGATATTTTGTTAAATTTTTTAAGCTCAAATATTTAACGATACAATAGGGGAATGTCTACATATATTTTATTATCGTAAAACTCGTCATGAACTTATTCCATCATTAACTGAAGAATTAAGATTCATCAGAAATTTAAATTAGGAAAACCATGAAAATTAAAACTAGTTTTTATTGTTGTTTTATTATCATTGCCTGTGGTATCATCTTGTCAGAGAGTAATTTTAAGTGCCTAATTGCTAAATCCCTTTTGGGGTCTATGAGTAAAAAGGATACTCTAGGAGAGTTATCTATAATTATTTGGGTCGTTTCGTTTACATGGAGAGGATTCTGCCGATAATATGTGCAGTTCCTCTCACACTAAATTTTTTTATAGTTCTGAGATGCTAATGTGTCTAGGTACCATTCTTTATCATACAAAATGTCCCTATTACAAGAAGGATAATCGTAGTTTTAAGTTTCCACATTTTTTGTTACTTCGATTTGAATATCCTTATAATTTGACAGGTTTTGAAATTCTTTTTTATAAACATTGGAATCCGGTGGTTAAGTCATGTGGATTAGTTAGCAGGTTCATTTTTTGAAATATTTATGACTATGTCTGGCTTATTTTTATCAATTTCCCTGTGTGTGAAGATTGGGAAATTCATTCCACCATTTCTGACATAATTCTGGTACTGTTTGTTCCATTATTATTATCATTATTATTATTATTTACTTTTTTAAATTTATGCAACGAATTATTATTACACAATTGCAATACATGACCGATTTCACTGAATATTAACGCTGAAGTTTGTGAATAATAACAATAATAAATATATTATAAAAAGAATATTTCTTTGTTATATATTTTCACCTTCATATGATTAGTTATATAGGAGAACTTGTCAACAGTTCTTAGCATTTTAAAGCAAATTTCTGAAACCCATATTTATATATTTGTACAGAGATTTATTCAACCACATATATACCATTTTATTCCACTGCCTTTCCCCACGTTTTGGGTAGCTCCTTGTTTGTAATCTCAAAAAAGTTTCTACATGATGAACTGGTCTAATTACTTGTTACAGGATTCCATAGAACTAACATACTTCCTATTAAGAGAATTTTGTAGTGATTGAAATAAGTGGTAATGGAAAGGTGCAATGTCTGGGGAGCACAGTAGATGTACTAGGGCATACCAGTCTCTTTTTAGGACGTTGAGAATCATGGCTATCCACATTTTCCTTCCTTTGAAGCAACGGAAATATAGTTCTACAGAAGGATATTGAGAATAGCATGAACTGAACATAAAGAAGTCAAATGAAAATTCTAAGACAGATATCAAGGAAAGAAAGATAATTATAATTTTCGCATTCACAGGACGGGAGAAGCAAAAGAAAGAAACGAATAATCCTACTTAATGAACTTATATGAATGGATGATTGTTGGGGCGCACCCACCTTCTAACTAGTAATGGACTAGTCCCTCTTATATAAGTCAGCTCTGGGGAGAGAGTCAGGGTGAGCAATCCAGATAAGCTTACCCGGTACATACCGTTGGACTATAGATTTTGGATATTGTTTCGTACTAACCAACCTTCGTTCTACTAATCACTCTATTGTTAATTGCTTTTATGAATATACCAGTATTTTCCCTTACAACTGTGTTTGTCTTAATTCATACACAGACACGCGGGAAACTCACAACATCTCAATGATAGAACAGGATTTAGAGGAGTTAAAAATAAATCAAAATATACTGTTTTTCTCAGTGTATAGTCTAAAATATCTAGGATATAACTAATAGCTTTAAATAGTTTTTGAAATAAGTTTATATCTCATAACTTAGTTACCTCCCTTGACATTACTGCACGTGTATGTTTACATCATGCAATTAAAAAAAATGTACACTGCATAAGTTTAGCGCTTTCCTCCTCACAAGTAAGAGTTAATGAATTTTAAATAAATGCAGCAATTTTGTCTTAGCAAAAAACAAGACCCTGATTGTGGTAATGTCGAAAGTACTGGAAAATAAAAAAGGATATAAATCAACATGGTAATTTTCTTTCTTTTAATAAGGATACTCAGTAACTCTTCTGTAAATGTGAGAGACCCCTATTAAGAATAAGTAGGCAAAACTTTTTTTAATGAGACATGACTTAATAAAAACATGCAGCCAATATATATATATATATACATATATATATATATATATATATATATATAGATAGATAGATAGATAGATAGATAATATTAGTGGTAAATATACACATACATATGCAAAATATATAAATATATATACATAGGTGCATAGACATACATGTATATTTTTTGAATAAAAATTCCGAGATGATAGAATCCAGGTAGAACTCAATGTTCAGGACAGAGAAAAGGATATAATAAAAGGCTTAAACACTAATATGGAATATTAGTGTTTAAATATAATATAATATTATTATTATTATTATATATATATATATATATATATATATATATATATATATATATATATATATATATATATATATATATATATATGTGTGTGTGTGTGTGTGTGTGTGTGTGTGTGTGTGTGTGTTCAAAACGATACAAAAATAAAACACGAGAAAACTAAAAGCACCCCCAAAAAAAAATAGATCGGAAATGGCTAAATAAATGGCCGAAAGTAGTTTGGACAAAAGGATAATTAACTAAAATTTTTTAATCCTTACTCTTACAAAACGGGAAAACGCAAGAATACTGGAAAAAGTAAATAAAAACTTAAGTAAATCTCGCCATATTTAATAAAAGCTGTTTAAAAGAAAGCTTTCAGCCATATATATATATATATATATATATATATATATATATATATATAAGAAATATAGTTTTAATGTGTGATATATTTATGGGATAAAGAGCTCAATATCAGAGATAGAGCGTATGTAATTATAAAAGTGAACATTGAAGTCAACACTCAGAGGTGACAGGCTGTTTTGTTGTTATATATATATATATATATATATATATATATATATATATATATATATATATATATATATATATCAAACACTAATATTCCATGTTTATAATTTATTACATTAAAGTCAATATTGAAGTCAGCACTCAGAAGCGAGTGGCCAGGTATACATTATATATATATATATATATATATATATATATATATATATATATATATATATATATATATATATATATATATATAGCTGGACATTCGTATTCGAGGATACCTGTCTACTAGGGCGGCTAGCCAATCCCTATTGCAGACGCTTGCTCAGGCTGAATTTGTGTTTATTCAAAGCCAATGGAGCCCACCTGGGGTATATACTGCAACAATGCTGAGCAGACGTTAGTTACGGTTTCTTGCATGATCAACAATTTGAACAAGGTCAGCACGTTCAAGCCCTTAGCCACGAGTTATAGCAACAGCTACCGACGCTCCCCCAAGGGTTTCGTCTACGCAATTTAACTCACAAGTCTTGGGTCAACCTGTTTTATGGTTTGCAGGCACTTTCCAAAGGTTTCGCTTGCTGGGATAGACACCGCCAATCAGAAAACATCAGGAAGTCTCCTTCCTGACAAATCGACCATGCTAAGGTTCGAATCCGGGTCTCATGGTCAGAATGGGAACGTTCTAATCACGTGCACATATTATATATATATATGTATATGTGTGTGTGTATGTGTGTGTGTGGTGAAAATAGATAGAAAATAGGAAAGAACTCGTTAGGTAAATAATCTGAAATTCTTTAGTAGATTTTATTTTTATTTGTAAAATCAGTGCTCGATACAAAAGTAGAGCCTAAATATAATTATTTATTTAAAAATATGATTCCTCCGCTACATAAGAGTTCTCATGTTTCAAAAACAAGAGCTGAAAATTCAATATAATTATTAGAATTAAATTGAATTAAAGTACCAAGCCCTGTTTCAGCTTCAAGCGAAATTATTGGAATAACTAATCTTGAAATTTACGCGTCTTTATAAGCATATTCATTATTAAAATTAAATTACTATGGAAACGGCTAGAGCAATTGTTTAAATAAGGGCGTAAGGGTTAATAATTTTTATCAATATATCTGTTACTTTCGGAAAGAGGTCAAGTCAAGGTAGGGTTGGGGTGTTGGGGTTGGAAGATGACATTTAAACTCATACCGTTTAGTCGGGTTCACCGTAAAATGTCTATGGAGATTTATTTTTTTTATTTTTTCCTAAAAGAGTTGTGTCTATATAAAAGTGTCCTATTGAGCTACAATTTGTTTTTTGACGACTTCATAAAGGTTTTTTTATGATTGGGATGAGCATTTAAAACTTTTATTTAGACTATGGAATTTAAGATTTGTATTTATTATTTAATTTGTTTTTTATTCTAATTATTTAATGCGAAAATTTGATGATGTCGGCAAAAAACCGTTAACTCATGTCTATGGTTTAATAAGTTTTCATTATTTAGAAAACTTAATGTGTAGTTTTTAATGTAGGCATAAAGGGCATGGGTCAAACCAAGTTTTACAAGTTCTTGTTCTATTTATAATTTTCCATTTTACTTTTTGGTGTTTTATTAATATCTTTTAAATGCCAAACATATTTACATTGGGATGTCTGATTTCTATTTCGAATATTGTTGAAGGAGCTTTTGTGCTGTATCCACCTGGTTTTAAATTCATTTTTCGTAGACCCAATATATATCATATTGGTGTTAGGACTCTCAATGGATGAGATAGTGCACTGGTATACCACAGATTTTATGCGGCGTATATTTTCCAACGGGCAGTTCTCAGGTTTTCTACAATAACATAATTTCTCATTATTTTTGTCTAATTTAAGTTTAGGGTTTTTATTTATACTATTTTGCCATGCGTGTTTTTATAGGATTTTATTATTGTTTTTTTTTTTACTGCACCTGTAACTTAATTTTAAGGTGTTTTTATTAAAGATTTTGCTAAGTCTGCTATTTGTAGGAAAGCGTTTTTCAATTAAAGCTAGGAATTTATGTCCTAGCTGAATAGTGACCAGTTTAGTTGAACGGAGGGGTATACCAAATGATTTTTCTTTTCCTGTTTTTCTTCTGGTTAGTATAATTGTTTCTATAATTGATGTTAGCATTTTTGTATCCGCTATTTTTTAGAGCTGTGCTACAGAAATTACTGTGTTGTTGGAATATTTCTTTATTAGCGGAGTTCATGCTGATGCTGATTCATTTCTCTATTGATGAGGTTATATGCTTAATTATGGATGGAGGCTGGTTTGACTTCAGGTGTACATACAAGAGGTTAGCGTTAGGTTTTCTCTAATAATATATATATACATTATATATATATATATATATATATATATATATATATATATATATATATATATAGCTGGACACTCGTATTCGAGGATACCCGTCTACTGGGGTATATACTGCAACTATACTGAGCAGACCTTAGTTACGGTTTCTTGCATGATCAATAATTTGAACAAGGTCATTATGTTGTTCATTAAGTGCAGAGTGACGCCGAGGAAGTTTACACTTTTTAATTTTGTATTGATTGTAGTTTTTAAATTAAGTCTAATGAATTCACTATATATAATCTTTCTAATTTTATCTGTTTTAAAATTAGTGGAACTCCACTATCGTGAGCACGTCATCTGTGTACAGACCGATGTCCTAAATGTCTAATTCACGGTTCGTGGTTAGGTTGTACACCCGGCAATTATTTTAAGACATTTTTTTTATGTTTATACATTCTTTTTTTATAGATACAAATATTTAAGTAAATGCTCTTTTTATAATAAACAGTATTAACAACTTTTACCGGCCTGGATATTCGAGAAATTGTCATAGAAAATATGCATCCTCCGATAGGAATCGCCTCCGTATAGGATACAGGTCCGATTGAAGAATGTATAAACATAAAATGTTTTAATACACACACACACACACACACACACACACACACATATATATATATATATATATATATATATATATATATATATATATATATATATATATATATTTCGCATTAATAAGCAGAATTTTCATTTTATGTATAAGAATTTTCAGCATTCCATTTTTATTATCATTTTAACAGTATTATTCATGAATACCAAAGGGGTTTTATTAATGTTTCCTGTAATAAGTCATTTCGTGCTTCGATGCCAAATACTTCATTTTCCTTTTGATAAGGTCACTCTCGGTTAGTTGATATCCGTTTAATTTGGACATTAATATATAATTAAATTCCACACACAGTCAGCTAATTTGGTAGAGCATCTAAGACTTACTAGCTTGAATGACGACCTATGATTGGACTATCTACGTCTGAAAGTACCTTCCGTACATCCTGTGTCCGTTTAATTTGGACATTAATATATTTTACTTCGGATTTATAGATTATTACTTCTGTTTTACAAGCTCCATCTAATGGACATCTATTCTTATTTCTACAGTTGCATAAATTAATAATGTTAACTATATTTTGCTGCTCGTTAGTTTTGAAATTTCTGGCGTTGTGTCGATTTATTATTGTTTTTCTAAATGACTAGTGCAGCTTTAGCTTAATTTAGCTGTGTTTTTATTGAATATCTTAGGTAATTCTGAATCTTTTGGGTAATGTTTAGTAAGTAACTTGAGAATTAATTTCCCTATTTTATATTTTACCTCTAAGTTAAAAGGGTGGAGGTTAAACCAAATGATAATTTTTCTTTCCTTGAATTGTTCTTCATATGTTGTTTCATTTGAGGTTTAAATTCTAGTTTGCTTTTGTGACCTTCTACCATTAAGTTCATCTAAATCTACATCCCTTCCATAGAAGGATGTCTGTTCGTGATGTATGTACTAATTATTCAAATTATATTTCAAGGATTTTGCTGAAAGATGTATAATTATGGAATTAAATCAAGGCAATAGACAGATAAAATTAACAGGAGAATAAAACAACTGAAAGAATCTCACCACATCTTTGGAAACTAACAGTCACATCGGTATAGTAAGAGATAAATTACATGTCGGAGTTGGGCAAGGACACTAAAACAATTCCATCATCTGAGTCAAGACACTCGTACAGATCTAACGCTTGAGGACAGAAATTAGGCTTAAATAATCAAAATTTAAAAACAATCTTGCAATGTCAAATATGACGTGTTGGATTAAAACGTTGATGATAACATGTCGTTCCTTGGCGGTTGTAATTTCAAGTGCATCGGTTTTGTCACGTTGAAAAATTACATAAACTGAGTAGAGAATGAAACAAACTAGTGACACAAATGCTATCCAAAGAAGGCCAAAATGTACAACGGTCGAAACATATACAAACCAAAATGAGCAAGCTTGTTCAAATAGTAAAGTATATAATATTGATAATTAAAAAAAAATCCCTGAAAAAGAGAAATAGAAATCATACTAGTTTTTGTTTCTTTGCGGAACATAATCTTCACAACATGTGATGATACTCTGTTAATGTCAGACCCAGAAAGAAAAGTGATAAAACTATTAAACAATGTAGAAAAGGAAAGCAAGAAGAAAGGACTAACCATTAACTATAAGAAGAGAAATATAGTTTCAGTAAAAGGGGCAATTCAAGGTGCGAGTTATCTACTGGTGACGTCAAAACAAGTACATAAATTTAACTATTTGTGTAATGTAGTAATAAGCGGCTGAAAATTTCACACAGAAATCCAAAGGCGCTTAGGAGCAACAAAAGATGCCTTTTGGAAACTAAGGAAAGTATTAAGAGATATGAATATATCCTTAAAATCAAAGAAAAAAGTGCTAACTCTAAACAAGATGAATAATTCTATTAAACGTATAATTTACAGGTACCCATGACTTAAAGATTATAACAGATAACGATAAAAGGTTTAAAATATGTTATCAAATAATTACCCATAATCAAGACCTTAAAATCGAACCTATGTAAAATCAATGTGGTTTATCGATTCCTATATGACATAATGATTTTCAAAGAACTATTAAATTAGTTTTATTTGCCGCACAAAAACACGTGCTGGGGATGACGATAAACTACATCTGGCAGCAAGGTCTCTGGTCGGGTGGTTTAGAGAAGCATGGAACCGCCCCTTAATTGTTGTTGTTCCTCCTGATCCAACCTGACTGGCGGGGTAGCACCTATTAAGTTCCCAGCTATGGGCAAATTATGAACTTCCAAACTGGGGTCAAAACACTATGAAAGTGTAGAAATGCATATTTATAGTAAAGGTGCCAGAAAAATCCGCATCAATACGTTTCAGTAAAAAAAACAAAAAAAAAAAAACAACAATACATTTTTGAAAGGAAAAGAAGAAAAAAAAATACCAACAATGAATTTTTGTCAAAGAAATTACTAATGTTCGCAAGAAAATTAAATTTCCGTATTAAATGACCTGTAAGGAGTTGATATGCCGTTAAACAAGCAAAACAAGCAAACAAACAAGGCTTATACTCATAATCAGGGAGAGACAAATTCTTTTTGACAATTAATGAGGAAGAAGGGCTTAGAAAACTCGCATGGAAAAAAAGATAGGGGGGGGCAATAACTCACCAACCTGTCGAGCTTGTGTTCATTGAAGAAATCTGCTAAGTGACCCCCAAAATAAAATGAACTTGCGGAGGCCGACGATTACTCATGTGATGAAGAGGCGAAACTCACTGAAGAAGAAGAAGAAGAAGAAGAAGAAGAAGAAGAAGAAGAAGAAAAAGAAGAAGAAGAAGAAGAAGAAGAAGAAGAAGAAGTGGAATTCATACATATTCATTATTACATCACATAAGACTACAATATGACTATATTCGACAACTGCTACTAAATAACGCTAAATACTTTAAAGCACCATCTCCATTAAAAATTAAAATATCTGAAACCATGTTTACGCAAAGACGCAAGTTCACAGAACTGTGATAAGTATGCAAAATACTGAATGGCGATTATAAAAAGAAAATGAACAAATTCTTCAATGTCTCAAACAGGAGGATGCTTGGTCATTCAAAATCTGTTGCAAAATCCAAATACTTTGCCTGAGAGATAGACTCTTTATCTAGTGGTGTTGTGAACGCTCCAACGCTGACTATTTTCAAGAAAAAACAAAAAAAAAAAAAAAAAAAAAAAACTAAGGATCCTGCTCAATTAGGCTGAAGGTCTAATTCTAATTTTAATTAAAAATATGTTAAACACAGTATCATTCTCCCAAACGTGAATTAATTCTAAAATATGCTTAAAAATTAAATATAATTTTAGTATAATCGTTCTTAGTCGATGGTAATATTTGTAGCCCTAACACATTTATTTAACTGTCCTGGTGACGATAATCTACCTCCGCGTCCTAATTAAAACGCTAAACTACGTCCAACATCAGACGTGAAATAGGTATTTAATTTTTTAAATAATCGTTTAGTTTGATTTGGTTTGGTTTACGGCATATCAACCTCAATGGGTTACTTAATGCCGACAAGATTTTTATTGCTGGTAATTATTTTTTTAATGTATAGCTGGTATTTCTTTTCATAAGACGCAAGTGTATGCATATTAGAATTACAGTATTTGTAAAAGTTACCAAAATGACGCTAATATAAATATGTCCTTACTGTAACTGATAAAATTAACGTCTGCGATAATTATTAGATATGGCCCAAAATAATCAATCAGCTCAGAAGGTTTTGAGGAGCGTGGAACCACCTTTTAATTGCTGGTGTTCCTAGGTTCACCCTGACCCGGGGTGGTAACGCCTGTTAGGGTCCCACCTATGAGTAAATAGTTAACCCCCAAACTGTGGTCAAAGCACTATGAAAGTGTAAAAATAGGTTTTAATACTAGAAATACTTTGTAAAATATTATTACCATCAATGCAACTTTGAAAAAAAATTAACAGCTATACATAAAAAAAAACTTACCAGCCATAAAAATCTTGTCGGCATTAAATAACTCACAAACCAAACCAAACCAAACCAAACCAAACCAAAAAAAAAAAAAGATAAATAAATAAATTAAATACCTATTTCCTCTACATACTTTCAAACCGTTCTATATATGTCCAATGAATAGGGCACCTCGAGGTGGTGTAATGGTTAGCAAGCTTGTCTCGCTAGAACAATTACGACTGAGTAGTGAGTTCGATCCTCACTGGGTGCCCTATACTTTCGGCTTTGTGCCACATCTGAACTACGCTTGGGAAATCACTATATATGAATAAGAGGCAGGTGTATGCAAATTAGAATTAGAGTATTTGTAAAAGGTGCCAAGATGACACTAAAAATGAATCTAAATAACTATCTCCTTACTGTAACTGATATAACGTTTGTGATAATTATTAGTTATGGTCATAAATAATGAAATAATTAT
>CAHIKZ030005352.1:2480000-2500000 GCA_903632075.3 Acanthosepion pharaonis | reverse complement strand
AACTAGTCTAACTTGTATTTGAACGACAAGTGGATTTTTAAAATACCGTATACCACCATTAAAGAGTCGATGTTGGCTATCGACAGATTCCTTTTCTGTATTGTATCTGAGTTGCCATGTCTTACTTGAAATTAGTGGGGACATTTTCCTGCGAATATCGTTATGGTTTTAATTTAAAATTTATATGAGATATAATAACGGTTTTGAATTATATATATATATATATATATATATATATATATATATATATAGATGGATACACACATACACACACACACACACACACATATATATATATATATATATATATATATATATATATATATATATATAAATAGAATAATCCTAAGGAGCCAGGCAAACCTACCTAAGCTTAGTGTATTGAGTACTTTACGTCGTTGTCTTTTTAATCGTTTTGTTTTTTTTTTTCTTCAGACTTGGAGCTTAAACAATGGACGATTGTTTTCGCCTTCTTTCAATGTTCTTGGTTCTATCTTTTTTTATTTCCCACTTTTTCTTGGTTATAGATTTGTTCTACTATTAGTTGAGCTATCGAAGTTTTTTCCAAACGAGTACCACCATTTATATATATATATATATATATATATATATATATATATATATATATATATAGTTGACCACTTATATTTGAAAATACTTATCTAATAGGGTGGCTAGCCAATCCCTATTGCAGACTCTCGCTCAGGCACATTTGTGTTTATTCAACACCCACAGAGCCCACCTGTGGTTCATACTGCAACTATGCTGAGTAGACATTAGTTAGAGTTTCTGGGAGAGAGCGTGTTACCTAGAATGATCAACAATCTGAACATCACCATCACACTCAAACCCTCTGTCACGATGACTTCGTGCTAGCACAGCTATCGACGGCCCCAAAGTGATCCGTCTACTTAATTTCACTCACAAGGCTTGGACCAACCCGTGATATAGTTTTCAGGCACTTTCCAAAGGTGCCACACACTGGGATCGCCCCCACAACGAACCGATAACATGAAGAAGTATCCTTCCTGACAAATCGATCATGGTGAGATTCGAACCCTGGCCTTATGGTCAGAAAGCGAGCATTCTATCCACCTATAATAATAAAATACAAACAGACACACAGACACACACACACACACACACACACACACACACACACACACACACACACATATATATATATATATATATATATATATATATATATATATATATAATGTCGCGTTTCGCTAAATAATTTACACATGTTCTGACTACTTATTTTCAGCTGGATCCTTTCATATTCACGGATAAGCTTTTTGGTGTCGTCATTGATGGACGAGAGAAAATCGCCATGTTAATACATATTTATTCTATACCGAGTACTTTCGACATAGCACCATGCCATCATCGTATTGTTTATTGCAAGACAAATGTGTTTTTGTTATTTTTGCTTCGGAGTTATGTACGAAATAAGTAG
Source organism: Acanthosepion pharaonis (assembly GCA_903632075.3). Taxonomy (NCBI): domain Eukaryota; kingdom Metazoa; phylum Mollusca; class Cephalopoda; order Sepiida; family Sepiidae; genus Acanthosepion; species Acanthosepion pharaonis. The sequence goes on along the minus strand of CAHIKZ030005352.1, from coordinate 2,498,538 downwards.
TCAAAAAAATCATGCACTGACTCAGCGTTCTTTACTGCACAAATAAGAAATTTAACTTTCAGATGAACCCAATTTTGTCTTCGAAATTAATGAAGAATACAATATTTCTCCTTCAATAAACATTGCATAAACTGATGATGACATTTTGCTATGTCGAAAGCAATTGGAATAAAAGAAATATCTATCAACACGGCGATTTTCTCTCACCAAAAATCTTATCCGGGAATATGAAAGGATCAATTTGAAAATAAATAAACAGAAAATGTCTAAATTATTCAACGAAACATATCCCAATGAAAACATGCTGCCAATATATATATATATATATATATATATATATATATATATATATATCACCAATTTGTGGCTGGTAGGAATGATTCCAAGGAGGATATTAATCCAAAGACAGCTCAATGTGAACTATATAGCAATATAAATATAATGTCATTTCTGTTATGATTTATTTAGTGAATATTTCTAAATATTGGACACTTCAGACCGAAAATTCTTAGATTTTTATTTTATTAAGAATTTTTGTTCTGAAGAGATGAATATATAGAACTATTAACGAAATAAATATTTTCTCCTTGACTTGGTTTCCACCCGAGACTAGAGAGCTTAGTCTAACCTGTTATTTAACCCATAGCTGAAGGGTGGCGCCTCTTCAAAGGAGATTAATGTGAATGGGAACGTATCATACTCATTCGTAAATTGAACACCGCTCACCGATTTCATTTTGAGCCCCGATAACTTTTATGCTAAGCACTTATTTTGGATTACTTCCCTAGAAAAATTAAATGCAGTTTCCATTTTCTCATTTACCTTTTTCCTTATCTGATCAGTTGAAATTCCTTCTAGTTTCTATATTGTTATGCAGTTCCTTATTTTAATTCTTACTTTATGTTCATTTCTTTATTATTTCATTATTGTTTTCTTTTCCTTTTACACATGATACAGCCAAATCCTAGCGATAAGCCTGCGCGTCTCCAATACCTCTGCTATGTAGTTATAGGCGCCATCTTTACCTCAATTGTCTTTTTCTTTTCTTTGTAGTCGGTGCATCGCGTGTGTCGGCAAGGTTTGCAAAAGTAGCAAGGAATTTGAAGCAAGCTTGCAGGATTGGGGCACCATGTAACTTTTAGAAATTAAGTATGCAATGAAAATATATGCAATAAGCTCGGTTTGGTTTCTTGCTTGGGTTACAGCAATGGTATTTTCGAAAGATATTGAGAGTATAAAATAAATGAATGGCAAGAAAAAAGAAAAGAAAAACAAGGACAGAAAAGAAAGATTGATAAAGATGAAATAGAAGGATTGAATGAAAGTAAAAGAGAAGGGGGGAGAAAGAGGAGAAAAGGAAGAAGAAAGGATTTGCGTGAGAGTGGGAGACGGCGTTAAGAGAAAAAACTGAGAGAAATTCCAGACTGTAAATACGATAGAAAGAACAAAGGATAAGTTTTCAAAAGAAAAAAAGAAAAAGGAAATACGAAAGAAAGCAACGTAAGATAGGAATATACGAGGGCTAATGAAAGATTATCAGCCCAACAACGGAGCCCAAAATAATCTGAATTTTGGCCTAGTTTCTCGGAAGTGGCTCGAGTTGTTAACTTTTCAGTAGCACCTGGAGCAATTTCGAATGGTTAAGAAGAAAATAAAGGGAAAAATCACGTGATTCTGCCAAGCTTAAGAAATAGACATCTAGAAAGAAAGACGGAAAGACGGAAAAGATAAAAAATAGAAATATGAAAGAAAGAAAAAAAAGAAAGATGAAAAAAAAATCGAACTGTGGCAAGAAATAGATAAAGAATGAAAGAAAAAAGAAAGGAAATGATAAAGTGAATTATAAAAAGAAAGAAATAAAGGCAGAAAGGTAAATTATAGAAAGAAAAAATAGTATTATGAAGAGAAAGAAAAAAGAAAGAAAGTGAAAAAAGAAAAGCTAAAGTATCAGACTTATAGAAAGAAAGAAAGAAAGAAAGAAAGAAAGAAAGAAAGAAAGAAAAGAAAGAAAAAATAAAGAAAAAGTAACACAATTATAGGAAGGAAGGAAGGAAGAAAGAAAGAAAGAAAGAAAGAATATTAAAGTAATAAAATTATAGGTAGAATAAAAGAAAATGAAATTAAGACGATATAAAGAAATAGAATTGTGAAAGAAAAGAAAAGAAAGAAAGAAAGAAAGAAAGAAAGAAAGAAAGAAAGAAAAAAAGAAAGAAAGAAAGAAAAAAGAAAGATTGGCTGGTTAAACTGAAAATCGAAAGAAACAATACATTGTTTAGTGTACAGTGATTTCAGTCTGGTACAAGGACATTGAGCCTTTAGTGAAAAGTAAACTCAATTCAACAGGTAAGGTGTGTGCAGGATCCCGATTATAATTTTAGACATTTTATTCAACTTAATTTTCTTTCGCGGAGTGACACAATTATGAGACAACAATTAAGAGGAGAAATGACCAGAGAGACTAATTTCGAACAGTTACTGAATTCATACACGCTACAACACAACAATATTTGCGTTATATATAAATCATCTTGTTTTCTCATTTTCATGGTTAACTAGTGCATGAAACAAAATTATTTTTAATATTAGTTTATTTTGAATATGTCTTTGTTTCTTACATAACTAGCAAAACGAAAAATATCATTTTCCTGTATAAACTAGCATCAAGCTAAGCTATCCATTCCAAAACATCGCTTCAACAAATTTGGGATTATTTAGTTCAACGAATTTTATAACCTAAATGCACATATATATATATATAAGCCAAACATACAAGATTAAAGCTTTGAGAATTTACAGAATATTCACTTCAATGAATTTATATAAACTAAAAGCACGTATCTAAGACATCAATATAAAACCTTCATTCTCACAACTTCGAGATTATTATTCCTGTACTAAATTTTCCCCCGATACAAGGCTAGTGAACCCTTCAAGGTAGAAGTTCTGCTGAAGGTGTATAGTATGAATGAAAGAGAAGGTGGGAAGAAATTAATGAGGAAGGAAGGAAACGATTGAACAAGACTTGAAGCAATCAATCTTCTTGCACTCGGAGCACAGAGGAAACGAAAGGGATTCTATCCCGTGCAAGCGGCATGGCGTATCGGAGATGTAAACATTTGAAATGGTGACACGAAAGAAGAGCTAATTTAAACATAGAAACAGAGATCGAGTAACAGAAGGCTTACAATGTTTGGTTTATGGGGAAGTGGTTGCAGAATGAAAAATAAGTCATCAACCATACGATTACGCCAAGGATTTTGAACTCTATCAAAGTTAGAAAGTGACGATTGAGCAGCTCCAGGATAGATATGTGAGCAAAACTGTATTTTGGGTCTAATATGAATCGTAAAAATAAAGATGGAGGTCAGATTCGTCCTGAAGCGATAGAATGAACCGACTATTGTTTATCATCTTTAGAAATGGGCTGAATATATAAGTTCCATTACAAGTTCAATTCTTAGAGTCTCATTGAGATTGGAACCGATCTGAATATCGGTCACATCCTGACTTTTCGCCAGTGAGTCCGAAAATCACTGCTAATAAAAGAACTTAGCTTCTACAAACCCAAGAATTATGTAACGTCAATGAATTTGTAAAACTCAATGATTATTCGATGTCCATTCAGAATGTGGAAGAGTCATGTCTCTCCACTACTTTCTATCCTTTGTAGCTCTTAGTAATGTTTGCCTCCTTATCATCACCACCAGTCCCTTTTCTAGCGTCTATTTGAACAAATCTGTAATCCCGTTTTCATCTTTCTCTTTCTGTTTCTAAGCAGGTGTCCTTTTTGCTCCCTTTACTGTCGTGACAGGAGGCACGGTGGAGTAATGGATAGCGGCTCGGATTGAGGAATATGGAGAGCTGTGTTCGAATTCTAGTCAAATCCGTTATATTCACTTACGTGCTAATACCCTTGGTATGAATCTTCTTTTTCTTCCTCCTGCAATGGGACAGACCGGGTTCTATATCCTTGGATGGCACTGGTCTATCGCGGAAAGAAATTGCAAACTACTGCGGGGAAAAAATCTGTCTCGTCAGTCATGTATCGAAAGATACATGATCACCTAAGCCTGTATCACCCATGGCACATAACTGACTGACTATAGTCTGTTTAAATGTTTTATCACTGGCATTCTCAGTATCCTTCTGTAGAACGACATACCTGTTTCCTCAAGTCTATTACTAAGTTTTCCAACATTCAATCCTATTGAAAAGGACTGATATTACATAACAGTTCAGTATTCTTTATCTTTTTGTTTCTAATGTATTTTTTAAATATTTTATTTAGATTTTCGGAAGCATTTTCTACGGGGCGGCCTGACAGTCTTGTCACTCGTACATAATATAAATTTCTATTTCAGATGGTTGATACGAAAATGATGTTGTTCATACAGATCTTCTCGATGAAAGTGAAGAAACCGAGCCCACAGTACACGTGCTTTGTATTACAGCATTGTTGTTCTAAGGTTCTCATTACTTTTTGGTAGGGGGCGACAAGACATTCGGACCACCCTGTATATTTAAATTCGGATTCTGTGTTACATTTCTGTCAGTTGTTAAGCACTTTCCCCATATCTGAATTTAGATAATGGCCTGCGCTCGTAGTCTTCTGTTAACAGATCGCTTCTTTGGAAGTTCTTTCTCTTAGCGATCATACATTCTGATTTCTTATAATTGATCGTTATTCTTTTCTTCCCACTTTCTTTTTGTTGTGGTAGGATCCACCTAATTTGCATAGTGGAGTACCGACCATATAAATATGGATGGTACCGGGAAGAGAAGGGGGAATCAAGAGATTCAACCAGAGACTCTGCCCGACTGCGACTCAGTCAACACATTCTCCAGGAACGGTCTTACCAGGAATATACAAAAGACTATATGTAAATATGGTGTACACTTTCTTGTTTCAATACATTTTGTTCTAAGTACATTTTGTGTTGCATTATTATTCCATGCATTAGTCAAGTTTCAACACTTTTTCTACTTAGAATCGAACTTCCTGCAGTTTTTTTTTTTTTTATATATATATTATTACCATTAACGTTGTAAGCAGCTTATCCTATGATATTAAGATTCTGAGGAGAAATAATAAATTCTGATAGTACTTATAGTTCTCTTAGACTCGGATAAATATATAGTCTAAAGGCACATTCTTGTCTTACACCCCGTTCTATTTTTGTGTACTTGTTAAATACAATTTCTATCAACATGCAGGCGATTTGTTCTCAGTAAATGTTCTAGATTATCCGAATATCATTCCCAAATAAGTAAAGTTTCCCTAGCAGTTCAAATAGTTCTTTGTGTCGTGTCTTAATATATTTTATTAAAGAAAAAAAGAATAATGATTATATTTTTGATTCAGTTTCTCATCAATCAGGACAACGGATTATCTAGATCTAACAGAAGAAATCTGTTCTTCCCCAAAGTCGATGTGCCTGGCGAGGACCTCAATACCTAAATATTTCAAACCTGATCAGAAGTACGACAATAGGAAATGCGAACACTAATTTCTTTAATCTTTTCCTAGAATATGCTCTGCGCATATAGAAGTACAGATATAAAGAGATGGGAACTGATCATTTAACTATTCCACGGTACATCCCAACTTAATCTGCTAAATGTTCCTGTTTTCCCTCACGATGCCAGTTTACTAATAATGAGGGTCCAGGCCGATGATATAGGTACTCATAGTTTAGATAATAATGATATTAAATATAGAAAAACAACATCCTCTACCAAGTATTACAAGAAATAGGAATCATGATAAACCTTTCCAAGTTTTTTTTCTAATTCTGTCACTCATTTACTATATGCCGTTATAACTCCATTATACAAGGCTGGAGAAGCTCTTCGAAAGAGTGGCGTCAACCATTGTTGTTTTGTAATGAGTCGAATCGCTTGAGTTACTTCCGCGGCCTTTTACAAATTCTCATGTTCGTTTAGTGGCAACGATTCTTGACCCAAAAACGTATTTTACAAGAAATTCTCCTCGTCTTCACGCTTTTCATTAGAAATGTGACCTTTAACTGACCCTATCAAATATGACGTATTTCGGAAATACGATATATTTCCAACAAATATATGGCTATTTTTTCGTAATCCTTAACCATGATTGTTAAAAGCCATGATTTTTATTGGTTTTTTAGTAGGTAATCGCTGCCTACTCCACGGTGATTTATCGAGACACCGCCTCTAATTACCATGCCGTTGAAACGTTCAGAGTTCTTCAAGCCTTTGATGAATAAACTCCAAATATAATAAATTGCAAAATTTGCTTGAAAATGAAACCTTAATTTAATTTAATTCTATAATTAATTTTTTTGTTTTTGAAACATGGTAATTCCTATGTATCGATGGGACCATATTTTAAAATTAGTAACTTTATAATATTTATGCTCTGCAGAATTGTATTGAGCACTGTTTTAAAAAATAAAAATAATTAATAAGGACACCGGATTATAAATCTTACTCTTCTTTCTCTTCATTTTAATATATATATATATATATATAATTATTTATTTAAAAATATGATTCCAAATCGCTACATAAGAGGTCTCATGTTTCAAAACAAGAGCCGAAAACTTCAATATAATCCTTTAAATTAAATTGAGTTGAAAGTAAAATGGGCTCCGTTCCATCTTCAAGCGAAGTTTTTGTTGGAATCATATATATATATATATTTATATATATATATATATATATATATATATACTTATCAGCTGTCAACATACGTCATAAGACACTCGAGCGCATAGCCTTAGAGCGGGTAGAATGGAGATCTACGTGTTTTAGTGGACTCAGCAGTTTTCAATCTGCTTGTCTGTGTCGTCTTCAAGAAGCGAGAGCAAGATCTAAAAGATCAGCCAATCTAACAGTGATCTCATTCCACAATCGTCACTCTTGCTCTATATGCGGCCTTTCTTTGTAAATCACTAGCGGTTCTTAAGTGTCACTTAAGATTATCGCACAAACTTTCATAACTGAATCAATTAATTTGTCAGATCCTCATACTTCGATACCCACGGATAGTCCATTATTATATATATATATATATATATATATATATATATATATATATATTAAGCATTTCACCCCAAGCAAGGCGGGAAGCCACTAGGACGCAAGGGGTTACAGAAAGTTTAGAGCAAGATCAGATAGGAGTGATAGAAGAAAGGATGAGGGTAGTGGATAGATCAAGGCAACTGGAGATGTCGATTGACATTACACTTGAAGAGCTGGAGATTATAGCTCACAGGGAAACAGGAATAGGGAAGGGAGTTCCACAGGCGAGAGGTGCGAGATATGAAGCTATTAGAGTAGAAGAGACGGCTACATTTAGGAGTTTCGACAGTGAAGGGGTGAGAGCGGGATGCCAGCCTCGTAAGGCGCTGGAACTCATGACGTCTGGGAACCAGCGAATGCAGCTCCTCAGGGCAATTTCCATGAAAGTATTTGTAGAACAGACAGAGGGAGGCGACGGCGCGTCTGTGAGAATCTGACTGTAGACGAGACGCCAGGGCAGGGCCAACTACATTGCATATCCGCCTCTGGAGCTTATCAAGAACCCCGAGGCAAACAGAAGGGGCACCAGACCATATATGGCAGCAATGCTCCAATCCCGAATTGTTGATTTGTAGATCTGGAGGATCGACTCCGGGGAGAAAAACTTCCTGGCGCGGCTCAGGGAGCCAACTTTCCTTGCGGTGGACGAGGCAATTGACTCAATGTATTTATTCCATCTCAGGTCAGCAGTCAACCTGAGACCGAGAAGCCGCAGAGAGGTACTCTCGAGAAGTTGAGCGTCAGACATTCTAATGGAGGGAAGGGACCGAGTGTAACACCAAAATATTTCAATTGTTAGATTAAGCTTTGAACCATTGTATCTTAGAAATAATGAAAAAATATCTTCCTAGAATTCTATAACACTATTGGACTCTACTTTGAACAGAAAGAATGTATTAAGCTTTAAGTTGAAATGATGATCCCTATTGGGATCTCCCGATCCAGTTTTTCTCTTTATTTCTCCCTCTTTTTTAAAACTTATTCTCCGTTCTCTTAATAGATCTCGGCTGCTCTTTGAAGATGGAAGCCAAAGTGTGAACGTTGTGACCATTACTGAAGGCCTGAATGATCTTTTTCCTCTTACCTTTGCTAAGTTGGGAAGATATAGTGAGGCTGTCACAAAACTATTTTAACCTGTTCTCTTTCTAACTTAATAACTGAAAGGTTTTTTTTTTAGTGATTCTGACGACACACTGTGTAAAAATAGCTAAACATCTTATCTGAAAACCGGGAAAAAAAGAAACTCAATTAGTTTAGTGATTTTTTAAATATTAAACATTTTGTAGGATGGACAATAATCCCATGATGCTACACGTTTTGTACAATTTTGCTGTTATACCATGAATATGTATAACAAGGAATGTTAAAAGATTCATGTTAAAAAGATTAAAAAAAACAAAAAAAACAAATGAAAACTACAGACAAAAGTTCATTTTCCCCAGGAAAACATTCATTTCTGTAGTTTACTGCTACCAGCAAGCAGAAATATTTCTCCTCCCGATGATGGCCATTTTGGACGAAACTAGTCGAGGAATCTAAATGAAATAATGAAAAAAACGAAAGAATATTAATCTACAACCCAGTGTGTCTAAAGATGTTAATTTTTTTATATTTTTTATTGTTCAATATATATATATATATATATATATATATATATATATATATGTGTGTGTGTGTGTGTGTGTATATAGTTTTAAGATATGCCATATTTATGCTCAATATCAGTGATAGAGCGTATGTAAATATAAATATAAAAGTGAACACTGAAGTCAACGCTCAGAGGCGACAGTCTGTTTCATGGTAGACGCAATCGTCAGGCGGCCTGACGATTGCGTCTAGCATGAAACAGCCTGACGCCTCTGGAGTGTTGACTTAATATTCACTTTATATATATATATATATATATATATATATATATATATATGTCAGTTAGCTAATTTAGCTAAAGGATTAATTTAGTTAAAATGTTAATGAATACTATTATTATTACAATTATTTAAATTCAATGTAACTTCTGACTTATTCGAGTAAATAGTGAGAGAGAAATATCTCTATTACACCATTTAATTTACAATCCAAAACGTTTCATAGCTGGTAATCAGAAACTTTAATTTAAAAATAAAATACTATATTTATTTTTTATTCATGAAGAGCTACAAAAGACCGGAAATTGTGGAGAGTCATAATCTCCTTCCTAGAAGAATAAATACCTTAATTTATTCTCCTCTACTTCGCATACATAGTGTTAAAAGTAGTCGTTATTATGTCGGACATATGGTGACAAGTTTATAGAAATTTGTTTTCCTAAGTGTTCACCTGTCTAACAACTAATCATATCCGACGTTGATTAGATTAGTTCCGAGCTACGACAGCAGTAATGGATTACGCTATCTGTCAATGTCGCACTTTTATAAGCCTACCATTCATCGGTACAGCCAATGATGCTGTCACATCTGCTCTGGTACTTCAGTTATATATCTAGTCTTGATAAAATCAAAAGATGAATCTGTAATATTATCGATCCTAACTTGGCATCTCGGATTTTGCCTTTTTGTATAAATATTTTCGTGGTTATTGTTCGAATGGACTTTCTCTGTGCTACCTCGAATTTAGGCATGTTTAGCGCAGTACTAGATTTGCAGTTAGGTCTCATCATTGTAGAATTTAAATTTCTAGAAATAACTGTTATTTCTTCGCTAATAGTTTCATCTCTCGTAATATTTGCTTGTGGAAATCTCTTCCGGCTTATTTCCTTTCAGTTAACTTTGATTTTCAAGATAATAATTGTAATAGCAGTCTTGTTTTCTTAATATCTGTGTTTTTTTTATTGTCTTCTCTCCTTAAATGACTTAAGCCTGAGGAGAAACGCCTCTTCAACTGCTGCTGCGCGCGAGGCTGAAACAAGGTTGAGAACACAAAAACGGTCCTTTTTAGGGCCACCTCTCATTTGAGGGTGTGCCTTAGTTGTACCCAATTGTTGTTACTAATATTGATTTTCTGGTGGGCTGACTTTAAACTTAAACTGCTCAAACTGAACGGTGAAAATTCCCAGTAATGAAAGACCCAGTCTAAGATGGGTTACACTGCTTGTTAACTATGAGAGGAACTGTAAGCGACCAAACTATTTTTACATGATAGTCTTAACTATTCATTATTTGATCTTAATCGGGGGCTATAGACATGTGATTCTTTCTTTAATTTTTTGGCGACGATATTTTTAAATTTATGATTAATTAATTCGTTTTTTTACGGATTGTCAACAATTTGCAGCCTTTTAAAAGACAGAAAATATCTGTTTAGATTTTCATTTTGTTGAGACAAAAATTGCTTGGTGATACAAGTTTTACTAATTAACCCATAGCTGGGGAGAGGTTGATTCGTACCTTTCTCACGGGTATTTGTGCGCAAGCGAATATAACGAATGCAACGCAAACTGGAGCTCAGTTCTCCGATTAACAATTCCATTAAACCATCCGCACATCCAAGCTTACAGTACCTGGTATTCCCAAGCGGTCACCCATCTAGGTACTGACAAGGCTCGACATTGCTTAACTAAATTAAGGAGTTCTTATTTTTATATTTAGACGTTTTTTAGCTTCTCTGACCGTACGGGTGGCTAAGCCCTTTTTTATGAAATTGTCTAAATAAAAAAAACGTACTGGATTATATGGGATAAGAATATATTTGAAAAAGATGTCAAAAATTGATAGAATAAATCAGTAATTGAACGAGGCTTTTCATTTTGCATGTTTTCCTACAAGAAGGCTTATTTTTTTCTCTCTCTCAAAAAAACCCAGATTTGACAGGTACCTAGAAAATTCATTTGGCCTCAGGCCACCAGGAATCTTGAATCCATCTAGAGCGGGATTTAAATGTCTTTGGGTTCAACCAATATCAATTCATGTTTGAATTACCGGGGGTTATTTGGCGAAGCGTTCAAGAAATTAAAATCAAACAACAAATATATCACTAACATTTGTTGTGGAGTTAAAACAAGGTTGGATTTCGGGAAAGCTTCAGGCAGGGAATAAATTAAACGATATTGTCAGATTGTAGATTTTGTGTAGGTCGCTTTTTTTATCATTTCAAGTAAGGTAATAAAACCACTAAGAAGTTACTGAGTGTGAAATGATATATATATTTTTAGATATAGTAAAAAAATTTTTTTAAATATTTATGATAGTTAGATTTAAGTTAGGAATATTCGAACAGTGACGTTCCATGTCACGTGATGTCCGCGTCTCGCGAAGGACGCTACTTGCTAACAAACAGTAATTTTAATTTATTTGTAACAGACAGTTATTTCTGATGAAAAATTGAGGACAATTTGAAATATCAAATATATATATAAATAAATAAATACTTTCATAAAATAAAACATTATAATTTTTAATTTGAAACTTTTTCTATATATACATATTAAGAAAGTATACGTGGCTTCTCATTATGCTATATATATATATATATATATGCTGACGTGCCTTACCGCTAGGCTACAAAGAAGCGTTCGGTAGACAAGGTCGAATTTACTGCTTATAAACTCCAATTTTCCATGAATCTCGTACATTCATAACTGCTCTGGCGTATCGAATGTAAACAAATGACGTCATATATTAAGAAATGGACAAGGTCCGACAATTTATTTATTAAAGACATTTTATTATGTTTAACGTTGTTATTTTATAGATACAAGTATTTAAGCAAATGCTCTGTTTATGATAAACAGTATTAAATAACATTTACCGGCCTGAATGTCCGAGAAATAACAACGTTAAACATAATAAAATGTCTTTAATAAATAAATTGTCGGACCTTGTCCATTTCTTAATATATGACGTCATTTGTTTACATTCGATACGCCAGAGCAGTTAATGAATGTAAGATTCATGGAAAATTGAGTTTATAAGCAGTAAATTGACCTTGTCTACCGAACGCTTCTTTGTAGCCTAGCGGTAAGGTCAGCGTATATGACGGTTCCGTGGATGCAGGTTCGAATCCTGTCAAAGAACGAATATTTTCTATGAAAATTTCTCGGACATTCAGGCCGGTAAATGTTATTTAATACTGTTTATCATAAACAGAGCATTTGCTTAAATACTTGTATCTATAAAATAACAACGTTAAACATAATAAAATGTCTTTAATAAATAAATTGTCGGACCTTGTCCATTTCTTAATATATATATATATATAAATTGTTATGGATAGAAAACAATAAAAGAACAGGAATTAAAATGACAGAAGATAACGATTAAGAATGCATTTCATTTTTTTAAGAACAATGTTGACTGGAAAGCAATAGGCTGGAAGTGTGTTCCACAAGCGAGAGGTGCGAAAGAAGAAACTGTTAGCATAGAACTTGCGCTTTGAAATGTAAAATAACGAGCCCTTGTCGCCAATATAGTCTTTTCTTGTCGTGTCGCTTCAGGAAGTAGGCGATCATGACTCCCAACTTCCCTCTATACCTTGCAGTTTCTTCCCTCTGCCACCTCCCCCAGACCACGTCCTGTCATCCACTTGCTTAAGCCTGCTAGGTATGTCATGGGTTGTTTTTCCTTGACTCCCTTTCCATCTATTCGACCTGTGAGTATCAGATTCTCCAAACCTTGCTTCCTCATTAAGTGTCCCATGAACTTCAGCTGCCTCTTCCTGATGTTAAGTATAAGCCTCCTCCTTGTTTGAATCCTTATAGTTGCTCGCACGCTCGGTCAATGATATCCTCAGTATCCTTCTGTAGAACCACATCTCCCTCGCCTCGAGTCTCTTCTTCATCTTTGAGGAGACAGTCAAATATTCGCTGCCATATGTCACATAATAGCTGAGTACTCTTTTCTTTGTTACCAAAGAAATTCTCCTGCCTCGCAATACTCTGCCCAGTTTTTGCAATGCGTCTTTGGCCATTCCAATAAGTGTACGGTTCTCAGTGGCGCACTTACTGTCCTCTGTCAAAACGCTTCCCAGATATTTAAACTTCCGCACCTGCTTGGTTTTAGTGTCTCTGACCTGCAAATTGCATTACGGGCCTATCCTTTTACTGATGACCATGCATGCCAATATAGTACTGGGCTTAAATTCATAAAGTCTAGGTACAGTAGAGCAAAGTTCTTCAGATAAATTACCGTGAAAATATCTATAGAAAAGGACAATTGGGACCTACATTACGGCCGTGGAAAAGTGACTAAAGCCTAAATGACAGGTCAGGACCAATGTGACGTCACATGGTCCAGGGTCGAATCCTTTGGTCACGGCGCCAACTGTGACGTCGCTCCTCCTGGTCGCAGCGTCGACTCTGTCGTTCGACCTCGTTCGCGGCTCCAACTGTGACGTGACGTTTTTGTCGCAGCGTCAGCTGTTCGCTCCTCGCTGCTCCAAGTGTGACGTTCCAACCCTTTGGTTAGATGATTACCAGCCTCGCCGTTCCCAACTCGCTTCCAACACCTGGTTACTAGGGTAACTGTACTGATCTCCGGTCTGCCTACCCACGTTGTGATTAGATCTTAGACAGACGGATCAAACAGGGATTGGGGCCGTATGCCAGTTGAGTTCGACAGGGGTGGCAATACAAAGTAAAAGAAAAACTCACGAGGCCAAAAATTACTGATAAAAAAAGGTAACAACCTTTTTATATCTAATATTCGTTACAAAAAATTATTCTTACTTCCGACCCGCTTTGTGGACTGTGGCACCAAGCTACTATCATACAACAAAGACTTCGAGTTGCCTACTCTCTAGAATTTTGTATGTCGGAGTGTGGTTTGGTTTCGACACTGGGCGCTAATCTCTACCAGTCGTTCACGGCTGATTCTTCTCTTCGGCTTGAGTTGGACGAGCTTATTCGCTTCGGCTTGAGTTGGACGTTTTTCTTCACTTCGATTTGGGTTGGACGAATTTCCTTCTTCCCTCAGGCTTCGCCTGGTTTCAACTTCTTCTAGACGCAACTGCAAGTAACTTCTTCTTCTTCCGTCCTGCAACTCTTCTCGCCAAGGTCCGAACTCTTCTCTCTGCCGTCTGAGGTGATCTCTTCTCTCTGCCTTCCGGGGCTGAACTGATTTCTGTCGATTGGGGTTCTGCTTTTATTGGCGACGCAACAAACTGGGGTGGGTCTGTCGGCGTCAGGGTTTCTTTTTTTGATAATTCCAAAAAGTCGCATTAGTTCTGATTTCCCATTATCGCTCTTATTTTCACCCCTACTTCCTCACAGTGCCTCTGGGGGGAGGCGCATACCCATCTCTCCCGGTCTCTCGTATGTCAGGTGACCGTTTTCGACCAATGGGTCTTGGTCGAGCGTCCTTTCTCCTCTTTCTCGCATATCACGTGACCGCTTTTCGGCTAATGAGATTCTGGTTGGGCGTCTCCCGTCCTTCGTGACGTCTCCAATCGGGCGTGGTCTATCCCGGCTTTGTTCTGGGAAAGAGACACCTTGCTAAAAAAACAAAATCAATTTGGCCTTTTTTCGCACGCACGAAAAATGACAATCTCGGCCTTTCTCACTTTTGGCTTTTGTCAAAAAACAGCCCGCCGCTAATTAGATATGACTTCAGGAAGAATTTTTCTCGTCTCGCTGGCGCTTTCTGTGAGCCCAAAACAATTGTTTTCACCTCTTTGTTTTTTGCTCAGACCTGATAGTCAAAATCTTAATTATCTGAATTGAATATATCTTCACTTCCTCATCGTGGGGGTTCTAAGTTTCAACAGGTCAAGATCTGTATACAATTCCAGCGGTCACCTTCTCATCCCAAAAGACACCCTTCTCCGATTAATATTTCGTTTTCCATTGTTCTAAAAATCCCATTTCTCTAAATTGATAATGAGCTTCTACACAAAAGTAGGCCAGATGCTTTGACCGACATTTTTATCAATCGTACTTATGTTCATACACTTTTACCAAGCCTGTTTTCTTTCTTTCTTTTAATTACCTCTAATTCTATTCTTCCAAACAACAATTTCCATTGTTTTTGAAATTCGGTCAGGCGCGTTGGCCTAGATATCTCTTGACACCTGTTTTCGCTAATGACCGGTTTTTGCATTACCCATCTCTCCCTTTTCTTTTCTTCTCATTTTTCTTTTTCCCTTCTTCTTCCCTTAGGGTCGCCTAAATACACTTAGGGAATTATTCTCCAAACTTAATTATTCTTCGTCTAAATAACTAACAACTGGTTAATAAACCGAATAAAATAAAATCATATTTCTATGAATATTTCTTTTTTTTTTTTTTAGTTTTTCTAAAAATGCAGGGTGCCACACCAATAACATTGTAGATTCTTCTTTGTATTTTATATATAATCTCTAAATACATAGCAAACGTACCAGACCAGATGTGACAGCAATTAATGGACGAATGGTAGATTCATAGATGTATAAGATAGATTCTAGCGAGGTGTTATATAGGAATAAAGTGTCGCTGTCGACACTTGAGTTTGAACACAGATCGCCAGTGAGCAAAGACAGTCGATACCATTATTGAATTAAGTAGACCACGTGCCATAGAGGAAACGCATAAGTAGGAATTAGCGTCACGTCTAAACGATCGTTATTTCTAGTCTACCCTCTATTACTATACGGACCGCTATTCTCTACTCTATTCCCTTTACTATTTCTATATCTCGGTGGTTACTATGCGAGCGAGTATTATCGAGCAAGTACTATTAGTGCGAATGTTATTCGAAGGTGTCTGATACCAGTATTGTTCAACGGCGTACTATAATTGTATCTGCGGTTACAAAGTCCCTACTTCAACGAGCATTACGTAACACAGGAGAAACACTTAAAATGGATATCACATGTAACTTGAAGAGAAAAAAAAATGACATAATCGAGATGTTGATATTCCACAATACTTCAAATAAAAGGTTAGGAAGGAAACAGCCATCACTACTGAACAGATCGATAACAGCTACTGTACTTCAAATATCTTATTTTCCTGAAAATTTTTTTTAAAGAAAGATTTTAGAAATTTTATCCAGCAGTAATAGTGACTGTTCGATCAATTATTACCAAATGTTTCCTCATAAGGAAAGGGCTAGTTTTACCATTCTCTTTATCAATACATCACTTCTGGATTAAAATAACATCTGGAATAATATTTAAGTGTATTTAATGCATTTTCCTTAGATCATGATCATATATAAGTGTATCATTATATTTTCTTGGAACTCAGTAAAGGGGAGTACAGTGGACAGTTCCCGCCATAAGCAAAAACATTGATCTCGGCTTGTTTCTCGTTGGTCACGATACTGTGGTGACAACGAGATCGATGACGAGATGTGATTTGCTGTTGAAGCGACACCATCTGTTTTTATTGAAATTGGAAGATTACGTGAGGACGTCATGAAATGCATAATGGTATTGAATAGGGATGATGTATTCCGAAGAGATTGGAAAATAAAACGAATAACATAACGTGTTCACTTGTAGACAAGAACAATTTTGTGGCTACCATTTAATAAGCCATGAATCGTTAAAATAACAATCAGGGTCTCAGCAAATTTTATTTCATTTTATTCACTTTATTTAATTTGAAAAAAAAAGTAATGTTTGATCTTTGTAATAAAAATTTTTCGTTTTTTAATCAAAATTTGCCAGACGAATAGCAGTGGCTATGTTACAATAACTTGGAAAGCAAGGAGACCCAGCAGGGAACGAAATAAAGCTACACTAAATATATAAATATCTGATCTTTATCCAAATAAAGTGATTCCTTTTATATAGTGGGATTAGAAGGATTAATCTACTGTTAGTCCATTTCTAGAAGAGAAACAGACGAACGATTCGAACAAGCATTGCTCCCTGCCCGACAAAGAGAAAACGCGAATCGACGAAAAAGTCTAGTCAGTCAAGACTCACTATATCTTCTTACAGAAGGATAACTCTTTCTTCAGTGAACAAATAAAAGCATTTACAT
The DNA here is from genome assembly GCA_903632075.3 of Acanthosepion pharaonis. Lineage (NCBI taxonomy): Eukaryota > Metazoa > Mollusca > Cephalopoda > Sepiida > Sepiidae > Acanthosepion > Acanthosepion pharaonis. The sequence goes on along the minus strand of CAHIKZ030005352.1, from coordinate 2,481,575 downwards.
CATATTTCATTTGTTTTTTTGTCTGCAGACATATTCACCAAATAATGCACATTTGAATTACAACTCATATATTTACAAATTTGTTCGAATGAAGAATTTTTAATACATTAGGAAACTGCAGCTGGTACGTAAAGTAATGATTTATTGAGAAAGAACAATTTATACGAGAATGGGGTTTTGAAAGTTGGCACGGAGAATGAATGCAAGATTCTCGAACATGTTTGCTTATCAGAGAGGCGATTGTATACAATGGTAAGAAGAAGAACGTTAAATATATCTTTTAAAAGCTAATGGCGAAAATGATAAAGAAATTATTTTTAATAAAGTGAACTTAACTTTTTAGCTCGAGGCGATGTAATGGTTAGCAAGCTTATTTTGCTAGAAGAATTACGAATGAATAGTGATTTCGGTTCTCACTGGGAGCCCCATGCTTTCGGCCTTGTGCCACAACTAAGCTACGCCTGTAAAATCACTATAATCGCTGGCTGAAGCTAGTGACTTGACCCAAAGAGTTGTGAGTTCAATACCTGGCTACTCCCAGTGGGGAACAAAAACTTGGAAAGTTGAGTTAAAGGGAGATAACTGAGACATCCGGAAGAGCCAGAACACGTGGAACTACCCCTGTGGACAAAATAAAATGTTCGGTTTGAATTTTCCAATCACCTAACGAAGGCTAGAGCGTACAACGACCGAAACTTCGGAAATATGGCAATAAACTATGTATGTATGTATGTATGTATTTATGTATGTATTTATGTATGCATGTATCATAGCTGCTGGTGACTGTATTATTTTATATTAAGAGTGTTGTGGATTCCGGGTTAAAATACGGTACCAATAAATAACAAACGCCAGGAATGAATATATGAAAATAATGTATTAACGTTATAAGACAAACTGGTAAAGCAGGTTAGTAGTTCCAGGAATACGTGTTAGTAGCAATATATATATATATATATATATATATATATATATATATATATATATATAGTCTTTTTTGAATTGAAGTATCGCTGTATGACTTCTTACTGGGTCTACATGCTCGCTCACTGTGACTCCTACAACGCTGTTACCTCACCCTCACTCTTCCGGTTACCTAAAAACTTTTACTCTGTCACTATGGACTCGACTCGACTCTTCAGTCTTGCTCTCTCGGGTCTTCACGTAGCCGTAGTATATGTATATACTGGGTGAGTCCATTTGTGTAAAAAGGGGAGAACCCTTCGACAAAGAGCCACTACAGTAGATACGTAATGAATTAACAAAATTATAGATAATCAGGCAACGTTGAAAAGCTTTTAACGACCCGTTTTATCGACGACAGGTGTTAGTTTCGGCGTCTGCAGTTTGGAAGATAAAACTGTATGAAGGGAAAATACGTTGGCATTTGTTGAGGTTAAAAAGGGCAATAAATTTAATTACTTTATCAAATCCAACGACCAGAAACGAGGAAGTTATGAGGAAACACATTTATGCTGTTGAAACATAATTGCCATTATGTAGCGATTTTTAACATGTTTTAATATCCTAAAATAAATAATATTCAGCTCTACTACATATTTCCTCTTTTAAATG
>CAHIKZ030005352.1:2467500-2477500 GCA_903632075.3 Acanthosepion pharaonis | reverse complement strand
AATAGTCTACCCCATTAAGCGAAATAAAGTGTTCAGTTCGACACCTGAAGAAGGCCGAAGTATACAACGGCCGAAACGTTGTAATAAATATGGCGACAAAGAATAATGTAAATCGTATATATATATATATATATATATATATATATATATATGAAGTATGCTTGTGATATTAACATAATAAGAGGAAGTAGGAAGAGGAACATAAATTAATAAGGAGACTAGATAAAGATTGGCCATAGAATTGAAATTATAATTGTTTGGGGGAAACTTCTTTGAAGCTGAGAAGAATAATGAATGAAATAACAGTGTATGACAGTAATTCAACCATGTATACGTAACAATGTGGGTCTTGGCTGTAAAGGTCTCAGATGGTGGTACGAAAGCATTGAGCTCGTGTAAAAATGTTCCATGGAAGTCGCGATGGAATAGGAATAGACTTGCGACGTTGGGAAAAGCGTTGCAATAGAGAAGAATGCGTTTCAACGATTTTGAACACAATCAAGGCTCGAAAATGAGAATAGGGCCGATCCAACCCAGACGTCGGATTAGCTCTTATGAAGACAAAACATCGGAAGCGGACTCATGTACACCATGGAGAACACAAGGAAACAACCATTTCTATGAGTCCTACTTTTGGTCTAGAATAAACCTTAGTTTCAATGGACTGTTTAAACAACTTTGAAAGTAAGAAGTGAGGTTAGGACAGTTCCATCCCAGATATCAGACTGACTCTTGTACAGTGGCCTAAGAAATGATTTTAGCCAAGAGAAATAAGCTACATCCAATTTCAAAATTTAATTAAGTAATCCCAACTCAACATAAACATTATTTGGAACTAGTATCGAGTAAGTCCTCCATTTTCTAGTTTCAGTGCTCGTATTCGATTTTTCATGGATTTGATCAAGTTATCAACGATCGTCTGATCCATATTTTGCTCCTCCTTTAGCAATATTTCTTTAAGGGTTGCCACTGACATGATTTTGGTTGCTCGCTCTCAAAGTTTTAGTCAAGGTACTCCCAAACGTGTTTTGTTGGATTCATGTCAGGATTTTGGGCTACACATGGCAGTGATTTAATTCCGTGCGATTACTTCCAGGCCTTTGCTAATCTGCTTGTATGACATGGCGTACCATCTTCTTAACAATGTTGACATTCTTGTCAATCTGATTGGTTTCAACTAGTAAGAGTGGTCATTTCTCTAATATTTGACAGTATTTTGGATCATTTAACCGCTCGTCAACACGAATTATCTCAGATTTCCCGCCAAACCAGACAGCGCCGCACACCATTACTCCAATCCCTCCATGTTTCACGGTCGCCTGCGGATATTCAGTGTTCCAAGCCTCATTCTGATTTCTCCAAACATAAACCTATCTCGAATTCGAATATTGGCAGAATTTACTTTTGTCTGACCAATTTACAGACTATCAAACTTCATAATCTTTATTCTCGAATTTTCACGCCCAATTCATACGCCGGTTCCTGTTAACACCTGCAATCAAGGGCTTCTTTCTTTCCACTCGTCTTTGATAGCCTAAGTCTTTCAGAATCTTTGTCACCGTATATGCGACATTTCCATGCTTGCTATTGGCGACATCTTTGAGGCTTTGACGACGGTTTGACGACGATGTCTTACCTCTTCAGCGTCCTTTGCGTTCGCTCAGTCACGATGCTTGGTCTTCACAATGTCTTTCTTCATTAAATTTCTTGACAATATTATAAACGGTTTCACGATTAACCTGTCAAAAACATAGCAATTTCTCTATTTGACTAGCCACACTGATGCCATCCTCTTATTTCCCCTCGTTGAAATTCACCAATTTCCTTACTTCCGCGAAGTTTCATTGCAAAAATCAACTATCGTTCATAGCTTGATACTAACACGGTATTGTCTGAAAAAAAAAAAGACGAGACAAGCCAAAATTGCTGTAATCATTTAAAAACTAACCATACCCAATTGTAAGGACAAAGCATAGCATACGAACTCAGGGACTCTCTGGAGTAGAACTGATAGCCAATGATTTTCCAGAATTTTTGGCGACGTACCGAATATATGAGTTCCATATAATAGCAAAATTATTGGCATATTTTTTTCGATATATAAATATTTATTTAAAAAGAGAAACAGTATATTGTAATATAATTAAATAATAGAAACACAACGTTGAAAATTGTGAAAAAGTTGCAGACATAAGAGGACATTCAAAAATAAAAACTGGCAAGATAAGAAGATTTTTTAAAAATTAATAATGTCAAAAAAAAAAAAAAAAGAAAAGAATATGACGAATATGAAAAATGTAATAATCACCAAAGTGGATTGACCAGTAAGAAAATTTTTGAAGAAGCTGTTATTGCGAAAGTAAACAAAGAGTAGAGTAGCCAAATACTCAGAACATTAGCTAAAGACATATAAGCAACCAAGTGAACACATTTAAACAAACAGCACAAAGACAAACGTGATTTTTTGTAGGTCTCTTCAAAATTGATCATGGCATCAAGATAAATCCTGAAACAAATGTCGGAATATTCTGGCTGGTTGTTTCGTTTTCTACCAACCCCTTGAAAGATTATCTAAAATAAGAAAATATTTTTAGATTGTAAGATGTTTTAGTGGTACATTTCTTACTGTTTAACCCATATCTGGGGGAGAATAGGTTGATTCATACATTTCCTAATAGTATTTGCGCGTAGGTGAATATAATGAACACAACGAGATTTAGAAGTCTGCGATTGACAATTCCGAGCCATTATCTATTACACCAACCGCACATCCAAGCTTACACCATTTGGAATTCACAAACTGTCAGCCATATAGGTAATGGCTAGGATTGACTTTGCTTAACTTCGGTGATCGTATAGTAACAGGTGTTTCAACATGATATGTCCGTAATCCTCCAGCCTTTGACTCGTTCTGCGTACATCGTCATCATCAAACTGACATCTGAATTTTTAAACTACAGAACTAATATGGTGAGTGGACAAAACATCGTTTGTTTTATATTCAAAGCCTTAATTTTGATCTCTCCGTATAATTCTGAATCGCTATTCATTACACCAGCCGTGCATCAAAGCACCTGGTATTTCCTAGCGGTCATCTAGGTACTGACCAAGCTCAAGGTTGCTTAACTTCAGTGATCGTATTAATTTCCTGGGATGTGTAGTTATCATTATTTACTTTCAGACTAAGATCTTCGTCGTTATTGATATTATCACAATTATTTTGGCTGTTTGAAATTGTTTTGGTGTCTGTAGATCCAGCTAAAATTCAAGGAATTTAAAACTTTTTTACAATAATGCTCACCCTGTACAAGGCTTTTGTGAAGTCAACGAACACTCGCTTGACACTTTTGTAATGTCAACGAATACTCGTTGTCACTTTCGTAATGCTCGCTGTAGTAGAGACTTTGTAATCGCAGATACAACTATAGTAACGCCGTTGAACAATACTGGTGTCAAACGCCTTCGAATATCATTCCCACTAATAGTAAATACTATTTGTGCGAGTGATAATATTCGCTCTAGATTAACCACCGAATAGTAATCCGAATAGAGAAATAGTATAGTGAATAGAGAATAGCGGTCCATATAGTAATAGAGGATAGAGTAGCAATAACAATCCGAATAGTAATAGAGAATAGACTAGAATTACGATACGAATAGTAATAGAGGATAGACTAGAAATAGCGATCGTTAGTCGTCAGCTACTTCCTACATATATGCATTTACTCTATGGTCACATGGTCTATTTTAATTCAATAATCGTCTGTGTTTGCTCACTGGCGACTCTTTATTTCTATATAACAGAGACCTAATAGGCACTCGAGGTACAGGGTTAGAGAGTAAGAGGTAAAAGTTCTACGTTAGTAGAATGCTTCCGACCTGCATTCCATGTCGAGGGATATTGCGTTGGAGGCTTTTTTTTTTATTATTGCTTTGTTTTTTTGTAACCGTCTTTCGGTTGAGTCTGAATCTATATTACCCGCCCAAGGGATTGAACTCAGAATTCCGAGGCCCAAAAATCCCGAATCAAAACTTCAATCCTATAGTTTATGGTTAAAAAGCACAAAACAAGGCTGCCTTATATGATGAGGTTATTTTGCACTTTGCACCCTGCATTTGCTGATGCAAATAATTAGAACGCAATAGAACACATAATTTGGACAGATCGCTTCTAGTGTGCTTGAAACACGCGCACCCAAACACCCCCGCCTCACAAACAGGCATAAATATTTTCTTTTTTATCACTATATATATATATATATATATATATATATAGCGGGGAAACGTTTTGGAGTAGTCAACACTGTTTATTTGGAATCAGTGAAATTGAAGCCTACCGGTTTAGGATATGGATTCAAACTGCCCTTTGTCAAAAGTCTTCGAGATATCTCAGGTGATTGCGCTCTAGATGTATTGATCAATCGCTTCATTGATTCTATGGTAGATGATAGTTAAGACATCAGCAGTGGAACTAGAGAATCGAAAACCATACTGTTTGTCGCCAAGGAGATTGTTTCTGTTGAGGTCGCCCACAACATTCTTGTTGATGATAGCTGCAGAAGGTTTGCTGATGATATTAAGGAGGCTAATGGGAGGATATACCGGCTGGAACGAGGTCTTACGTGCGTTCTTGTACACTAGGCACCTTCCATGGTTTTGGGAAACATTTCTTTTTCAGACAGTGTTTAAAACAACATGCCAAAATGCAACACTTGCTTTTCACATTACATCTTCATATTCATAATCACACTTCATGATCACATTTCACATTTCATCTTTTCATTTCATCATCAGATTTCATCTTCACATTCCTATCATTGTATTTCAATAGATAAATTTCATCTCTGATTCTGATCGAGTTATAATCAAATTCCCTGAAACCGCTTTTATCCTTTGAGCCATGACCACCGCTTTACCGGTGGTAGAGAAAAATGACTTAATGCCCAGTGACCGGTTGAACAATGGGTAAACATTTGTAACTATTTTTATATCTACCGTGAAACATTACAGATACCAATTATTTTCGAATTTTGATTCAGAAGCTCAGGTAGGAGGGTTAAAATTTTCAGGAACGCCGGACTCTTTGGGGTAAAAACAAAGTAAAGGGTACAAGTGTCACTGAGAGATATGCACAATGTCGAATATAATCAAAAACATATTCATGTTTTTATAACAATATCTACTCGTATTTCAGCCACGCCCACTCGAACAGAATGTGACGCAGTGCCGGGTTTAAAGTAGGAGTCCCACATTGGAGCAGAGTACAAGAGTAGTCCAACCCCCTCGTCGCATCCCCACCTGGAAAGCATTCCATCGCCATGGATTAAACCTAGAATTCTTCCGAGAAAGTGCTACTGCCCAGAAAGACGGCTCATTTGGTAGAAGAGCATTTTAATTTAATGGATTTGCCCTTAGCAGATTTGATCAGCTTTATTGTTTTTTTTTTCTATCATATTTATCAGATTTTCATGGAATATGGGAATAGGCTACACTGAAATCACGAATCAATTTGTTCTTTGTAGCTGATTGATTTCTGGATAATTTGGTCGTGTGTGTATTTTGTGATGTCAACGAACACTCGTTGCCACTCTTGTAATGTCAACGAATACTCGTTGTCATCATTTTTGTGATGTCAACGAACACTCGTTGCCACTCTTGTAATGTCAACGAATACTCGTTGTCATCATTTTTGTGATGTCAACGAACACTCGTTGCCACTCTTGTAATGTCAACGAATACTCGTTGTCATCATTTTTGTGATGTCAACGAACACTCGTTGCCACTTTTGTAATGTTCGTTGTAGTAGACTTTTAATATATATATATATATATATATATATATATATATATATATATATATATATATATTAATTAAAATTATTATATTGGATACTTGTATTTGAAATAAACGCCCCATTTGTATTTTTCAGTTTAAAAATGTATATTATGGCTATCGGCATATGTGTTCGAGAAATCTTAGTAAAAGAAATGATAATTTTCGAATCCTCAAAACGATAGACGTAATACACACTATTTAAAGTAAATTCAAAATCTGACGTCTCTGACAGATACACTATAATAACATTTGAAGTAATAAAATGGCTGATAAAAATAATTACATTAATTCTTAAATATATATATATATATATATATATATATATATATATATATATATATATATATATATATATATGAGACAAAAATAAAGTTTTTAGGTATACTATATTTGTGGGTAAAAACGCTCGCTAGCAGACAAAGTTTATGTAAATATAAAGTAGACACTCAGGTCAACACCGACAGTCTGTGCAGCTCTAATTTAGTCTGAAGATTGCGTTCAAGCATGAAACAGACTGTTGTCGCTTTGTGTATATAATCCAGCATTTACTACATACGGTCATCAGCTCGTTCTTCTTCTGTAGGACTAGTAATATTTAACTTTGGCAGCTGAATGTCAGTATTTGCTATGTGACTGTTGTCGCTTCTGTTCCGCTAACAATAATGTCCCAATAGTAGGTCAAAAGAGCGGTAGTATCTTTGTATATTCTAACGCATCTTTTGGTTGTAGAAGCATTTTTTCCATTGAAACCGCAGCTGCTCCAATGTAGTATTCGATGTCACCTACCCATTTAAGCTCTGTTGAATGTGAAGAAAGAAAAGATGAAAGATGAGGTCTACTTCTGAGTTTCTTATTAATTTTGAGCCACAAGCTCATGACAAAGAAATTGATTTTTGTATTTTTCATATTTTTATGTTTATTAATACAATTTTTTAAAAAGATTTTCATGGATAAAAAAGAAATCCCATATTGAATTAATTTAAAAAAAAACATGATTTCTGTAGAAAATAATGGTTTTTGAACATGAATTCTGTTTTAGAATTAAATCTCCTGACGAGTGGATGCATTCAATGGGAAAGTGATTGGAGCCGAGATGCTAAATCAGTGCTGATAACATTACACAACCTTCTTTGGATTTTGTTCAGCAACTCAATATATATAGTAGGTACAGCAAACCCGATGTGGCAGCAATATTCAATGGAAGGAGAAAAGGAAAATTTATAATTAGGCAAGATAGGTTGTGACGAGAAAAGATCTCTCACAGGAGAAAGTGAACCAACAATGAGGCATATTTATCATTTATTACATTGATTAAACTAAACATAACAAATAGCTCTGGACATAAAAATAATGATGTTTAAAAATTCAAGTGCACTTCAGAAAATTGCATTTCCAACATTCATACGTATTCACGAATATATTTCAATTACTTTATCTCTCAAATGTTTTTTAAATCGTGATTATAATTAGAAAACATCTAGTTATCATCGAATAAATCAATATATTTTTTTATTGTTTAAGTTATAATTGTTCTTTGTACATAATTTTTAAAATTCTTGAAAGATAATTTTTGCTTATCGAGGATACAGTTTAGGCGACTACTCTTATGTCGTGCCGTCATATTGTGGACATACGGCCATATCACATTGAGATCCCAGTACTCATACGATCACCGACGTTAAGCGAGGTCATTACTAGGTCTTAAACTTTCCATAATTTACATTAATCCAGCATTCATTTTTTTTTAATTTGTAGAAAAATATATATATATATATTTACATCATTCAAAAGAAAAATAAATTCTGAAAAAAATAATACAAAATAAAACTAATTTATATTGTTTACATTATTTACACTATTCGGACTATTGTCCTCATCTTTGTCGGCATATTTATCACAAAGTTTCGGCCGTTGTACGCTCTAGCCTTCTTCAGGTGGTTGGAATTTCGAAATGAACCCTTTAATTCGCTCACTGGGGGAGACTGTTCTAGTTCCACGTTTGATGGATGTCAGTTATCAGTTATCTTTTGCTAATTTCCCTCTGAAAGTTCTCCACTGCCTTAACCGGGTATTGAACTCACACTCTTTGGGTCCTGTCACTGGATCTAACCAACGCCTTTTATCCACTGTGCCATGAGGACATTTGGTTATGAATTTCTGGGTATTATAAACCTAATGTCTTCAGCAAGCAGTTTTACCAGTGCTCATATTGCAATTTTGTTGTTATCATTGCATGTTTTTACCAGAGCTCATATTGCAACTTTTGTTGATATCATTGCTTTTCTCTGTCACTCCTTATTGGTTCCCATATTGTATTTATTTCTATGCTTGGTCGGCTCAGGAGATTTTTGTGGCCTAGCATATGTGAAGAAGGCCGGAGCGTACAACGGCCGAAACGTTGTGATAAATATGGCGACAAAGATGAGGACAATAATCCGAATAGTGTAAATAATGTACATAATACCTCATCTCAGAATTAAACTTATTCTGAAATAAATAACCATCGGTGTTAAAATTATTTAATTATAAAACATTTTCTGGCTTTAAATAACCGGCAATGGACTGATAAACCGTAAAGAACGAGTCAATTAATCAGTGTAATGTTGCGGGATATTTGGAAAGAACATCACTAAAAACCAAAGCAGTAAGTCGGTGAATTAAGCTGTATATCTGAACACATAAATTTCAAATTTAAACTTTAAGCGGTTCATATCTTAATGTGTTCTGTCCTTTCTACAAATATTTTCATGGCGAACTTTGTTTTTCCATGATGTCCCAAATACATCATTTTAAACGTACAACTAGATTGGCAATCGGGACTCACGGTTTTACCGCTCAACTAGCTGGATGCAACCGCCACTTCTACTCTAACAATTACTTTTTTTTCTCGCATTTCTTCGTCGTGGAAATAATTTCTGAATTCTTGTTTTCCTGATAACTACAATCCTAAACAATTTCAATCGCCATCTGCTGACTTTTTGAACCTTGTTCCTTTTTTTATACTTACCTCAATATTCGCTACTAAAGTCTTCCAATTCTTTTTCACCCCCTACTTTTCTATTGGCATCATCACCTCGCTCGGGGTGAAACGATGGGAAAAAAATTTATAGTTACTAACGATTGAATTATTTATCTTCGAGTGAGAGCAAGTGTGCTGCACCATATGTCAGTCATATAAGATATACAAGTATTTAAATCAAAATTATGTCGTTCTTAAAGATGCCAGGATGAAGTTAATAAAAACACTATTTTATGGCACCTTAGAATTATGACGATTACTAGAGGTTGACAAAAGGACTCGCAGTAAAGTAAATAGAGAAAAAATTAAAATTAATTAAAAAAAAATGAAAAAAAAAATAGAAAATTAAAATGAAAAAATGGTGGTCATGACTCAAAAGAATAAAGAAGAAGTAGATTTTCTATTTTCTCATGGACTCACTTTAAATTATATATTGAGCCCGCGCGAGGAGTAATCAACCATGCTCTGAAGATCACTTTGGGGTTGAAATTACAGTCACCATAAGATGTTGATATTTTCGTACATTATGTTGATTTTTGTGTCATCACAGTATCTTGTACACACACACACACACACACACACACACACACACACACACACACACACACACACACACACACACAAACACACACACACATATATAGGATTAATGAGAATAAATGTTTGCCACTTAGCTGATTGATGTTACCTTCAATATATATATATATATATATATATATATATATATATATATATCAGGTCATCCCATAAGTTTTGTCCAAATTTTGAATAAAGAAAACAAGTGACCAAATGTTACATTTAATTACAGATTCAATCAATAATGTATTTTCCCTGATTATCTATGACTTCCTTCCATCTATTAACAAGCTTACTAATTCCATTACTGTAAAATTCTTTTGGCTTTGATTCGAAGAACTCACAAATTTCAGTTTTAACCTCTTCCTGTGTTACAAAAGCTGTTTCTTCCAAATGATTCTGTAAGCTACGAAACAAATGGTAGTCTGAAGGAGCGAAATCAGAAGAATAAGGTGGATGAGGAATTTTCTCTCAACCAAGTTCTTCGACCTTTTGTGACGTGATTCTTGCTGTGTGGGGTCGCGCATTGTCCTGATGAAACATCACCCTTTTCGATTCACTAGAGCAGGT
>CAHIKZ030005352.1:2307500-2462500 GCA_903632075.3 Acanthosepion pharaonis | reverse complement strand
AGATACCTTTCCGATATTCAATTTTCTGCACCATTTATTTTGTATTTTTCTTACACGTTTTCTTGGACTTCTTTCGTCTATTTTTTTTTCTTTTGCGTTATAATTATCAGAGTTTTTTTCAAGTGTTATCAATATTTTTACCTTTTATTTTCGTCTTCATTTTTATTTTCTATTTCTCTTATTTACAAATACGTTTTTCTTTGTCTGACCCTTCATTCTCAGAATTACGCTTCTTATTTATCCCTAGTTACGTGCCATGAGTGATACACGCTTAGGCGCCCATCTATCTTTCGATACTTGACTGACGAGGCAGATTTTTTTCTTTTCCCGCAGTAGGTTGCCATTTCTTTCTGCGTTACACCAGTTGCCATCCAATGCTATAGAACCTAGTCTGTCCTGCTATTTATCCATAACTTGGTGGTGGGGGGGAGACGAAGAGGCTTCATACTTTTCCCAATGAAATTAGCACGTAAGTGAATGTAATGGATTCGACTGGAATTCAAACTCGGCTCTCTGATTTCCCAATCCGAGCTACTATCCATTACTCCACCGTGTCTCCCCCCCCCCAGCTATGGGTAAATAGCAGGACACTCCGGGTTCTATAACCTTAGATGGCAACTGGTCTACCGCTGAAAGAAATTGCAATCTACTGTGGGAAGAAATCTGCCTTGTGTTTCAGGTATCGAAAGATTTATGTATCGAAAGATACATGATCGCCTAAGCGTGTTTCCTGTACGGCACATAACTGACTGACTTATCCTCACCTGTGTATTCCCCCTCGTAGGGACTTTTTAAAGTTTTCCTTGCCACTTTTCTTCAATTTTCCTTCTTTATATTTTTCTTCGAAAAGTCGACTTCATATACTTTTTGATCTTTGTAATAGTAATATTCAACTTCCTCATAATTTTCTATCTCTTCAACTTCTCTCTCTTTTCTACCTCTCTTCCTCCTCCATTTTATTTTTCTTTATCATCTTCTTCTCGCGGCCTCAGCCGAGATTGAACTCACCAATACTTTGATTGGTGTAGTTCATAATCTTGTCAAATAGCTGAATTCATGATGCTTCGCTAGGGCTATCAAGGGTGTTTTTATCGTGACACCATCACTAAATGGATTGCCAACCAAGGCTCAGAGAGACTCCATTCACCCTCCTCTAAGAGCAGGTTTGAATTCAGAGTTTTCCTTCTCCTAGACCAGTTGCTGGAGGGAGAAGAAAGAGGATTCACACCTTTCCCAAGGGTGTTAGCACGTAAGTGAATGTAATGGATTCGACTGGAATTCGAACTCGGCTCTCCGATTCCTCAATCCAAGCCGCTATCCATTACTCCACCGTGCCTCCTCTTCTTCGTAGTAGTACCAGTAGTATCTATAGTAGTCTGTTATAGTTGTTATAGTTCGCCATGGGTATGACGATGAACTACATCCAGCAGCAAAGGCTTTGATTGGTAGGTTTTGAGGAGCGTGAAACCACCTCTTAATGGCTGTTGTTCCCAGGTCTCCCTGATAGTAGGACCCCTGCTATGGGTAAACAGTTAACTCCCAAACGTGGGTCAAAACACTATGAAAGTATAAAAATATTTATATTAAAAATGCCAGCAATACATTTTCATAGTAAAACTATTACCAGCAATAAACTTTTGCAAATACTTAAAAAAACAGCAATGTAGTTTTCGAATAATAAAATTACAAGCAATATATTTTGTTAAAAACAATTATTAATGCCCACAAAAAAATTAAATTTCGGTATTAAATGACACATAAGAAGGTGATAAGCCGCTAAACAGACCAACTCATAAACAGTTGTAGTAATAGCAGTAGTCTTTTTCTTTTCTTTTTTTTTTTACTTCGGAATAGAATTCTTCGTTGGATTTTCCTCATCTTGTTCTCACACTACTACATCCGGTAGGAAGGCCTCTGGTTGATTTCATGCGTGTGACACCATCTCTTAACTGCAGTTGTTCCCGGGTTCACCCTGTCCCAAGGTGGTAGCACCTGTCAAGTCCGCAGCTGTGGGAAAACAATGAACCCTCGAACTGGGGTCAAAACCTGAAAATAGAAAAATACATTAGAATAAATTCCCTGAAAAATGAAATTGCCAAAGATCACAAGAAAAAGATTTCGGTATTAAATGACTCATAATGAATTGATATGCCGTTAAACAAACCGAACCAAACCAAACTAAACCAAACCCAAACCCTTTTTTTCTTTCTATCCACGCAGTCTTCTTCATTTTTATCTTTTTAGTGTTCCTTGTAGAGTTCGTTTCCATCATCTTCATAGACTTCCTCATCTTCCATTTTTTCTTTTTCTTTTTTCTTCTTCTTCTTAGTAGTAGTAGTATTAGTAATAGTAGTAGTCTTAGTTGTAGTAGTAGCCATCATCTTTTTCTTCGCAGATTTCTTCAAAGTGTTATTTTAATGATCTTCTTCTGCATTTCCTTTGCAGCCTTCTTCTTTGTCTTTTTATTTGCAGTTTTCTTCTCCTCATTCTTCTTCTTTTACTTATTTCGACATTTGTTGTTTCCTCCCACTCCATTTTTTTTCTTATTACTTAATTTCCACATGGACACTTTTCACTTCATTCTATTCTCTACCTCTCTCTCTCTCTCTCTCTATCTCTCTTTTTCTCCTGTTTTTCTCTTTTATATTATATCATTCTTTATTTTACATCCTCTTCCTCCTTCTTTGTCTCCTCCTCTCTCTTATCCCCTGAATCTCGAAACAATGAGAGCCGCGCATTTTACAAGAGTGTGTTTAACAAAGTTTTACCATTTTTTGTCATTCATTCTTTTTCCACCTGCCTGTCTTAATTCATTAGATGAAAATGGAAATATTACACTGTTGTTGGCCGTGTTGAGACTTCCGGCTCCCTGTCAAATGCGACGAGAGACATGAATAAATGCTTTCTATTTTATTGGCTTTCTTATGTTCGCCTTATTCCTAATTAATGTCTACTTTTATTTACAATGGCAGTTTTTTTTTATCATTCTCCATATTCCTACTTGCTACCTGCATTTTATTCAGTCACCTACCAGCTACACACACACATTACGGGGGTATGGGTGCGAACGCACAGACACGCATAAACTATGCAAATAAAAGCTTGTATTAATAAAAAGGGCATATAAAAATCGAGAATTACATGCAGTCAATTGCTGATAACCCCTGACGAGTAGACTGCGCAATTCTCAGATGGGCCGTCTACGAAACTCTTGAGTCGGGTTACTGACAGCAGAGATCCAGTCACATCTGCTTACCTTGTGTAAATCTAATTTGGAAATGATGTCAGAAAAATAATGACCGGATTATGCGCATATCACTCAGTAGATACTCTCTTGTAGAGGAAAAAATCTCTCAGAACTAATCCAGATGTGTCGAGAGTGGAGTTAGAAGAGAAGTTACGAGCAAAGCACCTTACCTGCATTACATATCAATACTTCACAGGGACTGAAGAGTGAAGGGTCTCTTAAATTTTGAGACTTGGAATAGAAACCTAAACTCAAAGGGAACGATGGGATACACACACACACACACACACACACACACACACACACACATATATATATATATATATATATATATATGTATGTATGCATGCATGTATGTAAAGATTCCTCAGAATTAATCTGTAGAAAAAGACAATATGTAATAAGAAAAAAGACAATAGGAAAACTGTTCTTTAGGCCGACGCATTTCCCCCGATGTGGATTTTTCAAGTAAATAAAAAACGAAATGAATTTATTGAAACAGAGTATCTATAAACAACAAATACAATATCGTTAGCAACTAGAAGAATTTAGAAACGCTAATATATATTCATATGGTCAACTGAAAGATTACATCAATTACTTTATGTTTGAAGAGAATATTTTTTTAAAGAGAATATTTTCACGATAACCGTAAACACTTCCAAAAACATTATGATGTGGAACCACGTTTCTGTTGCCTTTAATTCCCTCTTTTTCACTACTGTGTAAAAGGATTGATATTACATAGCAGTTCCGCAGTCAGTTATGTGCTTAGGCGATCATGTATCTTTCGATACATGATTGACGAGGCAGATATTTTCCCGCAGTAGGTTGTCATTTTTGTGCGGTAAACCAATTGCCATCCAAGGCTATAGAACCCGGTCTGTCCTGATATTTAACCATAGCTGGGTGGAGAAGAAGAGGATTCATACCTTTCCCAAGGGTATTAGCACGTAAGTGACTGTAATGGACTCGACTGGAAATCGAACTCGGCACTCCGATTCCTCGGATTGAGGAATCGGAAAGCCGAGTTCGAATATCTGTTCAGAACTTTTCTTTTATCTTAACAAACTTTTCCTGTCTCTTAATATTTTGTTTATTTTTTTGGGATGGCCTCTTCCGCTTATCCAATGCGCCATCCCAGATTTCTCTGTTTGTTTGATTCTGACATCTCCAATTCATTGCTTGCAACTTGAGTCTACCTCTTGCTACAGTCAATACATTTATCTTTTTTTATAATTGATGTTTATTTGTTTCATACCATTTCCGTTTACTCACTTGTCTCGATTTTCCAGCAGCTTCCTTTCTACCTGTAAACTGCAGAATGGAAGATTTAGTTTAAAGAGATTTCACTCCGAAATTCTCTCAGTTTAACACATTTGTCTTCTACGTGCCGTCAATTCAGGACGTCGGCGATCATGCCTCTCCACAATCTCCTTTCTTTTGTAGAAATTTAATAAATTTTGTCACTCTTAAACCCTCTTCCATAAAATTAGCGGTAATTTGAGTCGAACGTTCTTCTTACCAGTGCAATACGAAGGAAATAAGGATGATTTGATCCTGTGTACGTGACATGCTGGCTCTTATATGTCAAAGTCTTAAGTGGTGGAACAAAGGCATGTAGCTCGTCTGAACATTTTCCAAGGATATATTGAAGCGATAGGACTGCGACGTTTCGTCTGTGGAAAAGGGGTTTTAGGTCTGAAAAATAATCCTTCGCCCACAAGTATACCTAAACGTTTTTGAACTCTGTCAAGGCTGGAAGGTGAGGGCTGTGTAATGCCAACCCAGAAATGCTAGCGGTACTTTATTTTTGGTATGATCAGATTCATTTATAGATAGAGCATGGCAATAGGTGACAAGTACTTTCCGGTATGGAGGGGGGACAAAAAAACTGAACATTTTCTTCAGCTCCTTTAGCAACTGATTGAATACATGAGTTCCACTTGAGGTCTAGTGTGAACTTAGGTCCCAATAGACTTTCAACGGCAACACCTAACATGGATATCACATATAAAACGAAGGGAAAATAATGACACAATCAAAATGCGGACATTTAACACTACTTCAAGTAAAACGTTAGAAAGCCAACCACCATCACTGTTAGAAAGGGAGATAACATCTACTGAACTTACTTTCCGGAAAAATGTTTTAAGAGAAAGATTTTATAAGTTCCAACCGAAAACAACAGTGATTGCTCGATCAATGAATGCTGAATGTTTCCTTACAGGGAAACGGCTAACATTACCATTACGATTACGGCACCCTGGTAATAATAACCAAAATGAAGCCATTAGTCTGAGTGTAAATAATGATGGTGAAGACCATCCTTATTTGCACTGTTAAACTGGCACTACAGAATCACAAACAAAAAATCGTTCCAAAAAAGAGAAACCACATATTTGAGAACTATGAACAACTAAAATGGTTTTCACTTGTAACTTGAAGAGAAAACAATCTCATAATCAAGATATTGACATTCCACACTACTTCAAACAAAAGGTTAGGTGTTGGATTATGGTTGAGGAAAGCCTTACTTCGGCTGCATCACGGTGTGAGTGGAAATCGGTTCACTTGATAGCATAAACAGGAAATGCATCCAGTGGCTAAAATAAACAGGGCGAACTGGTGCATGAGCCTAGAATAAACAG
Organism: Acanthosepion pharaonis; assembly: GCA_903632075.3. NCBI lineage: Eukaryota > Metazoa > Mollusca > Cephalopoda > Sepiida > Sepiidae > Acanthosepion > Acanthosepion pharaonis. Next base: position 2,456,602 of record CAHIKZ030005352.1, on the reverse strand, counting down.
GGTGCACTGATGTTCTGAGCGGAAGGAAATTCGTGCTTGCGTGGGCGCATGGGGGCAGGGGCGTGGCCACATGAAGCTGCACGGGTGTCTAATTGTTATTTAACCGGTTCGATTCGTGATCTGGACAGAGAGGCTGGTTAGAAGTTCACTGAAGATTTGTCTCCGTCAATTCCTGTGTGCGCAGTACTAACCTGTTTGATTCTCCCTCGCTCTACATATTTACCGCTACTAGGACAATAAAGATAATTATTATTGTATATAATTGTTCGTCGATTTACTTGAGACCAGCAGCAATATACTACATAGGAAGGCGACCCCATCAGTAATAGAAAGAACTATAATAGCTATTGGACTTGTGAAACTTATTTTCCTGAAAAACCTGTTTTAAGAGAACCGATTTTATATATTTCATCTGACAATAGTACAAGCTGCCCCGTCAATGAATGTCTGTTTCCAAATGAGGAAACGGCTATAAATGGCCCTTAATCATTTGTAGATATGTTTCACTTTCTGCATAATGCATAATAGATTCGAATTGTTTTTAGATTAACAATATTTTAATTTGTAAGAAAAAGTAATGATAATTAAAAGAATAAAACAAGGAACCGATAAATATATTTTTCCACATAAACTCCAAGGAAAAAAGATGTTGGTGTATCTTTTGTATAGATTTCTCTCGCTTTCTGTCCCTTTCTATATGTCTCTTTCTATCTATCTCTCTTTCTCTCACACTTTCTATGATATTTTCTCTCTCTCTCTCTCTCTCTCTTTCCATGTCTCTCGTCCTATCTCTCTTTCTATCCATCTATAGTTCTTTCTCTCTTTCTATCTTCCCTTTTCTATATCTCTCTTTCTATCTATCTCTCTTTCTCTCTCACTTTCTATCATATTTTCTCTCTCTCTCTCTTTCTATGTCTCTCTTCCTATCTCTCTTTATATCCATCTACAGTTCTTTCTCTCTTTTTATCTTCCCTTTTCTATCTCTCTCTTTCTATCTCTCTCTCTTTCTCTCTCACGTTCTATCATATTTTCTCTCTCTCTCTTTCTATCTCTCTTCTTATCTCTCTTTTTATCCATCTATAGTTCTTTCTCACTTTCTATCTTCCCTTTTCTATCTCTCTCTTTCTATCTCTCTCTCGTTTACTCTCACATTCTATCATACTTTCTCTTTATCTCTCTCTTTCTGTATCACTTCCTATCCTTCTATGCATCTCTCTTTCTATCTCTGTCTCTCTATCTGTCTATCTGTTTCTTCTCTCTCTCTCTCTCTCTCTCTTTCTGTCACTATCACACAAGTAAGATATGGACCACATGCAATAACCAAGAAGGATGTGTAATTACACAGAGGGTCAAGGTGTCATCAGGTGCCAAATATTTGACACTGATAAAACCTGACGTGAGGTCAGATAAAGGGAAAAAAAGAGAAGTTATTTCTCTTTAAAATATTGAAATAACGTCTCGAAAATACGAAACCTTTTCGTTTACAACAGACCCAGAAATAAGAAATAAATATGAAACGCCATTCTAAAGTAAAGAAGATTCTCTGATGAAGCGAAACAATATGTGAACAATCTCTGTTTTCGCCCATCTTCGGATTCCTGATTCTGAAGAAAGCTGAAGAATTAAATGAATGGACAGCTACCGTAAAGGTGCCTTTAGAATCTGTAATTTGATGCTCCTGAGGCATAAAAGCTGAGACGTCTCGGCAGCAGGAAAAGACACGTGGGGAACGAGGAGGTGCTGCATCAAAAGAAAACAACCAAATATTATTACGACATAGCAATGAACCATTCAAACCGATATTTTTGTTTCTTATTTATTACAAAGTTAAAGTTAGTGCACTTCATAGAATTGTCTAAGACTTATTCGCAGTTCATCAATGTTGTTTTATCCACTACTTTTGTGTAAATACACTCGCCAGTCTTCCGTCTTAATTTTCTAAGAGTCTTCTGGTCTGAAGTGTATTATTGTCGGGAAACGTAAGTTATTTGAAGCAGTAACCCTGGGAAAATGGTTGTAATGAAATTCCACATTCGTGAGAAATATTCCGTGACAACTTTTTTTTATAATAACCTTCACTTACTATAAGGCTCAAGAGCCGCTCAAGAAATATGACTACTGAATGAGATATATGATATCAGCGTAAATAGCCGAGGCAGGAATTAAAGGTTATAAGGATATGTAGGATAGATTGGCTCGAGACTTGAAAAGAATATGAATGCAGTGTTCGGCGAATAACCCAATCGGGTGGAGCGGTTATTCGGAAGAAGCTTTCTGGGTGGAACTTCTTGCTCGCAAATACAATAAGAATGGAATTAGGTTGGTGCCGCTCTGTGGTTGCAGCAAGTTTGATCTTAGATTTAATGGTCTGAATTGGTGGCACTAAATAATAGAGTTCAACTGAACAATTCTCGTAGAAGTAATGACATAATTGAGATAAGCTTGTGTCATTGGAAAAGAGCAACCAGTGTTGAAAGATATATTTTTTTTACAGTGAGATTCATCCTGTATAAGGCACGTGAGCAACTTGAGGTAGAGCGTTACATAATAAGAGGCACAAATTATGCGGATAGGTGGGGAAGATAACAGTTAACACCAGACTTGAACAGGTTAACGTTGTATAATCGGGAAAATATCCTTTTAGGAGTCGGTTCCATGTAGAAGTCCCTCACGGGAAGAAGCTACCCGAGTGCGACTGACTCGTCACTAATGAAATATGGAGGGAATGAATGTAGTTTGATACTATGTAAATGGCATGGCGTGTCCTATATGTGAAAACTAGAACTGGCGGAACAGGAGAATGCAGTTTGTCCGAGCATTTTTCATGGAGGTAGTGAATGCGCGGTGGGAGGCTTGCTACTGCGAGAAAGGCATTGCTGGGTGGAAAGTAATTTGTCACACACAAGGACACAGAGACATTTTTAGACGGAAAGTGAGGACTGGGCAGCTCATGTCCAAATATGACAACAGTACTCCATTTTAGACCTGATCTGGTTCGAGTAAAGATAGTAGCATGATAAGTCAGTTGTTTAGTACAACGGTACAGCGAATCGACAATTTCTCTTTTATCTTCAGCGATAGCTCATATGTACGAGTTCTTCTTCAGGTCAGCGTTGAATTTAAGACCCTATAGTTGCTCAAGACCTGGGATGCCCCCAAGAAGAGATCCATTCATTGTGAATGGTAATATTTCGGTAACCTATCGGAAGTGATGAAATGCAAAATATACTCCGACTTTAAATAGCCATTAAATGGTTGATAAGCCGTAAAAAACTATGAATTTGTATGTGAGAGTTGTGAAAGCCGCGAATTAAATTAAAAATAAGTACTATACATAGAACAGCGATATTTTATTACCTTAGCAAAACTAATTAGGAAGAATATAAAAAAAAGGTAAATGGAAGTGTTTATATAAAGATCTCATTCGTACGTACGGTACTTGTAAAATCCTATTTTAGATGTTGGAAGACTTACATTGGGAATGTGTTTGATGTTGGTTTCTGAGTGTTTTTAGCTTGGGGCATTTGTGCATGCATTTTTTTTTTCATGCATAACACTGTGAAATACGAAGTCCTGCAGAGATCTATAAAAAAATCCAAATGATGCTGGCTCTAGCACTTCTCCGATTGGTCAGTCCACACAGCCCACATCCAATGAAAACATGGCTTTCAATCATTCCCTTTTTCTCTAACCCTACATTTACAATTAGCAGAATTTCACCGCTGCAGCTCACTGCAGATGGTCCACATTTTGACTTGACCCTGACAATTAAATCTGTGGCGATATACCCGACAACAGTCTTACAAATCTGCAGATGTCACTTACGTCTCCGGGGCAACGAGTAGGCTGTCATATCTACTAGTGGAATTCTAGATAGCCTCAATTCGATGACAAGATTAAAGTGGTGAGAACTGGTGTTGACATAGTTTTCACTATTCAGTTTCTTAAGAATGGCAATAATACCCGTACTGAGGTTAAGTTTCATGTCAAGCTAATATCTTATTCTATGTGTCGTGTCTATCGGGACGTGGGTTATCATGTTTATCCAATAGTTCTTATCATTTATGCCTTTTACTAAAGTTTGTCGTATCCCTTTCTCTCCCAGTCAGTATTCTCCGATTAATGTATAAAGGACGTTAGTAAAGTTGCTTTCTGCTTTCCTCTATCTTCATTTTCTTCAATATCCTGTGAATGTCAAATTCTTCAATCCCTCTTTCCTCATTATGTCTCCTCGAAATTACACATTTGCCTGATTATAAATACAAGTGGCCTTTTTGCGTCCATTTTCTTTAAAACTTTCTCTTTACTCATATGTTCAAGCTATGGTATTCACAGGATGCTGGATTCGATTTTAAACATTGTTTCAACATCTACATTAAATTCAAATTCATTGTAGATTTTGAATACTTTTTTTTTCCTTCTTCGATTAACCATTCTGCCATTATTTACATCATTTATATTCTGACTATTGTCCTCATCTTTATCGTTTTTATCACAGCGATTCTTGCTTGAGTGTATATTGATCTGGGTAACCTATAGGGAATTCTGAACTGAACCCTTTATTTAATCCGCGGGGTTAACCTCGTTTATGTCAAAGGATATCGTCTAGTTTTTTATTGCCCGGCCGTTTCCATTGAGTGCAAGTACACACTGACCGACCCAGGGACTGAACTCTCAACCACTATGTAACCAAATTTACAAACCAACGACTTTACCCAGTTTTAATTGCTGGAGTAAGCTTAAACATTTAAAGCTAACCTTCATTTCTGATTAGGCTGCGGCTACTGATTAAGATGCTATTGCTGTCATGTCATATTACTATTGTTACATTGTACAACCAATTGATAATTGTTCACAATTAATAAACTGTTTTACCTCAAATACAATTTTGCTCTCAATTGAATACATGATAGATGGAGGATTATGTTTCTTCTTCTATGTAATGCGTCATTTCGGGGCATGGCCCGCCACAACATCTTATCTCACGTGGCTCTTTGCAGATTTTCGCCTTTTGCTAAGGCCCCCAATATCTAAGCTCGTCAGGTAAGTGGCTCGCTGCATTTCCTAATCTTTTCACCATCAAAACAAAGCATCTTATCGGGAGTTTAGAACAACCTCTGAATTGCTGTTGTTCCCAGGTTCACCCTGACCCAGGGTGGTAGCACCTGTTAGGGTCCTTGCTATGGTCAAATAGTCAAACCCTGAACAAAACACTATGAAAGTCTAAAAATGCATTTTTATAGTAAAAATATCAGTAATATAATTTCATTTAAAAATTTACCAAAAATACAGCACAGTAAAAAAAAAAAAACTTTTATAGTAAAAAAAAAACAATGTATAGTAAAACTTACCAATTATATCTACGTATTGTAAAATGGCCAGCAATAGATTTTATGGTAAAATTATCAACTATACATTTTATCTGTAATTGAAGCATACAATTGCACTCAAAATATATTTAGTTCAAGCCATAAATGTTGTTCATAATATTTAGATTAGGGCATTAAATAACCCATAGAGGTGTTGATGCGCCGTTAAACAAAATCAAATAGCCAACAATTTTCGCTTTCGGTATGTCCTGTGAGGGGTAAGTTTTCCATGGCGTCTTTCCTTATTATGTGTCCAAAGAATTTAAACTATTTTTTCCTGATTTTGAGGAGTAATTGCTTTTTCTGTTGCGATTTTCGTTAAGATTTGCTCGTTGCTTACTTGCTCCGTCCGTGGAATTCTCAGAATCCATTTCGCTACCTTTAAATGTTTCATATTTAGTACCATGTTTTTTGACTTAGGCAATATGTGGCTTTGCATCATTGTATAAGATCCACACACCTTTACGAATAACCAATGATGGGATCTTATTCTGTGAATATTTGTGTCTTGAATCCAGCTGATGATAAAGGCTCTCCACATTGAGTGTTTCGTTTTGGTTTAGCACGTCACGATAGACGACGTCCAGCATATTCCAGCTGACATTAACTCTTTACGGCTGTAGTCTTAAATTGGGATCGATTCCCCTTTTAGGATAGGTGGTAATTGTTGTATTCCTTGTGTGACGTCCCCGAGCCTTTCTCGTTCCTCGCTGCTTCGTTCGGGGGTCGCCGCTCCAAACGTGACGTCCGCCTGTCTGCGTCAGTCGTGCTATCCCGTCCTGTGACGACCAACTGGCTTGGTATTGGTCGCGGCACCCAAATATGACGTTCTGACCTTTTGGTGATTCGGATGGGAATCTGGATAGATTCGGTATCAGCCTCGTCATTCCCAGCTCGCTTCCAACGTCTGGTTACCGAAGTAACTGCTTTGATTTCTAGTCTAACCTACCCACGTTGTGAATTGATCTAGGCAGACGAAATCAATCAGTCGATGGGCCGTACTGCAAGCTGAGTTCGAATAAGGGTGATATCGCAAAAGTATGTGTAAAAGAAAAGAAAATAATAACTCGAAAAGTTCAAAGGTATCAAAAAAAGGATAACAATACTTTATATCTGGTTGCTGGATACATAGGACTGCGTGTATCTCCCGACCCGCTATATGGATTCGTGACACGTTGTTTTTGTTAGGCGAGTCTTAACATCTTAAGTTGTCTGTTCTTTAAGAAACTGGTTCTTGGTGTGTCTTCAAGCGATAGTCGTAAAACTTGTTTTGGTGGTATGAATCTAAGTCGCTCTTCAAAAATAAATTGTTCTTGGATTGAAGATGAGTTCGGAAGTTGCGCGAATCTTAGCTAATGCAAGGCGGGACCCACTTTAACTGCGAACTGGAAACTCTGGAAAACTGGAACTGAACTCAACTGAACTCAACTTATTTTCGCTCGCTGCGACCCTGCTTATATGGACGCCGACCAAAACCGGGGTGGGCTTTGTCGGGGTTTGAGGTTCCCTGATAATTCCAAATCCACAATCCCCTTCTTTTGTTTTCGGTCAGGAAAAATTTATTATTTCCATTTTTGGAAGTCTTCTCTTACCATACCCTCAGAGGGTGTCAACGATTTTCCTACTCCCTCGCAGTAACATCTCATCATATCCTCTTAATGAGTGGTAGCAGGTCTCCCCCCTTGCATCACATGATCACCTCCGCCTGGCTCTCGTTAACATTCTTCCAATGGCCGATCAACAGTGTGGGTGTGACCAGACTAGCCTTGTTTCTTAAAAAAAAATATCTTGCTCAAGGAAAAAATTATCTCCTCTTTTTCTTTTTTTCTATTTCCTTTCTTTCTTTTCTTTTCTTTTCTCTCTTCTTCTCTGGCCGCCAACAGAACAATACGACAGTAGTGTGATAATCTCAATTCCTATCCCAAAGTCACTTTCATCTGAACTTCGTCAATCAGATTTTCGCCAATTATCAGGTGGGTGGTCAAACAGACGCAGTCACTTCTCGGCGCCAACCACTCATACGATGGACGACTTCGCCATTTTTCTGATAAAATAGTTTCGCTGTTACCGCCAGATTTCAACACAACCCAGATACCTTGTCTAACGATATCTTTCCATCGACAAAGACTTAACCTATTTTCTTTGGGGTTTTTTTCAGCTCGTGTGTGGTCAACAGACGACCTATTAAATTTTTATCTCTGTAGAATTCTGTGGAAGCCCCAAATGGCATTCCCGTGACACAATTAAATGTTTATGTTAGAATTCTGTCTCTGATGCCATCTAGCCAATCTGGAATTCATCAGTTAGGTTTTCGCTAGCACCAAGTGGCTGTTATCTATTCCCGATAATATAAGTCCGCCATCACGACACAGTTAATTTTTATCTATTTAGAATTATCGACAATGGCAATGAAACCTTCACCATTTTCCATTATCAAAATAACATCGCTAAATGTCCTTTTTTGATGGCTTCCTTTTATAATCTAAGTTTTTTTTTTACTCTGGCCTCTCTTTTTCTTTCTCTTCTTTTCTTCCTTTTCCTTGCATCCCTAAATGGTGTCACACTTGGATATGATTATAGATAATGCACTTCTCATAACCGGTGAGGATCCAATCTAGGAATTCTTCAATAGAAAATCTACACGTCTATGTGGAGAGCAGAGCAGAGCAGATGATCTTTGGTTTAGCTGAGAAGCAAAAGAATGAAGAATTTGACAAAGTTTAAAGTATGAAGAGTAGGAATGTTGATACCATTACTGAAGCCTGATTTTTCCTCCCACCATTGCTCAACTGAGGCAGTGAGAACGATTTTCACCTGTTCTTTTTCTAGCTGAATAGCTCAAAGGTTTTTTTTTCATTATTATTACGGCAAATGGCGTCAAGAAGGCTAAACGTCTTATCTGAAAGCCTGGAAATACGAAACTCAATTAGTTTAGTGTCTTTTAGATAGTAAACATTTCATGGAATTGATAATTATGCTGCAACACGGGGTGGACAATTTTGCTGTTACACCAGGTAATTTTATATATATATATATATATATATATATATATATATATATATATATATATATATATATAAATGAATATTGAAGTCAACAAGTGCTGACTAAAATGTTCACTTTTATATTTACACACGCTCTATCTCTGATATTGAGCACTTTATCCCATAAATGTAACATACCTTAAGACTATATTTCTTCATATATATATATATATATATATATATATATATATATATATATTTATTATTATAAGAGATTAAAACATGTTGAAATCGCTACGCAATACCTTTCGTCTTTCACCACTATGTTGTACCTCTTCAGGCGATGTTTAATGACTGTAGATTAAATGATTTTTCAGACAATTTCGAAAGCAACGTGTTACCTCTTTTCCGAAACATAAAATGTTGGGGGTGGTGACACATGATCAGTATTAAAAATAAACTTGTGGGTTTGCCTTGATCATCCAATCAAGTTTTAGATCTACACTAAATAGAAAACTAAGCTCGGAGGGTGGAAGTGGGACATATTTTTTCACGACATGATAAACCGCAACTTACACAGGTCGGAAAAAGTTTTTTTCAACTTCACACTCAGGAAGATCCTTGAAGGAACCTAGAGATAAAATTAAAAATGTGGGACATCTATATAAGATATTAGTAATACTAACTGGACAGCAATACTAAATCTAAATAAACAAAATAAGATAATTACTCGTAGAGGGCGGACCGTTATTTACTTATAAACTATGGCTATAAAAATAGTACTAACTAATTTTTAAGTTTTAACTATATTTTAAGGCATAAGATAAACTGTGTCGGCAATTTACAGTTAATTCACTTCTTTAGTTTAATAGAAATATTTTGTTAGCAAATCATATAATTTCTAGTTTCTCGCGTAAGCATAAGAAGCAAGGTTCATTTAAAGATTTACAGGTTCTAGCTTTTTGTAATATTTTCCATTTGACAGTAGGGATTTTCACAACTTCTTCTAAGATCCAAGAATATTTAAAAAATGACGTCATATTTTTCAAAACGCTATTGGCGAAAGATAATATATGTTGATACCACCTAGTTTTAAAAAGAATTCTTGGTACTCCCAATATAAAACTTTTTTTTTACTGTTGAAGTTTCTATAGTAGAAAGAGAGTCAGTTTAACATCGGTTGTACATTTGTCAGAATTTCTACAATTGCACATGTTGGTATTATAAGTGCTTGTTGCTTTGGAATGGCTATTATTACACAGTTTTTTTATTGGTTTAAAATTGTATTATTGTTGTTTAATAAGTTTTTCTACATTATCGGTACAGCTATAGCTTAGTTTTAGTTTTATTTCTATTAAAAATATTTCCGACTAGGTTATTTCAAAGGAAGTATTTATCAATTAAATAGAGGAACTTCTGCCTTAGTGCTAACCGTCTGGCTAAATGGGGAGGTATCAAATGATTTTCCTGTTTCTATTCTTATTCCTGTGATTGCTGCTGGTATGTTTTATATATTTGATGTCAGTGCACTTATAGTCACTATATTTTAAGGTATATTGTAAACTTTACTGTGCTAGTAAAAGACATCTTCGCAGGAAGATTTATTGTTAATCCCATATTCTTTAGAAGAGGCTATCTGTTTGATTACAGATGGAGGGTGGTTAGAATTCGAATGGATGTATATTGGATTGGATAGTTACGCTATTATTGTTCATTTGTTTTCATGCAGGGTTGGAATGCGTTATTAACTAGGTCTAATGTAACATCTAGGAAATCTATTTTTTTAAATTAGTGTTGATCTTAATTTTACGGTTAAGACTTCTAAATTCTCTATGTATTATTTACCTGATTTTGTCAGCTTTAATTTTTGTGGAATTCTTCACTGACATAAGGCCATCAGGCTTATATAGCTAGAGATTATCAATGATTACATCATCGTGAGCACTAAGATTATAGAGAATAAGTAAACCAACAAGGTTGGAAGATTCTGCAGAATCTAACGATACCAGGGAAATAGCAAATTGTTCAAGAGAATTGTTCTTAACCTACTTTTCATTGTTGTGGATGAGAACAGATCTTCTCACAGTTCATGATAATCTCAAGCTCCTCGATAGAAAGATCCGAGTACTCTCTGGCGCATTCCAAAGCCAAAGTAAAAAGATCCTCTATATTGCTCCTCTGTATTGCTCTACTTCGCATTGGGCACATTTTTAAAAAAAACATTAAATGCTACAAACACAGAGATTTTACTTCATCTGTTCTTTCTCACACACACACACACACACACACACACACACACACACACACACACACACACACACACACCCACACATATATATATATATATATATATATGGACTTTTGTCCTTGTTTTGGTGTGAAAAACCACCCCAAATATGTAAAAGTATTTTTGATACACCCGGTATATACCAGTGTTATACCGGAACATACCTATTCTATTGTTAATAGACTCTCCCACATATAATAAATAGTAGTAGTAGTAGTAGCAGTCGCCAGTGAGCTCATTGAGTTGGTCAGTCAGTCGATGTCGGACATTAAAGTATCAACCACCACAACTAGATTGCTGCGTCATTAACTATTATATCAAGTTCCTAACGTTTTGTACGTCGAACCTTTTTAGGACCGACTTAGTGAAACACAAGCCTCAACCGTGAAAGAACTGTATAACAATCAAAATGATAATCTGGCCGGGATTTTTAAAAAATATCACATTTCCTAAAAAATATATATATATATATATATATATATATATATATATATATATATATGAAGGAAATAGTTGCGCTCTTATTGTTCTTTGCGTCTTGTATCCTTTTTTAATAATAGCTTTTTTAATGTGATATCAATTTTTTGTAATCAAATATATCAGTGTTATATTGTTATTAGGTTTAAATAGCTTAATAATACCAATACTAATATTAGTAATATTAGTAATTATTTTTTGATTACCGGAAAAAAATAAAGTTACCCCCCTTTGATTTCTTAACGCCCCCTCTTGTTTACTTACTCTTTTATCATCAGCGTCTCTTTAAATTAGAATTTATATTTCTTATTTCCAATCTTATTTTCAATCTTCAATGTTAATCTGGGAATGAATTCAAATTCAAATTTCAACTACAAGTCATTTAAATATTTCAACAACAATAATATTCCACCTCAGCAATAAAGTATCTCGTGACAATCCAAAATAAAAGTAAAAATAATAATAATAATTCCACCAACTGACAATTGCTTCAGCAGCAGATGAATATTTAAACATATATTATGAAATATAACGGAAAATGAATCTCTATTATGATCATTAAGATCGTTCTAATGTTCGAATGCTTTCTTTAATTTCTGGTGAAAATAAAGACAAAAATTGTACAATATTTGGATATTTTTTAAGTTGTTCCTAAGCTTTCGGCTCACATGAGCCATACTCGGAGTGGTTATACAGGCATGAAACAAAGATATCCACTGTCAAAGATGATATATATATATATATATATATATATATATATATATATATATATATATATATAGTTTATGAAAAACTAGGTAATCCGTATGGGTAAACCTAAGGAGGATAAAATCCAGAGAGCTCAATGTAAATCCAGAGCAAATAATTTAAATAAAAACAGACCACATTAAGTTTCTATGTAATAAATTATTTCACCACGGCCCTTTTAAAATGACTGCGGATCATCAGACTTTAATTCCAAACAAAAAATGAAAATAATATTTACAGTCCTTTTAAAAGGGCTGTGGTGAAATAATTTTACATGGAACCTTAAAAGTGGTCTGTTTTTATTTAAATTAAATTATATATATATATATATATATATATATATATATATATATATATATATATAAGGACTTTTGTCCTTGTTTTGGTGTGAGGAAACCACCCCAAATATTGTAAAAGTATTTTTGATACACCCTGTATATACCAAAATGATAATCAGGCCGGAATTTTTTTTTAAATATCACATTTCCTAAAAGAAATAGTCTTTATCAATCCAAAATATATTATTTACCTCGACTTTTAGTTAGCCAGATGTATATTCATATGAGTTCTCAAAATTATGAAAATAATAATTCCTTTTTTACTTCTGTGTATAAATATTTGCTGCAATATAAAATTCTCACATTTGCTTTGTGACGTCTATTAGGGAACAAAACACATCGGCTAAGATAACATTTACTTTGTCTTTATTCATATATATGTATAAAGTATATGAACAAAGAAATAAATTCTGTAGGATGGCTGTCGACTCTCATATCATGTGCTATTTTGTATCGTTTATTCGCTGTAATTTTTGGTATTTTTGGAAGTTTGATAAAGAAAAAAAAAACAGTACTAACGTGCATATATTTATCTTGGCTTAATAAATATCTACATCTACATTGACGTACCAAAAAGTACTTCTATAGCCTAGCGATTGTTCCCCCACGTGTTCGAAAGACAACTTCAGCTCTCTACAACTCCCTGATATTTGTAGGTGTAGAATATGGTGAAAAATTAATATTTGTCGCCAGGTGAAATTAGTAACGATCATCTTTGTGGAAGAATAGAAAACCTTTTGAAAATTAACTGTTGAAGATAACAATGTTTTAAACTGTTTATAATAGCAATGCTTTTAAAAACGCTTAAAAATGTATTCAAACAAAACTGATTAGATTAAAATAATATAGATTAAATATCTCCCTTAAATCAAACCCATGAAAAGAAAACAACCAAAAAAAAATCACTATAACTTCAACAATTACTTTTAAAACAATTATAACAGAGCACATTCGTGCGTGTTTACAAAAAAATCACAAATATCAATTACATTAATTTATTGTCTTAGCAATTCGGCCCTGAAGATGATATCGGATGAGATTCAATGTAAAAAATCAAGGGCGCCTTTCTTCTTTCTTTTCGTTTTATGTGCCATGTCCTTTCAGGACGTAGACGATCATGGCTCTCCATCTCCTTCTATCACTTGCAGCTATCAACAATTTCCTTCCCTCTGTCCCTCCCCCTGACCACGTTCTGTCATCCAATTCCTTAAGCCCGCCAGATATATCACGCGTTGTTTCTCCTTGTCTCCCTTTCTCTCTATTCGATCCGTGCGTATCAAATTCCCCAGGCCCTCCTTCCTCATTATGTGTCCAGAGACTTCAGCTGCCTCTTACTGATTGTAAGTATAAGCCTCCTTGTTTGCATCCTCTCTAAAACCTCATCGTTGCTCACATGCTCGGTCCGTGATATCCTTTTGCAACCTTCTGTAGAACCACATCTCCGTCGCTACGAGTCTCATCTTCATCTATCAGGAAATCGTCCAACATTTGATGCCGTAAGGAAGGGCGGATGTCACGTAACAGCTCAGTATTCTTTTCTTTGTTACCAAAGAAACCCTCCTATCTCGTAATACTCTGCCCGACTTTTGGAATATGTCCTACTGATCTCAAAGTCGCAGTTACCGTCGAGGATTACATCAAATATAAATAGGCATAACATACCCAGATTATTCTACTATATATATATATATATATATATATATATATATATATATATATATATATATATATATATATTAGGTTGGTGCAAAAATAATGACGAAATAATGTCGTTTTTCGACGTAAAAAACCGCCAAAAACGACATTATTACGTCATTATTTTTGCACCAACCTAATATATATATATATATATATATATATATATATAAAAAAAAAAAAAAGATGACTTTAAGGTACCATTATAATAATTTATTTGGTACCTTAAAGTGGTCTGTTTTTTTTTTTAAATATTAGCTCTGGATTTACATTGAGCTCTCAGGATTTCATCCTCCTTGGGATTTCCCATACGGGTTACCAAGTTCCTAATAACTTATATATATATATATATATATATATATATATATATATATATATATATATATATTAAACGTAGCGAATTCTGATTCTGGTTGTGCAAGTCCAATTCACTTCAATACCCTTTATCGGGGATTTGTACAAAAATGCAACTCCTTTAGCCAGCTTTTCACATAAATATATTTCCCTGAGGCCCAAATGTAATTATCAATTATTTAAAAGAGTACGGATAACTCGGAGAAATATACCAACGTACCATTAAACTATAATTACTATAAATAATTTTGCTCGTTAACCTCGGGTGATTAACCACTGACTTCGCCGATGTCACTAATTGCCTGATAGAGGTCCAGGTAATTATAAAGCCTTTGTCTCTATTGCCAAAGGGCAGTTCACTCCTGGATCCATCAAGCAATCCTGCTGTCGTTAATTGTAATGTCTTCACGACTAGAATATTTTCATTAAATCTGAAGCTAAAGGCTTGGAGTTGAAGTCAACAAGAACACACGGAAAACACCGGGTCGTAGAACAGTATGTCGTTTCACATTTGTGGCCATTAATAAATACTAGCAGTAGAGCCCGGCGTTGCCCGGGGATGTAACAGTAAGAGATAGATCAAGTATCGACTATCATAAAGACTGAAAAATAAAATTGACAAAGATTATTGTTTAAGGTTGACGGACAAGCATGTCTTAATTAGTTTTTTTGTTGTTGTATTTTTGTTTTTTTACGAATTGGTCAAACTCAAACCCAAGCAAAAACATTGTTTTTAATCGTTATGAGTCTATCGATTGAATAGAATTTTATTATAAACAATTGTCTTGTAAATGGAATTTTTAAAGCATTCTGAATGTAAAAATAAAGAAAAAAGTGTGCAAGACAATAAGAAACACTACCTGCCAAAAAAAGCGAAGTTTTGTTGAAATCGGTTGAAAAATGCAGGAAATCCGATCCCATATATAAACGAACACACACACACACACACACACACACACACACACACACACACACACACACACACACACACACACACACAAAGCAACCTGGGTTTTTATAATAAGTATAACTCCATATGAGTTGCCCCTTTCATTCTGGCGACAGAATCGTGTTTTATCGTGTTTTCAAATTGATTTCGTGCAAACGCAATTGTGTTTTTCCAGTTGTTGGCACTGTCAGAACCACCGCAAGGTAATTTAACGTAGTCCTGTGAAGTTTTGTTGAAATCGGTTGAAAAATGTAGGCAATCCGATCCAATATACAAACGTACACACACACACACACGCACACAATCTGCGTTTTATAATAAGTAAGATATATCTCCCTTGGCATTTAGTAAATATATATCTACATCTACATTGACGTACCATAAGGTCCTTTTTTAGCCTAGTGATTGTTTCCACACGTGGTCGGAAGACAGCTTCAGCCCTATACAATTCCTTGATATTTGTAGGAGTAGGATCTTGTTGTCTTGCTATATATTTAGAAATGCTTGATAAAATCCAGAGAAAACATGCAACGTTGCCGTCTAGAGACCAATGAGCGGTTGAGGTGGGCAAGTCGACTCAAATCTTGCCACAGGAACATAAACAACACCATTATGGAAACAATGTCTCAGTCTAATCATATCTAGCACCATATTCCAAACCCTTCGATGCTATCGATCCAGCTTAGTAAATATATATCTACATCTACATTGACGTACCAAAAGGTCCTTCTCTAGCCTAGTGATTGTTTCCGCACGTGGTCGGAAGACAACTTCAGCTCTCTACAACTCTTTGATCTTTGTAGGAGTAGGATCTTGTTGTCTTGCTATATATTTATAGAAATTCTTGATAAAATTCAAAGAAAAATCTGCAATGTTATTGGTCATGACATGGACTCTCGGCTTCAATCTCTTTCCCACCTCCCTAACGTAGCTCCCCTGTTACTTTTCTATAAATACTTTCATGGTAATTGTTCTGATGGACTTTCTCCTACGGTATCTAGACTTTATGAATTTAATCGCAGTACTAGACAGGCGGCAAGGCCTCGTCATTTTACAGTTGAAACGGCTATATGTAAACTTAAGTTCCATTCTAAGAGTTTCTTCTATCGAACTTCTCATAGAACTCTCTGCTGGCTACTTGCTACCCAGTCAGCTTTTATCTTCAAAAATTTAAATGTAATGTCAATTGTTATCTACTGTCTTCTTTATTCTTACTTTTTATTGTCCTTTCTCCTTAATAATAGTTTTTTTTTTCATATGCTCTAATACTCAGTAAACCTTTGCGCTCTAGTGACTTTGTTCTTTTGCTTGGGTTTGTGGAGAAAATTGTGAAAATGGCTTATCTCAGAAATGCCCACGAATCTGTGCTGCTCAACGGGTTAAAAAAATGGCGGCGCCCATGTTTTATGCCAGGCGGTCTCGAACAGTTAACGCGAAATCTCGTTGTCTCGTCATTCGCATGTAAATTATGGCCGGTCCTCGGCTGTATAAAGCAAGCGCTTTTTTTTTTCTAGGGACATTGTTTTTTTTTTGTTCGTGAGAAGGTTGGACGTGTGACACTATTTTGTCGTTTTCTACTTTGTTGAACTTTTACGACGGGCTGTCGTTGAACTGCGATTTGACTACAAGTGTTGCGGTCGAGAAATAGAAGAGATCTATTGCAGTTGCTCCTATCAGGTAACAGTCTTTTCTTTACTACAACAGGGTTGAAATGACTTAAAAAAGGATCTTTTAAGCTAATAGACCTCACTTCAGTCTCTCCCCAAATCCTTAATTGGGCTTATGTCGAGCGAACGCAGTGATCGACTCTCTTATTGGAAGGTCCAGAATAACAATGAAATTGAATTTTTTGACTGATGAATCAGCGTGTTATTCCGGTACAATAATTTGAGGGCACATAGTCCATGAAGGGGTGAAAGTGTTCCAGAAAACATGCAACGTTGCCGTCCAGAGATCAATGAGAGGTTGAGGTGGGCAAGTCGATTCAACACTTGCCCCAGCAACATAAACAACACCACTATGGAAACAATCAGTCTAATCATATCTAGCACTATATTACAATCTCTTCGATCCTATCGATCCAGCTATATCAACCGAGACAATACGACCTCTTACATTCAGAATCTATCTATCTATCTATCTATCTATCTATCTATCTATCTATCTATCTAAATTAAATCAGCGAGCTGGGTTCAGATCTGGTTCAACCTATTGCGTTCACTTCCCACTACTTCCCTTGGGAAAGGCATGAATCCATATATTTTCCTACTAACTATGGGCTGAATAGCATGGTAGAATGGGGTCTGTAGCTGGAGGTGGCAACGTATCTAAAAGAAAGTAAAGTCTGAATTCCAAAACGTGGAGAAATATGATATTTGCACAGGATTCTTTTAAACTCTTCATATCTAACTAGCCTCAGGAAATTATAATTATTTATTCCCAGTGTGAACGTATTTTTATCCCGAGTGGCTGGCAAATTTTATCACGCTCAACGAACTTATTTTCAATGATTGATTGAGTGAGTCATTTTCTACGGCTTATCAACCCTTTAAAAACAGAAAATATTTTTAAATTGTAAAAATTTCTTCTTTTTTTGTTTTGGTGGGGGGGTGATAATTGTGTAGGGACACAATCTTACTAGTTAACCCATAGCTGGGGTAGAAGTGGATCAAAGCTTTCCAAGGGTATTTGCGCGTGAATATAACGAACCCAACGAGAATTGGAACACGACTCTCTGATTAACAATTCCGAGCAATTATCCATTATACTACCCACACGCCCAATCTTCCAGCTTAGAGTATTCCCATCCAAAGGCGTATTTAGTTACTGACCAGTCTCGATGTTTCTTAGCACCAACGTAATGTGGCCGTAAGCCTGATTTTCGAAGAATAAAGGAAAATGTACATCACTTATATAGAGTTGAAACCATTGTACATATTTGATTACCTGTAAAAGGTACACGTATATTTGAATCTTTCAACCCGAGAACATGGTATACCGGCAACTGTGTGGCAATGCATATACCGTACTCATCAGAGGGGCCAGTATTCAAAGGATTAAATAAGAATTATAGTGTTAAATAAGAATTATAGTCTTTCTAAATAAGTGAAAATAAAGTTCAAACTGGTAATATAAATATGAGTTGAATTTAGTTGAATATAAGAACTTCAAGTACTTGAAATAGCTAATATAATCACCATGTATCAACATATGCGTAAACTATGGAAATGATATAAAAGAATTAATACAAATCTTATTTTTTCAATAAAACATATTTAAGTGAATTATTTTTGACTAACTATGCAAACAAAATTGATTAAATTGAGTTTACTTTTATATATATATATATATATATATCGATTATATATATATTGACCTCCCAACACCATTACTTGATAAGACACCAGAAGTGTTGAAACAAAATGGCTATTTTTGTAGTGATTTTATAACATATTAATTTATAATGTTCAAGTCTAGAGTTAACTGTTATCTCTCCATCCTATCCATATAGGCTACATCTTAACATAACGCTCTAACTCATGTGACCCCCGAGTTTTGTACAAAGTGAACCTTGCTGTAAAAAAAAAAAAAAATTTAAAAACATAAAACATACACCTGAGGATGGTCGGAGAATATATTAGCCAAATCTTAAGGATAGAAAACGGCAATATGGAGATTCTTCTTCTATCTGCTGTATCGCTTCAGGATATGGACACCACATAACTTCTTATCATTCATATATCTATCGTGATATGAAGGAGAAATCTCTTACATTCTGCATCTATCTATCTAGATCTAAAAATAAAATCTCATATATATTGAGTCATTTATTATAGATTCCCTATGCACAATATGCTTAGAAAAAATTTTGACATCCCATAGGCACCATTCCTTAATCAGTCTCCAGATTGATTCCAAACTAATAACATCCCTTGATTTACCGTTCCATAGAAAAGATTGTAGGTGAGCTATCCTTCCACTTCCACTATAGTCCCATTGGTCTCCTCACTCACATCAGTAGGCTATTTGAGCCTTTAATCAAGAAAAAGGTGGTCGAGTCCTTGTGCGACGAACAGTATGGGTCTGATCAGTCCGATCCAATGCTGATGCCCTAACTACCATTATACATAGACTTAGTGAGTCCCTTGACGAATATCATATCTCGAAAACCATAGCGAGTATCTCACTATTCTATTGTTATTAGTCTCCTAAAAGAACCATCTCTATTCCAATATTTATGTGTCATATACTAGTTATAAGCATCTCATCATCAATTATGGCTTTTTTTTATCTTCACGAAAACGTTGTACACTCCATTTACGCAAATTTGTTGGTTAGGTTTCTCGTTATTTCTCTATTCCACTTTACTATCATTATGGTCTGTGGTTGTCAAATTTTCCAAACCGTTTTTCTCATAATATGTTCCAGAAATTTCAACTATCTTTTCCTGATCCTAAGCACAAATATCTTTTCCGTTCTTATTTTCCGTAAAAAACTCCTTATTGCACACATGCGCTGTCTATAATATTCTCAACAAGATTCTTTAGGTTGACATCCATCTTGCTTCAGACAATTGTTCAACATTAATATCATATAGCATGATAGTTATTTCATGATAGTTGAGTGCTTTTATCTTTGTTGCCAAGTAAATTTTCTTGTTTCTTAATATTTCAAGATTCTAAAGGGCATTTTTTCTATTCCAATATTTATGTGTCAAATTTCTTATTGTCTCTTATAACACTTCCTAAATAGGCACTTTTAGGTATTTTACTTTGATCTCTCCAATTAGCAGCGCGTATTTGGAGCTGTTATTCTTCAAATTACCATACAGTCTGTATTCTTTCTGAAAGAGTTTTTACGGCCATATCACCGCGAAAAATCTGTTCTAGTACGATCACTGAAGTTAAGCAACGTCGAATCTGTTCAGTACCTTTGATGACTGACATCTTGATATCAGGTGCTGTGAGTTTGGATATGAGTTTTAATGGATGACGGCTCGGAATTTGAGATCTGAGAGCCGTCTTCCATTTCCATTCGTGTTCGTTATATTCTCTTTCGCGCAAAATCCCCAGTTATGGTTTAATGAGTAGAATTTGTATCAGTAAATTATTATTATCTCTCAATTGATTCTTACAATCTAAAAATATTTTCCGGATTTTAAATAAACTGCAAAATGCTGATAACCCGTAAAAAGCAAATCAACCAGAAAGAATCCTTTCTAAAAAAGAAAAAGACACGGTATATAAAAAATTAATATCGTCCTATTAGTAAGAGCAAAAATAAAGTACCAGATAAAATATACAGGATGATTTAAGAACATATCACCCAAATTTAAGGGATAAAAACGGCGATGAGCAGTGTATTAAGTGTTATGGGGTCCACCCCTTTTTCATACAAGTGGACTCGACCAGTGTGTACTTGGACTGCTGCCGTTAAATACTCAGAGTCAGTCAGAGGAAAGAGACAGTGATTGTGATTGAGTTGGAGGTAGAGTAATAGTGTGAGGTAACCGCTTGTAGAAGTCACAGTTACAAGCGCGTAGACTCTAATGAAGTCCTACTTCGAGACTGGATTTACCAGTCTGTATATATATATATATATATATATATATATATATATATATATATATATATTATTACTAACCGCGTTTCTGGATCTACTAACCGTATTACCAATTGTATTATTGTGTAAATACATGTATGTGTTATATTTCATTCCTGCGTTTATCAGTCATTGGAGACCGGATTTCATCCCGGAATCCACAACATTAAACCTATTAAATAATACCAATGAATCGTATAAAAATGTATGATATTGAAAACGATTTAAAAACCAACTCCCAAGAGAATGCTTCCCCGATCACAACAAACTTAACGTTTTCTAGTATAGGGTCAACCGTTATCTTCTCCATCCCACCCCACCCCATAAAATGTGCCTCTTATATGTAATCCTCTACCTCGAGTGGCTCTTGGTCCTTGTACAGGATCGACATCATTAAAAAAGATATTAAAAAATGTACCCACCGTGCGACCTGTCGGCTGGGGCTTCAGAATATGCCGACTGCACGTCTACAGAAGCCTCCCCACACTTACAATGAAGCGTCCTGGGTATGACGATAAACTACATCCGACAGCAATGCCTCTGACCAGGTGGTTTTGAGGAACACGGGACCACCTCTTAATTGCTGTTGTTCCCAGGTCCACCCTCACCCCGGATTGTAGCACATTTTAGGGTCTATGCAATGGGAAAATAGTTAAACCTAAAACTGGGATGAAGACTATGAAAGTGTAAAAATAGGTATTTATAGTAAAATTACCAGCAATACATTTTTGAAGAAAGAATTATTACCAGCAATACATTTGCCTCTCAACAACAAAAAATCTTTACAGTAATACGTCAATGAAACCTGATCTACAAACTGAATTCTTACAAATACGTACATAATCTATTCGTACGCACCTTTCCTCAAAAACTTCTCGGCATTAAATAACCCATTGAGGATTCCGTAAAACAAAATAAACCAAACCAAAAAGTCGTGATCAAAACATATTCAACAAAAAAATTCTAGTCTGAATAACGCGGAAAAAAGAAACTTCTAATGTGTAATTATTTATCAGTTGCTTTTCCGTCACCGCAGGCTGATTTGGCCGCTGATTCAACGTGTTATCTTGAAAGAATTTGGAGTACTCCACTTGTAGATACTAACTGGTAGCTGCCTTCTTTTAAATAAATGTCCCTTTACGAAGATACGAATATTTGGGGCCAGAGGTTACAAGTCAATATCTTTTTCATCAACGAATATCTTACGGCTGTTTACAGACGACTTACTGCTAAATTTCGTGTGATTCACAGTGGAAGTCACAAAACTGGAATCATCAAATCTGTCTTTTTTTTTTTTTTAACCCCGAACAGAAAAAACGAGTCGACATCTTATCAAAATGAGACAGAACGTTGAATAAAAAATGTTTCTATTATTATTTTTTTTCTTTGCAACATATTTCTGGGAAAACATACTTAATTTACCACACGGACACAGCGACACACACAGTGCATACATATATATATATATATATATATATATATATATATATATATATATATATATATATATATATTTGGTTGGATAGATGAGTTTGTGACCCTGGGTTTCACCTTTAACGATCGTCAAACAAACTCTGACGATCGCTAAAGCGTAACCCAGGGTCACAAACTCACATCTATCCAACCAAATATGTTACTCTATCTCTGATATTGAGCGCTTTCTAATAAGTACCATATATAATATATAAATAATTATACATATATATATTTATTTATATTTATATACACTTTTCACACACACACACACACACACACACACACACACACATATATATATATATATATATATATATATATATATATATATATATATATACAGTCGTATTCGACGTATGAGGGTCAAGCAGCTCAGTTTTTAGGAACCAACAGCCAGACACAAGCACATGTGATTTGATTATAGTGGTGAAGGTTTTGTGCCGAACTATCCACACTTTTTCAAGGACCGAATACAGTGACCTGGCTCACTACATTCCACAAGGCCCCCAACTGAAATGAGTTCAGAGTTGTTCTCCTAGACCAGTTGCTATCCAAGGCTATAGCACTCTCTCTGTTCTGTTATTTACTCATAGCTGGGGGGAGAAAAAGAGGATTCAGGATATTAGCACGTATGTGAATGTAATGGATTCGACTGAATTCGAAGTCGGCCTCCGATTCCTCCATCCAAGCTGCTATCCATTGCTATATATATATATATATATATATATATATATATATATATATATATATATATATATATATATATATATGATGTGTGTGTGTGTGTGTGTGTGTAGGTATGTAAAAAATAGGAAAGAACACGTTAGGCAAATAATCCATTCTTCTTTAGTGGTTTTGTTTTATTTAAAAAAAAACCCCCAAAAACAGTGCTCCATACAGAAGTAGAGCTTAGATTATAATTATTTTTCCTGAATTTTCACTTGAGGGTGAAACAGTGCTTGTTACTTTAATTCAATTTAATTTTAATAATTATATTGATGGTTTCGGCTCTCGTTTTTGAAGCATGAGAACTCTTATGTAGCGAAGGAATCATATTTTTAAATATATATATATATATATATATATATATATATATATATATATATATATATATATATATATATATAAAAACGTTATATTTAGTGGATACCCATATTTGAGTAGACCTCCTTTATTTATTAAACACTATATTTATTTATATCCGTCTACAGGCCTGAATATTCGAGGAATCTTATTAAGTTAAAATTAGGGGCGCTCCGGCAGGATTCGAAACTGCGTAGCCTTTGGCAGGAGAAACCATCGTTAGATCCGACTTATTTATAATGACCCAGCCGATCATACGAAGTCAAATGGTGTCTTATAAACGCAAATCTTTCTTCGTCTTTCAAAACATTCATATCTGCTCAGTTTCGTAACCTCACGTAAACAAATCCCTTTCTAAAGAACTCGGACGGTGCTTTTCGAATTACATATCGTAACTTGAACTCCCGCGTAGTGCAATTTCAAATTTGATTCAATTTTGATTAAATTAGGGATTATTAAGCTAGGACCGATTTTCCTGTTTCTGCAGTATTTTTATTGGGAACTTCAATATTTGTTTTCGATACTCATTCTTATATCAATAAACAAACACTTGCATATTATATTCCAACTAACATATGTCTGAAAAATAATAAAATTCATAATACATGATACCAATATTATCAAATAAATTGAAATATGCGTACGATATTCAATATATTACATTATTTTTTATAAACAAATATCGTGGATGTTTCGTAAATACTTCGTATGTGAAGACGCTATGTGTGTATGTCATTTTGAAACATAATCTTTATATCTGGAAAATTGTACTTCATGACTTTGTGATAAATAAATAAATAGATGCATGCTGGTTTGACGCTACGTATTTTGAAATATATGTGAGAAATAAGTACGCATAATAAAAAATATAATTATTGGATTGGTGCATAATTATCAGGCGTTTTTTGTAGGCGAGTTATTTGATAAATGAAAAATTGCTGTTTTGTTTACTTTTTTAATAAAAAATATTTTATATTCAGATTATAAAAATGCGTGTTGATAATCCTACGCTGAAGAATAATCATTTAAAAATGTTATTGTTGAATTGTTATGTTTCTTTATTCATAATAAATATTGTTAAAAAAAACGCCTGATAATTATGCACCAACCCAATATTATTTTGAAAAAATACCTAAAAAAATGAAATTATGTAAAAAAAAAAGGAAGCATGCATACTTTATACCTTACCCTACCTTCTCAGGTTTTCAATTCAGCATTGACCTCCACTAGGATTGCTTGCCTACCAAGGTCAAAGAACTCAGTCTGACCTTTTATTTAGCTTATCCTTGGGGGATAAGTTGTGAATACATAACTTTTCAATGGTATTTGCGTGTAAGTGAACGTAACGATCTCGGCTGAAATTCGAACTCCGCTCTCCGATTTCTCATTACGAGCCACTATTCATTACTAATCAAACCCAGGATCCCAACCACAACTGTAATTATTGATGTCTTAATGAGCCACATCTTTAGATTTCCATTTCAAAATCCTTGTACTTTGACACTTTGTCTTTTAAAGATCTTCAAAGATAGTCTGCGGGAAGTGCCATATTAATAATAAAAAAAAAGCACGTTCAGATTTTGTGGTCCTTGATCAATATGTCTGGATTTTCTGTCTGTTTGCATCGTAAGATCCAGTAAAATTTTTACTGATCTTATATCCGTAACCGGATCTTGGTGGTGTCTACTCCTGTAGATTTAGCAGTGCAGATATCGGTCCAACTTATCATGCTGAGGTTCGTATTCGGTGAATGCTAATACCGTGAAACCTAATAAAAGAGGACCAATTGTTTCCAGATATTCGTTATTATTATTATTATCATTTGTGTATATTATGTTTCCTGCTTTGTAGGTTGAAACTATGGTCGTTAGGCCCTATAAGAGAATTGTCATTTAATTGATAGCACTTTTCTTAGTATATGGGATGTTCCTAGTAGGGCGATCTTCTGGCCAACTTGTATGTTGATGTTACCTGGGTCACTGTTAGTAAAATTGACCATTCCTTTTCTCACGAGGCCCAGTGCTCCGATTACTATTGGTACAGTCTCAGTCTTCATTCCCCACATTCTGTCAATCTCGATCTACAGGTCTTTGTATTTGGACAATGTTTCGATAATTTTCATGGAGGTGTTTCTCTCAGATGGTACTACTATGGCAATAAGCATACACTTCCTGAATTTCTTGTCTTTTATAATGATTTCGAGTCTGCTGGCTTTTATTTCCCTGTCGGTTTGAATTGGTATGTCCCAGAGGATAGTTACATCGCCATTTTCAGTTACTGTGTCAGGTTGGTGCTCATACCATCTCTCAGTGGTTTCGATTTTGTACTACTTGGATATCTTCCAGCGCACATATGTCGCCACCTTGTTATGTCTGTGGGTATATTCATTTTTTGCTATTCCCGGGCATCCTGACATAATATGGTCGAAATTTTCATATTTTCCTCAGAACCTGCATTTCGGGTTAGTTCCATCCTTGATTATGTGACAGTGATAGGATCTGGTTGCGAAACTTTGATCCTGAGCTGCAATAATTAGGGTTTCTGTTTCATCTTTCAGCCCCGGTGCTCCTCAGCCACGGATATCTTTTCTGTTGGTCAACATCTGGTTCTTTCATTCTTTTTATGTATTTACCATACGACGACTTTATTTCTTTTTTTTTTTTGCAATTTCATTTGGCCAACTTGTTTTTCTTTCTGTTTTATTATTATTATTATTATTATTATTATTATTATTATTATTATTATTATGTCATTATTATTATTATTATGTCATTATTATTATATTATTATTATCATTATGTCATTATTATTATTATTATTATTATTATATTATTATTATTATGTCATTATTATATTATTATCATTATGTCATTATTATTATTATATTATTATTATCATTATGTCATTATTATTATAATATTATTATTATGTCATTATTATTATATATTATTATCATTATGTCATTATTATTATGTCATTATTATT
Organism: Acanthosepion pharaonis; assembly: GCA_903632075.3. Taxonomy (NCBI): domain Eukaryota; kingdom Metazoa; phylum Mollusca; class Cephalopoda; order Sepiida; family Sepiidae; genus Acanthosepion; species Acanthosepion pharaonis. The sequence continues at coordinate 2,430,257 of CAHIKZ030005352.1, read as the reverse complement.
ATATTATTTTTATGTCATTATTATTATAATATTAATATTATCATTATGTCATTATTATATTATTATTATTATGTCATTATTATATATTATTATTATGTCATTATTATTATTATGTCATCATTATTATTATGTCATTATTATTATATTATTATAATTATGTCATTATTATTATAATTATATTATTATTATCATTATGTCATTATTATTATTATTATCATTATGTCATTATTATTATTATTATTATTATTATTATTATGTCATTATTATTATTATATTATCATTATTATCATTATGCAATTATTATTATTATTATTATTATTATTATTATAATATTATTATTGGTACTTTTTATAAGATCAGAATAACATGTTAAGAAATGTTTTCCAACTACAGCCGATCAAGATAGGAAATTTATTTAATAATTTTTCAGAGATTTTAATGGTATACTTCTGAACTGAAAAAATAAATTAAAAATTGGAATTGATTATTTTAATCAAAAGAACATAATTTTTCTTTGTTGAATTACATCTAAATGACCATTCAACTATTTACTTTTGTATTATTTTTCGAATATATTTATTACTAGAAAAGGGATATCTTTGTCTTGCAAAAGCCTTTTTTATTTCTCGTTTACTTGATTTAATGTGCTTAAGTTTACAGCTGAGTCAGTCCACGAGAACGAATTAATATTCTTGTCTATATTGTATTTAAATTTGTCGTAATTCTTTGGGTATAAACAACAATTTATTCAAGATTGATCTGTTGTCTCATGAGAGGAGAATAACACTGGCAAAAGTCTGGAATGTAAGTTAACTGCAATTAGAGCGAATGAAAGAGCAAAATGATTCTTTAAAATTTTCGCAGTAAAATTAAATATGCATATATTTTCAGTAGAACAAAAACATCTCCAAATGAAAAGTCCAGGTTTATTCAAATCAAAAATAATTTAAATTTATAAAATGGTGATTGATAAATAAAAAAAACTATTATTTATATTTCCAATTAGTTTATGTTTTAAATATTATAAAAAATTATGAAATTTTTCTTCTCTTATAAATTCGAATGACGTGCAAATCATACAGTGTTAAACAAATTAATGAGTAATTTATATTAGGATAAAATCCCAAATGTCAATTTTGTTTTTTAAAATCACTTTTTCCTTTCAAAGATTTGTTTTCCTGCATGTTGTTCATCAAAAACGAAAAAGTAAAGAATATTTAAAATAAATTTAATAAGTAAAACATTATTCTAAACAATATGTGTATTCATGTTTTGTTTTTACTTATTTAATTAGCACCTGAATAATTTTGGCAAATATTTAGAAAATTAAATTTGATAAAACTCGATTTTCGTTCAAAAGGATATAATGATTTTCATCCGTTCTTCAGGAGAAAATTTTGATCTTATTTCTTTAAAAAGACTTTAAAAGTAAAAGATATAAAAAAAACAATCAATATTTATCAAAACAAATCGAGTAAAACAGAATTCTATTTTATAAACCACATTTAAAAGATAAACATTTGAGATATTACATTTTTTTCTTCGACCACTTTTAAATTACATCCATAAAAGATCAATAGAGCTTATTCCCTGTTATTCTTAAGTTGTAATTTAATGACACGATCACTATCAGTTCGGGTAGGAAATGCTTAAATAAATAGCCAAACATTTATAAATGCTATAAACAAAATAAACACATATTTATAAAAGTCACAAAAGAAATTTTAAAAAAAATGCAAATTATTCATTGGTTTGATCAACTAACTTTATAAGCATTAATATCCAGTGTTATTTCCTAAGATGAGAATCCAATAAATATTTATAGGACTAAGCAACCTAATTAAATTTGAAATAGATAATTATGCTATGATATACAATTGCATCACCAATGTAATTATAATCGTAATATCGAATGGGAAGGATAATTCATCGCAATATAAGCACTAGTCACAAATATATATATATATATATATATATATATATATATATGCACACACTACAGTTAAAAAATTTGAAGCGGCTATCTGAATTAGTATGGAATGAACTTGAGGGAAGGGTGAAAAAAAGATCTTACAGTCAATGAAAAAAGTATGGAATCAATTATCAAACTTATACTTTGAGAAATTTTTGCAACGAATGCCACAAAATTGTGTTGCTACAATCAAGGCTAAAGGGAGGTATTGAGGTGAGCAAAAATTAACTGCAAAATACTTTTTTTTCTTCTTGTCCAAACAAAATTTCTAATAAAAATCATGTCACCATTTTTACCATGTATAATAATTTTCTCTTATTTAAAATACAAAAAAAAAAAAACTACTTTTGAGGGCAATTTTAAGTTTTAAGGCAAGTTGAGGCAATTTTTAAGTTACCATGTGTGGCCTGACAATTTGACAATCTAGTGTGTATATATATATATATATATATATATATATATATATATATATATATATATATATATATATATATATATATGTAAAACTCAAACACTAATATCCCATGGTTATAATTTATTACATTGGAATCCTAATCATGATCGGATACACCAAACCTAGAAATTCAAAAAAAAAAAAAAAAATGTAATAAGTTATAGCCATGGAATATTAGTGTTTGAACCTTTTTTTTGTTATATTCTTACTTTGTTCTGGATATTGAGCTCTGCCTGGATTCTATCATCTTGCAAATTTATATATATATATATATATATATATATATATATATATATATATATATATATATATATATATTGACTACTGATATTATAAATTTATATATATATATATATATATATATATATATATATATATATATATATATATATACACACACACTGGGGGAACAAATATTCGTACACATACAAATTTTTAATTTATTTTATATCCATCTAATGAACAAACCTACTTTTCATAGAATTAACTGGACACATATGCATAATAAATAAATACGCACTGAGAACCGAAAAAAATTAATTTGATAGAAATAAATCTTATTTATACATTTTAATGGCTGAAAAATGTATTCGTACAATACAAAAATGTATCTATCTATCTATCTATCTATCTATCTATCTATCTATCTATCTATCTATGTATATCTATATATATATATATATATATATATATATATATATATATATATATATATATATATATATATATATGTATATATATATATATATATATATATATATATATATATATATATATATATCTATCTATGTACACACACACATATATATATATTTGGTGTATTTAGACAGAAGTCTTAATTTATACAAGTCTGGTTGATGTTCAACTGAATTTCATAAATAATTCTTAATTTATTTTTTAGTGTTTTGGTTTCCTGTTAGAAATTCAACATATATTATTCTATTACTTTTGGGCAATTTCTGACTTCATACACTAGATAGGTTCACCTAGATAGGTTAATTTAAATCATTATATTCAATGGAGAACCTTATAGACTGCTGGCCAAAATCTTAAGGCCAATAAAAGTAAAGAAAAATATAACTTTTGCGTTGTTAGACTCAACCATTTATTTGAGCTGAGTTTCAAAAATGAATATAAGAAAAGGAAAAATAAAAATTATAAAAACATTTAGTAGCGAAATTCTGAATAGTGGATAAAAGTATATAATATAGTAGGGTGCTTTGATGTAGTGTAATCGTTAATAAGCTTGTCTTGCCAGATCATTTACGGCTGAATAACTCTTTTTTTTTTGTTTGCTGCTTCTGAGAAACGATAGGTTAGCTTTCTTGCCTCAATTGCCCAAATAAATGCTAGAAGAATATTAGAAATAAGTTAAAATAAATAGCCAAGTGTTCAACGCCGGCATGCCGTACGGCAGACATTTTGAAAATAAGTCATCTGGGACGATATTCTAAGAGTTTGCTTAATTTGAAATGCTGAACCACAACTTGTTTAGAGGCTCTCAGATGTAGCTGACAATTTTAACGTTACTTAGAATTGTATTTTAAATTTTACTTGGATTTTAGTTTAAAATAACTTTAAATTGACATCGGTAGACACCATGGGCTGGAAGAGAAAATTTCAAGTATCTGACAGCCATCTATGAAACTTTCGTCTGTAATCGAATATTAAAGAATAGTATTAGTATTAACACGAAAGTAAAGATAAGTTATCTATCTATACTGATTTTTTAGGCGTACCTTTGATGTGACACAAGGCCTAACGTATGTAGTACCCAGTGAGTACCTCACTATTCAGTCGTAACTGTTTTAGCGAGACAAGCTTGCAGACCTTTACTTCATACCGAGTAGGTTATTTTTTGTTTCTCCCCGTAACATAAATTTTTAAAGGAATAGGCTGCACCAGATTATTTTGCCCAAGACACATCCACTGCAACGACGACTGTGTTATAATGACGTACTAAGGTTTGCTTAGATACTACACAAGGCCGAAAGTATGGAGCACTCAGAGAAAACCGAACACAATTTTTCTTATGTGCAAAAATTCTTACGGCCTTTTTTCTATTTATATACTTAAAGATTTTTGGGGGATGCTTAGGTCAGAATACGTTTTATTTAACTGCTATTTTAAAATATTTTTCCTTTTAATTTTTTATAGACTATATTTCATTTTAAAACAACTAAATGTAATAGAATTACTTCCAGTATATAAAATTATTTTTCCATATCAAATATAAGTATGTATATTACCAGGTCACATTTTTTTTTAGATCTTATTTTTCAAAATATTATTTAAGGGAAATTTTTTGACAATGACGGCAAAATATAGCTATTTCATTTCTTTGATTCAGAAAAGGAACGCGATATTTATGCTCAGTTTTAGAAAGATCAATACAAATGCAGAAGGACATGTACCTGTGTTTTATAGATTACGTCAAGGCACTCGATAAAGTATGCCATAAAGATCTGTTGGAACTGTTCAGCAACCTTGAGATATTTGGGAAGGATATTAGAATAATGTGGTTCTACAGAAGGAAGCTGAGAATACCATGGACCAAACATGTAAGCAACAACGACGTTTTAGAGAAAATAGAAACAAAAAAGATACTCAGGTATAGACAGTTGAAATTTCTACGGTATATAATGAACAAACAACATGGACAGAGGAAAACAACGCAAAACACACTTAGTAAACTTCGTAAATGGATGGCCGTACAGGGTTAAGAAGAATAAAAAAGTAAATTTACTAAAAGCTAGAAAGGACACGAAATTGTGTCGAGCCATGATCGCTTTCATCCTGACGAGTCTCTGCACATAAGAAGAATTGTGTTCGGTTTTCTCTGAGTGCTCCATACTTTCGGCCTTGTGTAGTATCTAAGCAAATTTTAGTACGTCATTATAACACAGTCGTCGTAGCAGTGGATTTGTCTTGGGCAAAATAATCTGGTGCAGCCTATTCTTTTAAAAGTTTATGTTACGGGGAGAAACAAAAACAAAAACAACAAATGAATCACGAATATAAGTGTACGGATTACGAAATGTAAGTGTGCAAATATAAGTGTACAAATGTAAGTGTAAAAAAAAATGCTCAGAATGCTATCAGGAAACGCAACAGAAATGCAAATGGATATATACCTATGTTTTATAGAGTTTTTATAAAGTACTTGGTAAAAAACTGTTTGAACTGCTAGCTAATCTTGACATATTTGGGAAAGATATTGCCATAATACAGAATCAATACTGAAAGCAAGCCGCCTACATATGGATAGAAGATGAAATCAGCATCTATACTAAAAATGAAAGGTGTGTAAGACAAGTGTATGTCTTCTCACCAAATTTGTTCTACCTATACAGGAACGCAATTCTGAGAGAATTAGAACGCCTAGTAGGATTCATTATTGGTGACCACAGCATAAGATATGCAGATGGCACATTATTGATGGCAGAGACAGGGCGAAAATTACAATTCCAACAGAAAGTAGTGAAGGAAAGCGAGAAGAAAGGATGAAACCTTAATTACAAGAAGACAGAATACATGGTTGTTAGCAAAAGGCACAACTCAACATGGAAATTCCAAATTGAAGATACCAAAATGAAACAATTACAACAATTTAAGTATCTGGATAGTCTTTTAAAAGAGGATGGAAAGTGCGACACTGAAAACCGAAGGTGTATTGGAATATCAAAAGATGACTTTCAAAAGCTGAGTAAAGTAATAAGAAACAAAAAAAAATGATACAAACAACAAAAAAAAAAGAGTATCGAAGTGTTGGAATATACGAGACATCTTATAAATGCTGAACAATCTCTTCAAAGATGAAGAGCAGGCTTGAAGCAACAGAAATGGGGTTCTGCAGAAGGATGCTGAGAATACCATGGACCGAACATCTGAGCAACGACGAAGTTTTAGAGAAAATGGAAAGAAAAAGGATATTTATACTTAACATAAGAAAGAGAAAGTTAAAATTTTTAGGGCAGGTAATGAGGAATGAGGTCTTGGAAAATTTAATACTCACAGGACCTTTTGAAGGCAAGATAGAGAAAAAACAACACATAACCTACCCAGCGTGCTTGAGCAAACTAATGAGGAACAAGGCTTTGGTGAGATAACCAAAAAGACAAAATGTATTAACAGTTACAAAGAACAGGAGATTATGGAGAGCCATAATCACTAATATCCTGAAGAGACACGTCATACCAAAGAAGATCCTATTACTTTTGAGCGATTTCTGACTTGATACATGAGTTCACAAATAATGTAGCCCGTTATAGTCGATAGAAGTTTAATGAATTCAGAGATGTCTTCTGTGAATGATTGACTGATCAAGACTAAAGATCTCTGTCGATTATTTACAAGTCTGTGAATACAGAGTTTAAATTCTAGACTGGCTGCCTCCTAAAGTATTTAAATATGTTTTAGTTTTTCATTCATTTCCTGAATAACGAAATGTAAGCGGATAAACCGAACTTATAAACGAAAAAGTGATTTATAAAAACGATAATTGCTGGCAACTCGTATCCACGGATTCGTGTCTACTAGAGCGGCTAGCTAATCCTTGTTGCAGACGCCTGGCCAGGCAAATTTATGTTTGTTCAAAACCCACAGATCCCACCTGTGGTTTATACTGCAGCTATGTTGAGCGTTACAGTTTCTGGGGAAAAGAGCGCCTTACCTAGCGTGATCAAGTCTGAATACGACTAGCACGCTCAAACTCTCGGTCACGATGACTTGTGGCATCGTGCTAGCACAAACATCGACGGCTCTCAGAGTGTTCTGTCTACTCGATTTCACTCACAAAGCTTGGGTCAATTCGTTGTATGTTTTTCAGAAAATTTCTAAACGTCCCGCACGATGGGGTTGCCTCCCCCAGACCGATAACATCAAGGTCATCTTCCTGAAAAATCGACCATGGAGACAATCGAACGTTCTGGTAGTCAAGATGAAAGGACGCACCGATAACGCAAAGTAAGGAAGAAATGCCAAGACAATGCTAAGGCTCTTTGCAAATCACAAGCAGTCATAATTATCATGGGAGATCTAAACGCCAAAGGCAAAGAGAAGGCAGGGGTTATAGCTGAAAGATTTGGACTAGGAACCTGGAATGAACGTGGAACAAAATTGATCTAATGGTGACCAGGTAATAGGCAACACATGGTTCCAAGAACATCCGAGACGGTTATGTACATGAAGGAGCGTAGGAGGAGAAACTCAAAACCAAATTGACTTCATAACTATCAACAAAAAATTCTGGAATGCAATGGTTCACTGCAAAAACCTACCTAAATGCCAACTGCGGAAGTAATCATCCTCATGTTATATGTAAACTAAGAGTGAGACTGCGGAAACTAGAGAAGCCTAACGCAGCACTCAAATTGCAATACGACAAACTCCTGAGCGTTCCGTCACTGAAAGAAAAATATATGGACAATGTGAAAGAAGATACGAGGGACACAATGGAAACTCAAAATGGGACGCACTAAGAGACGCTTTAGTGACATCAGCAAACGATATCAGCCCAAAGGAAAATGGATGACTAACGAGGTTCTCGACATGATGGAAAGAGGACAGAAAACTTTGACAAGATATGGAACGGAATACAGAAAATTACACAAGGAAATAAGGACCAAATGCATGAAGGCTATATAGGGGCTAAACAAAATATGTGAAGAAATAGAGATTGGGGACCACCGACAAAAGAGATATGCATAAACAAATAAGGCAACTAACAGGACAGAAGACCTGCTCATCAACAGGCTGCTTAAAATCAAAGGATGGAACGCTCATATTAGAGAAGGAAAAATTCTTCAGCGCCCGTGCAAGTATAAAGGAAAACTTATCCACGACGAAAGAGAACAACCAGCAATACACAGACCTACCGGCGGACCTGGAATAATAAAAAACCGAAGTAGAAGCTGCACTGGCCAAATTGAACAGAAGCAAAGCGGCAGGGCCAGACGGAATTTTAATAAAAATGCTAACAGCGTTAGATGATTTTGGCATAGACAAGATCACTGAAATAATAAATGAAATCTACAAGAGGAGATATACCGGAAAATCTCAACAGATCTATTTTCATAGCACCGCCTAAGAAACCAAGCGCAAACGAATGCGAACTCCACTTAACAATCAGCCTAATGAGACACGTAACAAAGCTCATCAGCCGTATTCACCAAAATCAGGCTAGAGGACAAGAATAGTGCGGGTTTGTTAAAGACAGCGGAACAAGGAACGCGATATTTATGCTCACAATGTTATCAGAAAGTGCAATACAAATGCAGAAGGACGTGTATCTATGTTTTATAGAATACGCAAAGGCGTTCGACAAGGTGCACCACAATGATCTGTTGGAACTGCTCAGCAACCTTGATATATTTGGGGAAGGTATTAGAATAATCAAGAACATATACTGGCGGAAAACAGGATGCATGTGAATAGAGATTGAGTCCATCAGATATACAAAAATAGAAAGGGTCGGATTTATTCAATCTGTACAGTAGAGGCAATTTTGAGAGAATTGGAAATACTACCAGGATTCTTCATTGGCGGCCAGAATCGTAATAACATAAGATATGCAGATAACACAGTACTAATAGCAGACACGGAAAAGACATTACAAAATTTCCTACAGAAGGCAGCGAAGGATAGCGAGAAGAAGGGAATAAGCATAAACTATACGAAGACAGAATGCATGGTAATCAATAAAAGGATGAACCCGAAAAGTGATTTACAGGTCTGGGGCACTAAAATGAAACAGGTGCGTAAACTTAAATATTTGGGAAGTGCTTTGACAGAGGACGGTAAATGCAGCGCTGAGATCCGAAGATGTATTGGGATGGCCAAAGACGCATTCCAAATGCTAGGCAGAGTATTACGAGACTGGAAGATTTATTTGGTAACAAGGAAAAGAGTACTAAGCTACTACGTGACATATGGCCTCCTATACCGCAGCGAATGTAGGACGGTCCCCTCAATGATGAAGAAGAGACTCGAGACATCGGGGATATAGTTCTACAGAACGATGCTAAGGATACCATGAACGGAACATGTGAGCAACGAGGAGATTTGGAGGAAACTTATACTTAACATTAGGAAGAGGCAGCTGAAATGAGAAAGAAGGGCTTGAAGAATCTGTTACTCACAAGTCGAATAGAGGGAAAGAGAGACAAGGGAAAGCAACGCATGACATACCTAGCGGGATTAAGCAAGTTGAATGTAGAACATGGCTTGGTGGGGGGGTAGTAAAGGGACAAAACATATTGAGAGCTACAAGGGATAGGGGGAAGTGGAGAGACGTGATCGCCTACGTCCTGAAAGGACACGGCACATAAAAAGAAAAGAATGATAACAGTGATATAATAATGTGTGTGTTTCCATGGGAAAATATTCATCAAGATTCCTTGTATTTTCTACGTAATAAATTACGTGGTTATGTTATTAGGGTGGCATTTATTAAATTATGAAATCACTTCGACTTTGTTTGATTTATTGAATAGAATACCACTAGGCGTTTATTGAGCAATTTGGGACAGAAATCATGCTAACCTGAAAAAAGCATTCTAACAATTTTCACCTCTTCTTTGGATTATCATATAAAAGAAATCACACGAGGAAAACATTTTTTATAGCGATACAGGTTTTCCGTAAAGAAATTTCTCAAGATAAATGTAAAAATTTTATTTCAGAACGTGTATATGCACATGTTTTTACATTTTAAATGTGGAAGGTTCTGGAGTCAAACGCTGTTCAGTAGAGGAAAGGTAAACTCTGGTAGAAGTTAAGCGATAAAATTGTTTATCTTGTTTAAAACAAATGTGAATTAATGCTATTCTTGGTGTTTTTATTATTATGATAATTATCGATCCTTAAGCCATGAGTTAGCCAATTCCTTTTAATATTTTCTTTGCCGATACACTTTACCTGAATATATATATATATATATATATATATATATATATATATATATATATATATATATATAAACGGACAAATTTAAAGTTGTCTGTTTCTTAATATAATTAATATTTGCTCTGTTTTTACATTGAGCTCTCTGGGCTAAATTCTCCTTGCAATTATCGATACGGATTACCAAATAACTCTATTAACTAACTATTAATATATAGAAATGTGTAGGATAAAAAAATGTACATATACGCACAAATACTTGCACGAACGTAAGTATATTTATTTCTTCAGATTCTATAAATACAGTTCTCAATGTTATGAAACAGAGCTATAATCATATATTAGTGAATATACATATACATATACATATCCAACGTTGATAACATTCATAGAGTTAATGCAAGATTCAGGTGTGGAGATTCTGACCGTTATCTATCGCGTTTCTCGTGATGATGATTCAAAATTGTGTGCACAAATTTGTCTATTTAAAATAGAGAATTAACTATTAATAATTTCTATTGTTCAAATTCATAAGTTCGGAAGTTGAAGAATTAAAAATAATAAATTATTTAAATCTGAATTTGAATACGAAAGTAAACAATATATCAAATGGAGGTAACTCTCATTGTTTTTAGCATAAAATACCCAAGTTAAGTCTATTAACGTAAACTTTAAGATTAGAAATATATATATACATATATATATATATATATATATATATATATATATAAACTGGGTGTGACTGACAGGTTAAAAGCCAAAAGAGGTCAAAACTGTCGGGGATTACTAGTAATAAAAGACAATGAAAAAGGAAGCATAGATAAAATTGCTCAATGTCTAGTCTATCCAGAGATTGAGTGGCTACATTCTAGTCGCCGGAAAATCACGAGAGAAACTTAAGTAGCATACATACAATCCTTAGAATTACACGCACACGCACACACACACACACACACACACACACACACACACATATATATATATATATATATATATTGAACATTAAAAATATTTAAAAATTAAAGTCTTCAGACACACTGGGTTGTAGATTAATATTCTTTCGTTTTTATTATTATTATTTCCTTTAGATTCCGCAAACTAGTTTCGGCCAACATGGCCATCATCAGGAGACAAAAAAATCTGCTTGCTGGTAGCAGTGAACTACAGAAATGAATGTCTTGGTGGAGAAAATGAAATTTTGTCTGTAGTTTTCATTTGTTCTTTTTATTTTTTCATCTTTTTGACATGAATTTTTTTCAACATTCCTTGTGTTAGTGAAACAGTCTCTTTTAAGTTGTTATTTGAGATAAGAGCTGGATGGATCCATGCTGATCTGAATTCCCCTGGTCAGTTTAACAGTTTTATTGGTTCCTGGAGAGGGGATGAGTTTTTGTTAAGTGTGTGTATGTGTTCTTTGGTTCTTAGGGATTGAGTTAGTATGATATGTGTAAGCGTGTATATTACTGTGGGTGTGTGTTATCATTTCGCTTATGAATGAGTGAGTGAGTATGACGTGTGTAAGTGTGTACATTCGTGAGTGTGTGTATAAGTGTGCGGCCTCAACACCTCCGTTAGCATGTCTGTCTTGTGTGGGTGAGAAATGTGGGTAGGTTTTGATTTGTAGGGTTATATATTAATACTATCTATATTGTTAAATTTATGGTTTAGCCCGGCTGGATAGTGTGTTTTTAAACGCTGTATCCACTTATTTTCATGGAACTCTAAAATCTTTCCAATGTTATCTGCTCTGAACTTTTCTATTCTCTCAATTATAGTGAATTTGGCATGGGTTTTAAAATCGTGTTTTTCCAGGCGGAAATGTTGTTCTTCAGGTAATAATCTTTCATGGGGAGTCGATAAATATTAATTCTGTAGTGAAAGGGCCATTCAGATTTTCCTACATATTGTTTCTGGCATAGTGTGCATTCTAGGAGGTAAATTATATTATGACTTCTACAGTTAGAATCGTGGTAGATTTTGAAAGTAGATTTAGTGACTGAGCTAGTGAATGAATTCGTGTGTATAATGTGGTTGCTGCATAAATTTCTTTTGTTGTTACATGGTTGGGAAAATCCTGTTGTTTTTGTTGTTAGTTTATTACGGATTACCTTGTCCCCTGAAATGTGGTTACTACCTATGATTTCTTAGGTCTACAATATGCTACGATACACTATATATATATATATATATATATATATATATATATATATATATATATATATATGTGTGTGTGTGTATTTAGAAAAATAGTATGACAAATTGGGAAAAAGTTTTTGTTTTTCTGTTTGTTGTTATATAAAATTATACAAAATTATATATCGTTATATCATATATGTTTATAAAAAAATCAGTATTTGGTTTCAGTACGCATTTTTATACAAATCTGGGTATGAAAAAACATTTGCATATTAAATTCCAACTATTATGCGTGTGTAAAAAAAGAAAAGAAAAACAAAACTTGCATAATCTATTATAGCAATATTATTAAATAAAGTTAAATATACATAACACAACTTATATTTATACAATTCACTTTGGCAAGTAGTTCGTAGCTGGAGACGCTATGTGGGTGTGTCATTATAAAACGGCATCTGTATGGCCGAAAAATTTTGTTACATGACTTAATGGTAAATAACTAAATGCTGGTTAGATGCCCTTACGTATTTTGAAATAAATGTGGTGAAGAAACGAGTATGCATAATAAAAAAAAAATTATGTAATTATTATTTTGAAAAATACCCAGAGAAAAATTAAACTAAGTGCACGCAAAGGAAGCGTTCATACTTCATGTTATTTAACAGATCACGTCGGCAGATGTGATTAAATATACTTTAATATTTAAAAAAAAAATATTCAGTATTATTATTGTTTAGGTAATAAGCATTATGACATAGCACAAATAGTTATATTGTGGAAAAACGAGTTTTCGACAATATACGCATTTTTTATGTATTTATGGTTATTTTTTAACTTTTATCAAAAACGACATTCTTGTACATGTAGTTATGGATAATACTATACATTAATTACTATTTCTTTTAATCAATAAGTTCTTGACATTAATAGCTATCTGCTGATGTGTTAAAATTTTGGAATAATGCAATAATAATAATTTAAATTTAACATCTTTGATAGATGCCGCGGTCTGTGAATAAGTATTTATTTCCCAAAGCAGACGTTTGCTGTTTTTTTCTTCTTTTAATGAACTTTACCGTTGAAATTTATAATATATCGAATAGTAGAAGTGTTACAAATTATGACCGCGGAGGTTATTGCAATAGCAGTTTGCAATCCTATTGTAAAAAAAACGTCAACTTTTTCCTGCAGGACAATGTTTGCATTAAAGGTGTGTTTCAAATGAAAGCTAGGTTATAGTCAGTGAACAATGATAGACCAATGCCATTCTGATATTGTTGCTTTACTATTCGTTCTGAAAGGCTGTGGTTTGATAATTGTGTAGTTTGATAATTGAACGTCCATCATTAAATTTGATCGTTTTCAGATCTGTATATAAAAACAGTTGAGCAAAAGCACAACGCAAACAGAAACAGACTGTCGTCGATGGGTGTTCACTTCCATGTCCACTTTTATATTTACATACGCTATAACACTGATATTTAGCACTTTAATCCACAAATATAGCATACCTTAAAAGTATATTTTATCACATACACGCACGCAATTACACATGAACACCCCCATATATATATATATATATATATATATATATATAGAGAGAGAGAGAGAGAGAGAGATAGATAGATAATATAAGTGGTTAATATACACACATATATTTATATATATATATATAAAATATATAAATACATACATATATATATATATATATATATATATATATATATATATATATATATATATATATATATATATAAAAAAAGGCTTAAACACTAATATTCCATGGTCATAATTTATTCCATTGGAATCGTAAATACGATCCAATTCATCAGACCGACTAATTCCTCTTGGAATTTTTATTTTAAAAAATATACATGTATGGGTATTTATATATTTTGCATATGTATGTATATTTACCACTAATATTATCTCTCTCTCCCTCTCTCTCTCTCTCTCTCTCTCTCTATATATATATATATATATATATATATATATATATATATATATAAATTCCAAGAGGATAGAATTCCGGTATAAGAATATAATAAAAAGGCTAATATTCCTTGGTTATAATTTATTCATTGCAATCGCAATTACGATCCAATTCATCAGACCTACAAATTCAAAAAGAAATCGGAAAAAATAACTCCGGAAATAAAAAAATAAATTTCGTGAGAGTGTATGTATCAGAGTGGGGGACGAATGTGAGGCGTAACAGAAAGTTCTAGAGAGGGGTAAGAGACGAGAGAAGAACAGGAAGGCCTAAAAGTGAAGGTGGGGGTTAAAATTTAATAGAGATAAATTCAAAAGAGAAATCAGTTAAAAGTGTGATACTGAAAAAGTTGAATTATTTTACGATGCATAATTTATTTTTAAATCGCTGACCTGAATTAATTTAAAAACTGACACCGGAAATGGGTTTATACATTTGTAGTGACATTACGCGCAATAATCTAAACTTAAAAATCAGAAGATGGGAAAGAGAGAGAAAAGAATAGAATAGAAAAGAAAAGAAAACAAAAACAAGGGGAAAGATGGATGGGTAGAATGATAGAGTGACTTGTCAATCTCAAAACCTTGTTCCGATTGACAGTTTAGAGTTATTAAAAGGAGACTGGCTGTACATTCGGATTTTTCAGTTTGGGGTGTTTAAGTGGACTCTGCCATCAACATCATCTCAATATGGGATACCATTACTTAGAAATATCTTTAT
Source organism: Acanthosepion pharaonis (assembly GCA_903632075.3). Taxonomy (NCBI): domain Eukaryota; kingdom Metazoa; phylum Mollusca; class Cephalopoda; order Sepiida; family Sepiidae; genus Acanthosepion; species Acanthosepion pharaonis. The sequence goes on along the minus strand of CAHIKZ030005352.1, from coordinate 2,415,080 downwards.
CTTTTGATCCTGTCTCGCTCGCGTCGGCGCACTTATGAAGCGAGGATAAAGCTGAAAGCTTGTAGCACTAAAACACGAATTGCATCTAATCTTGCCCATCGTTCTGCACATATCTTCCAGCCTGTCGTTGGGGGATCGAGGCAAGATGTTGGAGGTTAAATGAGTGCTGATATATAATGGAAGGCCGAAAAGCACTCAAACCGTTCAAGAAAGCCTTACAAAAATAAAATCTAATGTATGTTCATTTGATTAGATTCAGGAAAGTGCGCCATGTTGATGACTTTTCAAAACTTCTCGAATTTCTGACATTCGTTTTATATTCTTTTCCTCGAGCTTTCCCGATAATTAATATTTCTTTTTTTCCTACTCAGGAAATTTAGCTTTAAACGGTACATGACATTTCATTGAATTAATTGGTTTCAGTGGAACATATATATATATATATATATTAATACTAACCTTCACCCAATACAAACTTAAGAGCCACCCAAGGTAGAGATTACTGTGTGATGTAGTATGAACGTTAAAAAGAGCAAGAAGTGAAGATCATGGAGTTATACAGAAAAGATTACTGTGAACCCTAAACTTGAAGAAATCAAGATTGGATTAATTGGATAAACAGCCTGTAGAGGGTCTGCTAAAAAAACAAAAAAAAAAACAGCAGTTCTTAGAAAGAAGATGTCCGAGTGAAATTTACTTCCTACGAATGTAATATAAATTATTACTATAAACGTTATATTTAAATATTATATAAGGAATAATACCGAGGTGAAAAATAAAGGATTATAAAACAATGCCCTATCATGTCATGTTATAAAAGATAATATATTAATAATGTTGGATTATGTTAAATAATGTCGGATAAACTCACTTTATAAAAATACACTAATTTCGGAATTATATAGAGATAACTTCAAACGTTATTATAGTGAATCTTCGTATTTGTAATAGACGCCCGAATTTATTTTTTACTTTAAACAGAAATCAAACCTGCGACCTCTATTTTTATTTTTTTTATTTTTTTATTTTTTTTAGAAGAAACTACCTTTTGATCCGGTGAGCTTAATCACTCAGCTATGAAAAGCGTCACAATACAGCAAGGTTCTACACTCGTTTTTGCCTGATCAAGCGGTGGTTTCAGAAATAAAGATGGGGCGAAGTCGCAGGTGCGATTCGTTTGCTTTCATTTTTAAATGGGGTGTCTATTTCAAATACGAGAATCCGCTATAATAACGGTTAAAGTAATGCAAATCTTGAATAAAAATAGAGATAGATAGATAGAGAGAGAGAGAGAGAGAGAAAGAGAGAGAGAGAGAGAGAGAGATAATACCTCTGTTATAATTGCGATTGTCACTCCCTTTGTTAGTTAGATCCTTAGTTAGCAAGATCGTTATACTCTGCCAATACATCATAAATAATGGACTATTCCTTTTTGATCGCGTGGAAAGAGGGGGAAAGACACTACTTGGTTTCAGTGAGAATAAAAAATGAAAGAAACAAGCAATAAGAAAGAAAGAAAGAAAGGAAGAAAGAAAGAAAGAAAGAAAGAAAGAAAGAAGCGATATGAATTATCGCCTGACAATGCCTCATAATTAATGGACTGTTCCTATTTGTTCGCCTGGATATAGGGGGGGAAGACACTACCTGGTTTCACTGAGGATAAGAAAGAAAGAAAGAAAGAAAGAAAGAAAGAAAGAAAGAAAGAAGCGATAGGAATTATCGCCTGCCAATACATCATAAATAATAGACTGTTCCTTTTTGATCGCGTGGAAAGAGGGGGGAGACACTACCTGGTTTCAGTGAGGATAAGAAAGAAAGAAAGAAGCGATAGGAAGCATCGCCTTTCAATACCTCCTAAATAATGGACTATTCCATTTTGTCTCCCTGGAAAAACGACACACAATACATATCAGAGACGCTACTTGGTTTCATAGAGAAAATGAATGAAAGAAAATAAGTGAGGAAGATAGAAGTGTTTAACGTCTACTTCAGTGAAATCTAAAAAGTTTTCAATCTCAAATTTTTTCGCTGGTATCCACTTCTTAAATCAACGACCAGCATTCGTATCTGTCATTGTTATTGCAAAATTTTGTTAGAGTAACACCTTTAGCTCAAATATTAATGATATGATAGGGATATTTCTAGGGATATTTTATTGTCATTGAAATCGCCATGAGCTTATTCAATTTTTAACTAAAGAATTAAAATTCTTCAGAAAACTCAAATACAAAAAGCCTGAAATTTTCATGGGTTTTTCTAGTTAATATTTCTTGGGTAGAAGTTTTAATTAAAGATTTCTAACATTTATGCACGAATATTTACGGGGAAAAAAATTCAAAGGTCAATATATTGCATGAAAATTTATTTCTTTGTTTTCTCTGACTTGAATAAATCTTTCAGGTAAATTGTGTATTCTGCCATATTGGACTGACAAAAATCTTTTATTCATATAATTTTTTTTTTTTTTGCCATCAAACTATTTCCCTTTTTATTCTGTTTCTGTCTTTTACGAACATATGTCACCTTTCAGGAGAATTCTGTCTTCTGTCAGAAAAGAAGCATTATGTATTTGATTTGCTCAAGTCTTCAAGTAATATATTTATAAGCTGAAAACGTTGCGACCACAACTGACAACGAAAGGAGTGTTGCAGAGAGTGAACCAAGCGACAAAAGGACGGGGACAGGTCGGGGAAATGCGTTGCTTTTGCATGAATCTTCCTTCCAAGTTCTATGACCCTTTAGTGTGTCAAGGGTACAACACGAAAAAACGTGAGTTGTCTAGCAAGGAAAGCAGTTTAACACATTTGTCAACAAACATCTGTTTTGATGATAGTAATTCGTAATAAATAATTTTACCAAACATAAAAATAACCTTTTTCTGTAGTTGGTGCTCTATGAGGAGCGCCATATATATCTAACCAGTATTTTGTTTTCTTCGTTGAAATAGAAGAGTATTAACGATTTTTGGTCGAGCGTTGATTAATTCGAATATTTTTAATGTTGATTTTATGACAATAAAATCATCCAAAATAAGAATACGAAAATACATCCTTTCTATGTACAATTCCATTTTCAGCTTATCAAACTAAGTTTCATAAGCAGTCAATTTATTATGCGAGGGTTGATATGTGAGGATAATGACAGTTACTCTCTCGTAAAAATTGCGGTTGTGTTATTGAGTGGTTTCACAGTGGAGGCTTGTAGTTGTACTAAGTCGGTCCTAAAATAGGTTCGACGTACAAAACGTTAGGTACTTGATATAATAGGTAATGACGCAGAGAAATCTAGGTTGTGGTCGCTGATGCTTTAGTATCCGACTAACGATCGTCCGGCATCGAATGACTGACCCACTCACTGAGCGACTATTACTATTACTACTTATTATAGGTGGGAGAGTCTATTAACTATAGAATAGGTGTGTTCCACTATAAAACGTTGTCAAAGTCAGAATTATATATTGACACAGAAAATACACCCCTATAATTACTGTGTGAAAACAATGATTGTTTAACTTGTCCCTATTTGCTACTGTCTGATTCAAAGTAATCAATTTGTGAAGCTTTGCAAACCATGCGACGATGTTACCGTTGTTGGAAATCTTCTTAGAACACGTTTTTTCGCACTATCATTGCTGAGTGATAATAAATCTTTGTCCACCAGGGGCTTTTTCAATTAGGTTAATCCTCAAAAACCAGAGAAAACCTAATTCTCCATGAAATCCTAATCATGCATTTCATACATAGCTTATTTCGGATTCTTTAACTCTTTTTCACCAACTGTATACTAGAAACCTTTACAACTTCCTCTATTTCTCGGCACTAAATGCCTGATCTGATCTGAAAGGAGAAGGTGGAACATGTCTACATAATAGACTCGTTTACCTTGAAACAGACGAACACCAGGTGTATTGTGACGGGACATAATCAACTTGTGAGGCCAGTGTTCGGATTTTTTCCTCAACAGATTACCATAAACTTTTCAGAACTACCAAAGGGACATTTTTATTTGACCCTAGTGATTATGGCTACCGACTTCTAACATCTTGCTTATCTCATAACTCTCTACGTTACTAAAAAACATAGAATTTCTTCCTAGCATTTGAGACTTACGGCCACATCACGTTAAAACACACATTCTCGTACAAAGTACCGAAGTTAAGCAACATAGAGCCTGGTCAGTAGCCAGATAGGAGGCCGTTTGAGAATACTAGATACTGTAATATTACGGTAGTGTAATGGATAATGGCTCGGAATTCTTAATCGGAGATTTCTGCTGGGTTCGTTATATTCACTTACGCTCAAATAACCTGGAGAAAGGTATGAATCTAGCTCTTCTCCCCCAGCTATGGGTTAAGTAGAAAATTTATATCACTAAATCGTTAGTATCTAAAAAAAAATCTAAAAAAAAAATTCTGGTTTCAGATGACCTGCAAGGAAAGGGTTGATAAATCGTAGAAATCAAACCAATCAATCAGTTGATAGAATTTTTACTCTATCCTCTGTTAAGAGGGTCAATGATTCTCGATACTTTCATCTATATTCACGAAAAACATAATTTTAAGTACTACTCGAAATTCGCCAACAATATAACATTAATACGTACAACTACGTCTATTGCCCGGAAACAAATGGCTTATCTGATCGGTAAGCGGAAGTTAGACCATGTCCGGACGGGCTTTCGTATTACCTCGCAGAGGACACATTTCGGGAATCAAACTGTCATACATCGTACTTATGGAATAAATTGCAGTAACCAAATTCCGACGCCCACATAGGCAGCCATTTTAATAAATGGAAGTAATGGAAGAGTTAATTAGCTTTGTCTAAATGTTGTAGAAATGCACACTACGGAATTTATTCGTTGCTCTTGCAAAACCCCATTTCATTCGGGTATAGAATTGGAAAAGAAATAGGAAGCGAACAAGACTCATTTTTTTTCACTCAGCTAAAGAATCCATTTAATTTTTCAAACCACTGATCACATAGAAAGGCGGGAATAAATATATCCCACTGGGAATTAGACTTTGGCTTAATTAGTATTAGGAATAGTTGGTTGTTTTTATACATTTTCTTGGTTAAAGCCACGAAAATATTGACGTGTTGAATAACTATATCATGTGCTTTCCTATCATTGGACCATGTGCAAAACACAGATTTTTTTTACATTTACTAATGCTCGATTTTTGAGCCAAGATAAAATACATCTTGGAATAGTAATCTTCAAAACAGGAAAGTCAACAGAAATAGTTTGATTATGACATGATCATTCCTCGGTTACGTTTCGTTTTTGTGGGGTCTACTTTTTATACGTTTTGAACTTACCTGACGTGGACGATACGATTTATAGGTTTCATAGCTAAATGAAAACATACATTCTTTAGTTCCACCAGTTCTAACCATAACACATAAGACCCACCATTGTATCGAACTATTCTTAATCCCTTCGTATTCCACTGATTAGATGTAAATTCCACTTGAACAGCTTCTACCAACGAACCGCTACCTTGTGGAAAAGGATACTTCTTCCGTTACTAAAATATTAACCTATTCAAGTCTTGTGTTGAGCATTATCTTCCCTACGTACCCTCATAAAATGGGCTCATTACTTCTTACACTGTAACCCTGTACCTCGGGTGGTTCTTGTGCTGGGTGAATATTATTGTAAAAAAGCTCTAAATAATGTTTACTTTCTTATTATACTTCCCAGTCGCCATTTCTGCTATTTTTCCTGTTATTTATTATGATTATTATTATTATTATTATTATTTTATTTTATTTGATTTCTGGCGTTTACACACATCTTTCCGTGTCCCGCCCAGGGACCTAAGGTTAGAAATGCCATCATCATACTTTCCACTGACAGAAAAAAAAAAAAAAAAATTACATAGATAAAGCCCTTCGTAAAGTGTGGGCTGTACTTGTCAGAACAATTTTGTATCTCCTTTGGGCATGGACTTCCAGGAATCCCTTCAATTAGTCTATAATCTTTTCCAACCAGTCCTAGGGTTCCAACTTCTAACAGGGATTGTTGATGTTCCCCATATGCCACATTTTCGAGATTTCTATTTCAAAAGTTATTATTTGTTTATTTATTTATTATTAGGAGGAGGAAGAGGTGGAGTAGTGGATAGCGGCTCGGAAACGAAGAGCCGATTTTCGAATTCCAGTCGAATCCATTACATTCACTTCGTGTTAATGCCCCTAGGAAAAATATGAATCCTCTTCTCCTAGCTATGGGTAAATAACAGGACAGACTGTGTTCTATAGCCTTCGATGGCAATTGAACTAGGACAACTCTGAATTCAAAACCTTCGGAGGGTTGTTTGGGGACCTTGTGGCACGTAGTGCACCAGGTCTCTGTTCGGCCATTCAAAAAGTGTGGTTGGTTCTGCACAAAGCCTTCACCAATATAATCAAAACATATGTGTTGGTGTCTGGGTTGTCGTTTCCTAGGAACTGAGCTGCTCATATGTCGAATACGACGGGAGACACCACCATTATTATGATTACAATTTTGAAAAAGTTACTACCACTACTATGTCAAACACTATAGCTACTACGTTTTAATTGTTATTAACGCAATATCGTTTTCCATTGAAGGATAAGCTATTGAAGCGACGGAAGAAATTGAGGTGAATCATGTAAGTGAAAAGGTTATGGAAATGTGTCATGTCAATTGATTTAGAACTGATGTCATGAAAGCAATTTTAAATTTAATATGTTCGATATTATTTGTGAAAACTCGAATATCGAACATTGAAGACAACCTCTCTAGTTTGGTATTAAAAAATTGTAGTATCTTTAGCCGAAATCAAGATTCTAATGGTTTAACAAAAGAATACTGACAGGCCATGATACTTAGAAACATAAGTAGGCAGAAATTGATGAGGGCTGTTTGTTATCGTAAAGGTGCCATTAGCCGGAGTAATAGAAATGAGAAGAACACTCTAGCAAATAATAATAATAATAATAATTAGTTTCAAAATGGGAAAATTTTACTATTTTAAATTTCTAATGAATCTTAATTCCTCAGTTAATGATTGATACGCTCATGGTGAGTTCTACGACAATAAAACGTCCGTAGAAATTCCACTATCGGATCGTTAAATTTTTGAGTTTAACAACTTTAACAAAATATTGTAATAATAATCATAAATATGAAGTAAGGGGGTACAAATGAAAAGATTTGAAATTAACAACTTTTTCCATTTCACTGAATCAGATGTTCAACATTTCTATCTTCCCATTTTTCTTCTATCTTCTTTCTGGTATGTCTTTTGTCTTCTCACGCGATCATAACGTAATAGAGCACTATTTATAAGGTATCAGCAAGAAACGTTAAATATTTCTTTCTTTCACTGAATCGAAATAGCGTCTCTCATATGTCTTTCGTCTTTTATCACGATCAATACGAAATATATTATTTATAAATTATTGGCAGGGCGTAACGGTCGTGCAAACTAAGGAAAGCGGGGAGGCACAATTTTATAATAATAATAATAATAATAATAATAATAATAATAATAATAATAATAATTCCCAGGAGTCTATGTTAGAATCTGAACCAAGTTGGAATCTGGCGCCGAATAACTCCGATCGATGACTACTTCGACCAATTTGTTGGACTTTCTGGATCATAAAATTCCAGAGAATTTGTAAAAATCGTCATCTTTGTTATTTTTCTTTAGTTGCTACTGCGTGAGTTTTTTGCTTGACAGAACCCCTTATTATTAGGCAAAGTTGTCATTCAAGGTCTCCCAAATATGACGAAGCCTTGGAAAATTCTAGAAGAACCTTGGTGAAATTGGAAATCAGCAAACTGATTCCAAAGTCATTTAAAATCAGTTCGCGATGATCGTCTTAAAAAAATCAAATTCTTTATGTGCTCTTTCGCATCACCGGAAGCGTTGACGTAATACCACTTCGCTGACATGACAAAATTAACAGATTATATATATATATATATATATATATATATATATATATATATATATATATATATATAATAAAGTGGTTAGATGTGCTGCTGAGTTAAAACTCTTTTCCCTAACCTTCTCGACAATATCGCAAAAAGTTGTTTCTTCTATTGTCATCCTCGACGTTGAATTTATTTTTCTTGAATAAATCACCAAGATAAGGATAAATATTTATTTACTGAATATAATTATTTTTTTTATTGAAGGCTTTACATTTCATATACATGATAGTAGTGGGAATGAGAAGGAAGTTTTATAGTAGCGGCCATTGAATTTATTCGTTCTGTCTCCGGTTTGATACAAAAACACCCTCCACACACCCCAAAATATCGTTCACACATCAAAATCCTCTCCCACCCAAACTCATTTACTTTGATTCGCCAATCCAAATATGTCTACATTATGCATCATTTATTATTGATTATTAAAAGATTTCATCTAAAGTTTTTATCTCTGTAATATTTTATAAAAAGAAATAATAATTTATTTTTTTCTTTCATAAAAATCAATTTTGGCGGCTTCATATTTTAAAACGTTCTCATATTTTTGTTTTTTAATCAGAACGAAATTAACTGCTGCAAAAGATAATACGAGTCCTGCTTGGAATGGAATAGATTAAAAGAAAGTGTTCATTATACACATCTACGCATATATATCTATTAAATTTATCCATTGTTTTGTCTTGGCAGATAAAGATAAAAAATAAACTATCGGAAATCAAGGCTGTGTCCGAACGTTCGAGCCCCACGTGACATCTTCACTGTTATAACACTGTAAAGTAAACGAAAGAAATGTTTTAAATAGTTCATTTTTCAAAGTGTAGTTATATTTTGTTTGAAATGCGTTTAACCCTAGACTTGAAGAGCTTAAAATTGTATAGTTCAAGGAGAGGATCCGAGCTGGCGTCTCTACCATCAAGTAGCGGTTCCCGGAAAAGTCTGAATTGAATGTCCTCATTGCACTTGAAATACAGAGAGAATGATGGTTTGATGATTCGTTTCTGTGGACGCAGCCTGGCGTCTCTTAGATGTAAAGGTCTTCAAATGATGGAAGACGTGGTCCCACGCTCCTCGAAGCCTCCTGATCAGAAGCCTTGCTGTTGGATGTAGTTTATTATCTTACCCCGGACGCGGATGTCGTTTATCGTCATACCCAGGACGGATTTTGTGTGGAGGGACTGGCTTATAATTTATAATGCCTTCAAAACCAAGTTTGTAATGTTTCGTCATTACAGAGCAGGCCTTAACTTTGTTTCCAGTTATGACAAATGGTCGCATTCTCAAAAGAAGAACCTTGAACAAATATTTACGATCCATCACTAAAGATGCCGAGAAGATAGCTATGTATACCACTCGAGAATGTACCTGTCTTTATCTGTACGTACTCTATCCTAACAAGATTCAGATCAGACAAAAAATGAAGCAGCCCAATCCCCTTTCCACCTTTGACTTTGTTGTATCCTAGAAAAAGGTTACTGAATGAGGAATAACCAAAACGGAGGTTGGAAATAAAATGGTAATCTTTATAACATCCACAAAATACAATACTCGCCAGCGGCGTGAAGTAGGTAAACCACTGCTAGCATGTTACCCCAACTTACAATAGTGTAGAACGTATTTATGAAGATTGAGACATATCCATTAGTGTTTATAGGTACAGTATATAAGAGACTTCAAAAGTGTTTTCACGGACTTATGCACGCTGAATAATTCCACCTTCATATTCCTGTTCCACGGATGAAACATCGCAAGACTATTACTACTCTATCGTTATGCCCATGTAAAATACATTACTTCCACTAATTCAGACGTTTACAGCTAAGATCAACCATGTCCTATGCACAAAAGTGAACCATTGTCATTCCTTTCGTATGCCATTAATAATAAGGAAGTTATACTCAGATACCTTCTCCCCAAGATCCCATCTTTTGTAGAACAGACCAGAGGGAAGATGATTCCGTGATAACCACAATCTTAATCTCTTCAAATCTAGGGTCAACAGTTATCTATCCTACATATCCTTATAAACTTCACATCTTGCCTCCTCTTCTTACGTCCATAAAACCTCCTCTTTCAGTAACCATCTACACTGAGGACCTCTCGTATGAATAATAATGTATGTCAATAAATAAAACCGTTATTATTTACTTATCTCTTCAAACTGCAAGTCTATTCATTTCGAAAGCATAAAAAGATTTCCATAATTATATATATATATATATATATATATATATATAATCAATAAAAACTTTAACAGGAATATATATTGTAATCAATAAAACTTTAACAGGATAGACTGTTTTCAAACCCCAATATTGATCTGTATAAATATAATACATCGAGCACTCTTTTTATATTACGAGGATCCACTGGGATTATATACCCACTGATTTATTTTTTTTTACTATTTACTATATATATATATATATATAGACTCTTCGTTAAAGTGAATCGAGTTCTCTCAGCCACTGTATGTTTATCTAATAATAAAATACGCTTAAATTCCCCTTCATGTTTTCTGTGCGCCAATGGTTTAGGGGCAGACTCTCTGACTGACGCCAATTCTAACCGGGTTTCGATGCTGGTTGGAGGCAACCAGACGTCTAGTCACACTGATGATCTGCCATACAGGGAAACAGTCTTTTTCTGGACAACAATATATATATATATATATATATATATATATATATATATATATATATATATATATAATTTCCTTGCATGAATTTATTACTATGAAAAAAAACCCCAAGAAAACGAGTGTGATGGCTGTTCCAGTATCATTTTCCTTATGAATGTTGGAAGATAGAATTTAGACACTGTAATACAGGCTCGGGTGGTTCAATCTAATTGGAGAATCAAAACTATTTTCAGTGTTAGAAATTGAAAGAAATATTTCCACCTATAAAATATTTTGTATTGGGAATTATTTATTTATAAAATAAATTTTGACAGGGCTTACTTTTGACTACTTTGAGCAGTACTTAAAATAGATATATATTTGACAGGCTCTATACTTATACATGACAGGCTATATTTTAAAATATATATTTTTTTAAAGAATCCCAAAACACTTGACTTCTGAGACAGCTTGTAATAACTGAAGTAAGACCAGAGGAGAATTATCGGCGCCTGTGTGTTTTTTTGTTCACTTGATGGCCAGGCTCAGTCAAATATCGATCATGCGCACAAACATACCGCCAAAACTCATTTACTTTCAATCACATTTAGAAGCTGTTTGTCTGAAAAACCCCGCATCAGTTATTACTGATTATTAGAAAACTTTCATGTGAAGTTTGGCCTTTTATAACTTATCGAAATGGCAGCAAAACAAACAAAAAATGGTAGAAATCACGCGTCGGTTTGTCTTTGTTGTCTTCGAAAATGGTTGGATTTTTGCTTAAAATTATTCTAATAAACCTTCCTTAGATTACGGACTATAAACACACACACACACACACACACACACACACACACACACACATATATATATATATATATATATATGAAAAAAATATACTGAAAAAACAAACTAATGCTTGACAAACGTACATATAAGTTTTAGATCAAAATAAAATTCTTTTCGTTTTCATTCAAAATACTCAAATTTTAGGAATACGTTTTTCACAACATCGCACGTGACGACGACGTGATCATATTTAAAATGAACGCTGATCTTATAAAGATTTCATTTATCTGTTTGGATTAGTATTGCTTTTTATGTACATCGTCTTTTTCATGTTGAATTGTATATGGTCTATTTTAATTATGTTTTTGTGAATATGTCCTGAAGATGGTCTAATAGACCAGAACGTCCGACGTTGACATTAAACATTAAAACAGCATAATCGCATATTAGGATTTTGTTTGTTTTTTTTCAGTATATTTTTCTTCATACTGTCGGATCTATATCCACATATTTGCTTATATATATATATATATATATATATATATATATATATATATATATATATATATATATATATATATATATAATCAGTGTCATGGAATAGTAACCACTCATGCTTTTTGAATATTCTTGAGAATGTCGATGAAATAAGCAAAGCTCCCCGGAATCACTTCCACTGTGGGAACCATGCTATCATGACAGGTTAGTATTCCTTGACTTTGATATTTAATAGCTCTGTACATTCGTTCTTTTCTTTTTTTACATTGTGTATTGAGCACTCTTTTATATAACGAATTTCCAGATAAATCTAACTTGTAATATATATGTAAACAAATGTTACGCGCACACCCATACATACGTACACACACACACACGCACACATACATACATACTTACGTAGTATATATATATATATATATATATATATATATATATATATATATATATATGTGTGTGTGTATATATATACAACTGACGGAAACCCGTCTACTAGGGTGACTAGCCAATACTTATTGCAGACGCTTGCTGAAACGCATTTGTGTTTATTCAACACCGACAGATCCCGCCTGTGGTTTATACTGCAACTATGCTGAGCAGACCTTAGTTACAGTTTCTGAGAAAGAACGTAATCAACAATTTATACAAGGCCAGCACGCTCAATCCCTCGGCCGCGATGACTTGTGAATTCGTGTTAGTACAGCTGTCGACAGCCCCCAAAAGTTAAGTCTCCTTCTGACAAATCTACCATGGTATATATATATATATATATATATATATATATATATATATATATATATATATATATATATAAATAATTGAATAAACATATATATTTTTTCTTTTCTCAATAATTTTGTAGTTTTTAAACTTAATAGTGATTTAATTTGGATTTTAAAAATTGCCAGTTTTTTAATTTTAATATTAAATTTTAATATAAATTTAAATTATAAAAAAATTACAAAAAGTCTAAATAGCTATAATAGCAATTTTGTTGTCAAGCTTTTGAATCTTTCTGTACTTCGTTTTGATTGGTTATTCTAGCTTTTTTGTAACAATACTAAATCGTTAATTCATCTGAAACTTTTAAAACCATTTATTTTCTTTTCAACACCATCATTGATAAGACACAGAGTGTGTTGAAACAAAATAGCTATTTTTAAATGATTTTTATAACATACTTATGTTATAAAATTTTTTTATAAAATAATTATATATATATATATATATATATATATTACGTAACGAATGAAAGAGTAAATATAATAACAATGAAGAACGTATAAATTACAATTAAAAGTCGTTTTTTCTTTACGTATTTTCAGCTCATCAACGTTGGGAAAAAATAATGACGTAATAATGTCGTTTTTGACGTTTTTTAACGTCAAAAACGTATTGTAAACACCAGGACATTTTTACCTAATGATCGAAAACGGCGGATCTTATATATCAAGAAGATCTAAAATTTGTATATTCCATATCCAATTAAACACTGCATAATCGAGCATTTAATCTGCTGCTGGGTGCATTAATAAGTATTTTGTGTCCTTATATTTTGTTAAGATTTCATACCTGTAATCTGACCCTCCGAGGTGGCTATAACAAATTTTTCTTCTTGACACGGCTTGGACTATACAACCACTGCAATATTTTTTATGATAATGCACCCCATCGATTATATTCAGCATCTTGCTCAACCACTATAGCCCGCAGGAAGCACTTCTTCCGTCTATACCAGAGAATTATGTCTGATTGTAACAAACGTCTCTTTATCATTGCTTGAACGGAGTGCAAGCGTATCGTCAAAGAATCAAAGTCACTATTTGAATGAATGAGACACCGTATAGCCTGGCACAAATTTGTTTCAAGCGATTACTGACGGTTCTGCAAGAGTGTCCTAAACAATAGGTATTCTGTCTTCAATATATTTGAAGTATTGACATCTACTGCAGATAAAGTAGAGTTCTTTGCTCGAAACTTATATTCCAACTCCGCTCTCGACTTACCTGGAGTAACTCTACCAGATTCTCCCACTAGAACGTAGGCTCTACTGAGCGATATACTCGTAACCTCATCACTGGTTTAGGATCTAGTTTCTATATTAGATTCCCACAAGGTAAATGTAAGTAACGGGAACCCTGCTGTCGTCCTCAAAAAATTGTGCTTATGAGCTGTCTCAGGTAGTTACTGTTTTAAGACTTCTGGGGAACCCTCTGACTCCTAAAATTATCGCCCTATTAGTTGCTTACCTCTTTTCGGTAACATATACGAGGATCTAATCAATGCCAAGTTGGTTAAGCTACTTCGGACAAACAGCATCGCTTCCGTTTCGCCAGGTGTATCGCCGACGTGTTAACGGTAATAACAGAATTTATCTACAAGCTATAGGTAAGAATGGCAAAGATCGAACTGTGGCTATAAATATCTTGAAGGCGTTCGACAGGGTTTGTCATAAAAATGTGTGATCTTTAGTGAGGAAAAAGGGTCATTCGACACATGCATAAAAATAGCAAAATATAGATAGCCAGGAGGAAACGACAAAACGAGTCTGGTGGAAGACAAATATAGAACTTTATTTTAATAACAAATATTTGGTCTCACCCAGTGAGGACCATCAGAAAAGCAAAGGCTGTTCTTAGCCAGTAGGTAAATTGTATAGTGTAGTGACAAGTAGGAAGTTAATGTTCCGCGCCAAAACGAAAATCAAAATGGCTAAGGCGGGAAAAGTTTCTTCAGAATGAAAGTTCTGGAAAATAGTCTTCTTGTACAAAAGGTGTAAGCATACACAACAAGGAAAATTACTCACTGCGAGGTTTAATAATGTGTGTGTAATGTTATCTTTTTTTAAAACTGGTTCGTAAAGGTTAGGATTTAAAAGAGGTGTATGAAAAGTTCATCAATCTTCAGTGAAGAAAAACTCTACGTTCTCTGGTAGTGAACGGAGGCAAGGTCGAACAAGTTGTTCGCATCAAGACGAGGAATTAGTCTTGGAAAAGTGTGGTACCGACAGTGTCGTAGACTCTACGTTTTCTAGTAGAAAAACGGAGGTAAGTCCAAACAAGTTGTTTGAAGAAAAGTTGTAATCACACGACATGTTGAAATTTTAGTTAGTTAAAAGATATTCCGGCCCGCGTATGGGTTAGGGCACGGAATAAATGAGTCGACCTTCTAGTTTGAAAAATCAGGTTACGACTAACTGAAAAGCGAAGTTTGTCAGTGACGTCAGAGAAATGCGCGGGAAAACTTCAAATTCCGTTCTAGACGGTATCAGGAGCAGCCAGCAACCTTGTCAGCAACAAATAGGCCGGTTTACTGCTATGTCTAGCCGAAAGTGAAAGGAAGAGGTGCAATACGCGCGCGCAAAAATGGGTGAAATCTATGCACGATTCCACACTGGCATTCTACGCATGCCCAAAGACCACGAAGAGTCGGTGGGGGGTGTAAACGGTAGTGTCAGAGCTATGCCGTCAGAACTTCGTTCCTGGTAGGGCCCCGCAAGGCGGACAGGTCTGACACACACGCCGGCTAACAAGGGGCTCTGGTGAAAATCAAGGAGCGTCTGCATCGGCAACCGGCGGCTTCTGGTCGTTCCTGTCTCTGCGTCTGTGGGAATCCCGCGGCAAGCAAGAACGTTATCCGGAGAGTAGGCCTGGGTACCCTAGCTACCTAATTTATCCCAAGAATCTTCTTCTCACAACAGGAAGAAGCCGGCTCAATCCGCCCAGGGTGAATGCCGCATCTCACTCACTCACAAAGACCACGGTGTCACGAGACGAATATTTAGCTTAATCAACCATCCCTAACAAATCGTGTAATGAAAGTAGTGTCAAACGGACTAGCTTCCAACTCTTTTCTCACTTAAGCGGGAACAGCAGGGCACTTTCCTTCTACCTACGCTGTTTCTGATTTTTATCAATGATCTCGCCGTTGTCATTAGTTCTCAACTAGATATTTATGTGAATGAAACAACTCTTTACTCCCGTCTTAATAGCCAATCCGATAGATCTGTCAAAGTAAACCAGGCAACTAATCTTGAAAAGGAACTCCATTCAGTGGTTAACTGGAGCAAAAAATGGCTTGTAAATTTTAAAACACCCTCCTGAACAAAAACCGCTTTCATATATTCATCACAGAGAACCTTTTTCTGCCTGCCATCAGCCTTTCTGGTGCTAAACTGCAGGAGAGCAGCGATCTACGCTATCTTGGTGACAGTCTCCGCAGATATCCATTGGGTCGACTATATAAATAAATTGCTACATCTACTGCAAGGAAATTTGGTTCACTGTGTAGCCCCAGAATTTTTCACGTCGGAATGCATCTTACATCATTCGTCCGTGTATTGAATATCGTTGCCATCATCATCTCATCTTGCGGCCTCAGCCGAGATTGAACTCACCAATATTTTGATTGGTGTGGTTCATAATTTTGTCAAATAGCTGAATTCTTGATGCTTCACTAGGGCTATCAAGGGTGTTTTTATCGTGACACCAACACTAAATGGATTGCCAACCAAGGCTCAGAGAGACTCCATTCACCCTCCTCTAAGAGCAGGTTTGAATTTCAGAGTTTTCCTTCTCCTAGACCAGTTGCTATCCAAGGCTATAGAACCCAGTCCGTCCTGCTATTTACCCATAGCTGGAGGGAGAAGAAAGAGGATTCACACCTTTCCCAAGGGTATTAGCACGTAAGTGAATGTAATGGGATTCGACTGGAATTCGAACTCGGCTCTCCGATTCCTCAATCGGGCCTCCTTAAGCATCCTTGCCATATCTGGTGGTTCTGCTTTACATCTAGAGATTCTTGACAACATCCAAAAAAAGGTCTGTAATGTAATCGATTCTGACCAGGAATATCGAATTCAATCATTTTCTCATGGTTTCTCTTTGTATTTTTTTTACAAATATCTTTATAGCAAATGTTCTGCTGTGCTTTGTGCCTGGTACTCCTGGTATCCCGACTACATGAATTTAAATCTGCTACTAGATTAGAAACTAGGTCACATCGTTTTACATTTAAACCAGCTAGATTCAAACACCGCTTTTATTCTGTCTTTTTTCTCACACTTCCCAACTGTAGAACCCCCACGCTCGCGTTCCTTCGGGTTTTCATCGGAGTAAGTTTTGTTTAGGTTTATGAGACGACTCATACGCCCGAGAGATGCTGGTAATTTTTGTTGGTTTTTAATTGTGTTTAGTGCATATAGTTCTATTTAAATTAGATTCTTTTTGTTTTTGTTTGCATCACTTTTGTTCTGAAATATCCCACATTGGGATCAGAAACGATCTGCCAAGAATGGTTAAACGTTGTAAGAATCTGGACGCAAATTTTCTGTGGATGATCTAGCGATGAAAGCACTTTCCAAATATTTTCGGATAAGTGAATTGTTTTCTCTTTTAACGAGGGCAGCATTTTTATATCAATATTCTGGTTAATCTTGTTACGGTGAGCAACTAATTTGTTTAATGTGTTCTTTTATAAAATATCCGATGTATTCTTTGTGGCCATCATTACATGTAAAAAGTAAATTTCCCCTTCAAGATTTAACTTTGTTTTGTATTGATTCAGTTCAATATTGTTTTAGATTTAGTCATGACAAATTTTAAGGTTATTCATGTGTGTATATGTGTCTGTAATTGTAAGGCCAACCTACAAAAGTACATTCCTGTTTGAAGCAATATAAGGCAAAAGTAAGATTATGCAAAAGAAATCTATCGAGTTATTCTTCTTGATTATAGGCGGGTAACGTTCTATCGCTTTGCTAACTTGCCAGACACTATCTCTCTCTTTAGGCATATTAACTCACATTTTCAGGATCACAAGTACGGGATTTATGTTGTCAGGAAAACCAATCAGATTTTTATTCAAACCGTTTAGCTGTAGCTGTCTGTCAAAGTTGTTTATAAATGGGTAACGTTTATCGTCTTTACAACCTTGCCAAATACTATATCTCTCTTTAGGAATATTAACTCATATTTTCATGATCACAAATACGGGATTTATAAAATCGGGAAAGTCAATCGGATTTTTAATCATAGCCGTTTAGCCGTGACTGTCTTTCAAAGTTGTCTGTCAACGGGTTACGTCTACCGTCTTTACAACGTTGCCAAATACTATCTCCCTCTTTAAAGATATTAACTCTCATTTTTAATGATCACAAGTAAGAGATTTATAAACTCGGAAAAGGCAATTGGATTTTTAATCAGTCATTTAACCGTGACTCTGTCAATTTTTTTTATAAAACAAGTGTGTTTAATGGAACTTATTCCCTTTTAAAATCTGTTTATTTTCTTTTTTAAAGTTTCTTTTATTTTTATGAGCCATTTCTTTCTCCGTTTAAACATTTTCCTTGCTTATTAGCGAGTTATTATTTAGGATTAATTCACGCTGTTTTCTCGAAAAGAAGCCAACGGAGTAAACTTTCATTATGTTTCTTCAAGCAGCATCACGCCATTTTTTAATCGTTACATACAAACCAAAATAACGTATTTCTTTCTGATATTTAAACTTATAACAAGAGTTAAGTTTCTTTTATTAAAGAAAGCAATTTCCTCTTTGTTTTATTAAAGCTAACACAAATACTCAGTTAACAATATTCTACTTCGACGTGCCGTTTTCCACAATTTCCTGGGATTATGGCCACATCACGTTGAAACACTAGTTCCCGTATGATCACAGAAGTAAAGCAATATCGAGCCTGGTCAGCAACTAAACGGGTGACCGTTTGTGTATACCACATATTGGAAGTGCTGGGGTGTAATTGATAATGGCTCGGGATTGTTAATCGGAGAACCGAATTCTAATTTCACTTCGGTTCGTTTTATTCATTTACGCGCAAATATCATTGGGAAAGGTATGAATCCGCCTTTTTTTTCCCCTAAAGCTATGGGTTTGTTGTAACCTAGGTAAGGTTACTGAATAGAAGAATCACACGAAGATTGGTAATGTACGATAATACTTAGGACATGAACAAAACGTATAAGATTCGCCAGCAACGCGTAAAAGTCAACTGCTAGAAATGAGTCAAGTGAATTTCACAGTGAATCTCTAACTGCAGGAATATCTACCAACCACTCCACACGGTCAGATATCGCACAAGGACGAATGTAATGTGGGGTATAAGAGCCCGTAGGCTCGGCCAAAAATTCCCCGTAGAGAAACGTATAATATGGGGTCGGGTAGCCATTTCCTGAGACGAGACCGCCTTTCGACATGAGACCCCTCTCTACCCGGAGAAAGAGAGTTTGACCAGCACGGCTGGAGATGAATCTCCAGCTTCAGACTATCATAAAGTATTTACTACTGTATTTATATTTATGGGGACATACCCATTATCGTCCGTAGGTATACTTGTATCACTAAACCATTATTATATAAAAAAATCTTACGACCTAAACATATTATCTGACTTTAAATAACCTACAAGTCGAATCATCCAAAACAATTTCCCTATCATTTGTAGCTCTTAGCAAATTTCGTCTTTTAGTTATTCCCCCTAAACTCTGTTCTGCTAAGCTCCTCAGATAGATTATAAGCCGTTTTCCTCCATTTCTCTTGCTTTCAGTAGGTCTTGTGGGTGTCAAATTTCCCAAGCCCTCCTTCCTCATTATGTTCCTTAGAAATTTCAGCTTGCACTTTCTACTATGGCATACTGTCTGCATAGACATTTCACGCAATTCAACCCCGCCCCGTGACCTCCTTACTGAATTGCCCGTGTTTCGCTAACCAATTCTTGATTCATGTTGCTGCAATCCTGAATACATCTCTACACCCCTCCTGATTAATTGTTGCCATAACATTATTTTCTATGCTCGGTTTGCTAATCATGTTAGCTGATATAAGTATGCGTGAAAATTTTTCAACCTTATTATTTTCCAATACGCTTTCCTGTCCATCTCGATCTCTAGAGAATGGGGCCCCCAACTTTTACACCATACACATTTCAACATGAATAGATGATGAGATTTATTTCCTAAAACAGAATGCATTGATGACATAAAACTAAAATAAGATACAACTAACAAAGTAATGGTAAATAAAGGAATTACCAATTTCACAGACAGCTTAGCGAAGTGAAACTTTACACCGTTACGAACCACCAAGCCTTTCTAATTCAGTGACATAAGTAATAAAAATATACTGTTATGTGAACTCGGGGAATACGCAACTGTTTATTTTTTTAGCCTATTTGTTTGGATAACCTATTCTTCAATATGCTGGCAATGAATCAGGAAAGTTCGGAAGGACAATATTTTGATAGATTCTATCACTTCAACGATATTGTTTACGCTGATTCACAATGTTAAACAAGATGTTAACACTGTTTAGAGACAAAGTAGAATTCCCTTGCTTGCAGGAATGTTACGCGAGGCTCTTCAAAATAAGCTCAAGGTAAACCTTTTTTTTACACTATTTTTCACTTAATACAAGACACAAGATTCACTCATGGTAGAGTGTTATTCTGTGGAGGCTATAAAACTAGTATTGTAAATATAGAATGTGGCTGCAGGAGTTAGCTACTTTCTATAACAATATAAAGAGCTGGCAAATATTTACAGTAATTTTTAACGATTGAACGTAAATATGAGTTTCATTTGAAGACGTTCAAAGCAAGAGCCTCTTTGACAGTACAGACATTCATCGTTACCGATGAGAATTCAGGACCGCTTCAGCGATGATAAAATGTTACTAGTTGGCTGCATTGAATGTTAAGAGCTATGTTTCTCCCACTTGGGCTGTTAAAACCAGATCAGATGAGAATTCAGTCTCTGGTATTTCGAACCTTGGAATCTAGAAGTTAGTCACGTTTTGTGCATTCTTTTTGCATAACTTAATTATTTGATAAAAATGTACGTCTACGATTGATTATTAGAAATTATCAATTCTACTTATTTTTTTTTTATTCTGCAATTCTTTGGGATATACAAATTATTTTAAGAATTCCTTTTGCTTAAAAAAAAATGAAAAAAAAAACTGACTTAAGGTAAAGTTATTTTTATTGATTTTTCAAAGCAATACAAAAAAGTATCGTAAGTGTTTATCACCAATAAGAGTATGTAAACTATTTTCTGATGAATTAACTCATTTTATTTTTGTTATATAGGAATAAAGTGTCGCGGCCGACACTTCAGTTTGAACATAGATCGTCAGTGAGCAAACACAAAAATTAGTGAATTAAGTGGATCACGTGACCATGAGAGGAAACGTATATATGGGAAGTCGCGTGACGTCTAGACAGACGATCGTTATTTCTATTCTATCCTCTATACAATATGGACCGCTATTCTCTACTCTATTCACTTAACTATTTATCTGTTCGGATCACTATTCGTTGGTTACTATTCGAGCGAGTATTATCGAGCAAGTACTATTAGTGCGAGTGTTATTCGAAGGCGTCTGGCACCAGCATTATTCAACAGCGTACTATAAGTTGCATCTGCGATTACAAAGACTCTACTACAACGAGCATTTCGAAAGTGACAACGAGTATTCGTTGGCATTACAAAATTGACAACGATTGTTCGTTGACATCACAAAAATTTTTAATCGTATATTAGCTTTTATTACATTAAACGTTAAATTTCAGTAAATAAACATGTACTTTGATGCAGATTCAAGTCATAAGACACTTTTTTTATTAACACCCTAGAATACACAGGTCAGTAGATGGCCTTAACACTGTAATAAGAATTATCTACATTATTTGCCCTCTCACTATTGTTCTCGGTTTGATTATTACCATCACAACGTCTCGGTCGTTATGCTCTCCGGCCTTCATTCAGTGCTTATCGGTAATTTTGAACTGAATACCTTATTTAATCTACGGTGTAGTTTTTTTTTATCGTCCCGCTGACCATGTCCACAAATGTCTCGTTTAGTGATTATTTATTACTGGTAAGTTATTGCACGCCCTGTTTCAACTGAATCTGCACTGCCTGGTCCAGACCTTGAACTCACAATTACTATATAACCAAATTAAGGTAGCAACACTTTAATCCTCTTAGTCAGTGTCCCAATGAGATAATCCTGATTATAGAACTTCGAGTCGAAAATCTACTTTATATATATATATATATATATATATATATATATATATATATATATATATATATATATATATTGCTTATAGCAATACTCCATTTTTGATCTGATTAGTGTCTTACAAAACCAATACTCCTGCTGCTTTCACGTTTCACTGAATTCACTGAGGCTCCTCTGTTTTTAATGCTGTTGCGTTTGAAGACTTAATAATTAATTCAATTACAAAGTAAGACAATTAAAGTATTTAGTTACAAAGTCAATATTTAGCGAGGTAAGTTTAGGCGAAAGCAATACCGTAATTTTAGATCGAGCAATTTTGTTAGTATTATTATTATTATTTTACCACCGGTTTTACTGCATCGTATTCTTGGTTACTCTGTGGGTGAAGTAACGGTTATCAGCTCAGAAACGGAATTGGCAAACCGAGTTAAAATTCCGGCCTAATCTGTGGTGTTCACTTCACATTAATAACTGGGAAGATTATAAATCTATGGGTTAAACAGCAGGGCAGACTGGATTTTTTAGACTACATGGCAGCTCGTATAGAATAAGAATCATTTAGAAAATGTGGAGATGACAGCTGTAAACCATTTCACTGTCTTTCCCAAGAAGTCATAACAATTCATAGATATCAAAAGGAAGAAGTTATGGATGGCTATGATTGCTCACGAAAGTATAGGATATAAAAAGTTATGCTTTTTAAGTGAAACATTTTTTTTCTCCTTCTTCTTCTTCATTATTATTATTATTATTATTATTATTATTATTAAGAATAATAACAATAATTTTTTTTTTTTTTTTTTTTTTCTCCGATGAAGTTGACAGCATTACGATTTTCTTTATTTTTTGATTGATAGAATTATTTACCAAGTGCTTTACCTGAAATCTCAGATAAAGGGAAGATTTTATTAGGAAGTTATTCAGCTTAATACATTGATAATTTTTTTCTCGGTATATCTTCGGTGATCATGAACACTGTCATTATTATCTCGGACAGAAACAAGTTTTTTTCTTAATGTGTATATCAGTAGTTATTTTCAATCATTTCTAGTTCTCTTATTAGAATAGTGGTTAATTTTATTATTACTGCTTTTAACCATTTAAACTGTCATCAAAACCTAAAAATTCTAAACAATTATTTTTAAATTGTAAGTAAGACAAACGCCCATTCAGGAATGGCATATAAACGAAAGATGGATGCATTGCCATTGTGGACATATCATAAACGGTTTTAGTTGGAGGCTCTGAACAGGTGACTCTAAAGAATATAGTTCATCAGAAGATAGAATGGATATAAGCTTGCGACGTTATATCTTTGAGCGGACAATAATTCATTAGCTATGTTTATATAGACTCTTTTGACATCTGTCGAGGCTGGTGAGAAAGAATGCCTGGCTCTAGTTCAGATATAATCTGATCAGAGTCTTGTAAAATTTAGTCCTGACATGTGAAGTCGAGTAATTTCTGGGGCGATATAAATAGGCCGCCATCCATTCTCTATACGAATAGATCGTATATATGAGTTCTACCTGAGGACTCAAATGACTCATTAATTGAGACTGGACCAAGTAGCCTAACCCATTCATCGTGACTTATGAGAATTTAGTGCCATTCACTAAACCTATCACCAACAACTAAAAATTCCACTAAGAAGTCTAAAATTTAAAAAAAAATGCATTTCAAATGGAAATTAGGACATGTCAACATGAAGTTAGGGTTAAATAATTTTAAAGTGAATTTCGATATAAAACAATACAAGAATGCGAAATCGGATACTGTTTGTTCGTATGATGTAGGTCGACATAACATGGACTTCATTTTACATTTGGAATTCAATTTCTATTGAACTGGCCCAAAAGAGAAAAGACAATTTGGAGATTGGATTGCAATATGCAATTCATTTGATATTGTAATAGGTAATATCTTATACCTGTAATCAAGAATGATGTCTGCAAATTCAGTTTTGCGTGCTGTAAAACCCAAGTAATATCGACTTGTGCTCCAATTGAAAAAAAAGTGTTGCCTGTGGAAAAGAGAAAATAAAGATTTTTAACTAAACTCTGTGCATTTAAAAAAAAGGGAGAAAATGTGCATTTCATTCTTCGAAAGAGAAATGTCAAACACCAATGGGGAAATACTGATAAACTTTTGTTATTCGAAAAGCGATTCTATACTAAACACATGGCTTTACGATCCAACGAAATATTGTATCACATGTCATAGCCCAGATACAATAACGAAAAGATTATCGCTTTCATACACTCGAACCCTTGATTTAAGCCATTTATAACATTATATAATTCTGACTTTGAATGAGATCATATTTCTTAAAACGAGACTACACCTACCAACAATTTTACCCGCTTCGGATTGCGTAAACCACAAATGGTCCTTAAATATAACATCGAAATCCTTAAAAATAATAAAAAATATATAAGAGTAGTGTTTTGTTATAAACTATAATCCAAACTGATGTCCATCAATCTTAAGCCAAAACACCATGGAAGAATCAAATAATATAATCGAACCTTTTGAGCCGACGCACGTGAGATCATACCAATTGTATGGAGACGGAAAAAAGATGCTCCTTTAGGGTAACAATCCTTAGTTGAAAATACAGAGAGGACAAAGAAACAACCAGAAACAAAGAGGAGAGGAAACAATGTAGGAGAGAACAGCAAACAATTTTAAAATATTGTCATGCTCTGAGAAACCAATATACAGTGTACCCGGATATAAGAGAGTTGTCGGGACCGGAGAAGAAGTCGCTTATATCCGGGTTTCTCTTATATCCGGGTTTGGTCTATATATATTAACACAGGCTCTAATTTGGGACCAGAGAAAAGCTCTCTTATATCCGGATTTCTCTTATATCCGGGTTACACTGTATTCAGTTTAGATAAAGTGTAGAAATGCAAAGAATCACGATGGCATCGCACAATCAAAACGAAAAAGAAGAAATATCCTTATCGTAAAAAACAAAAAAAAAAAAACAACACTCCATGCTTGACTATACTAACCTGAAGATGATAGGGGAAATATAATATGCTCCTATATATATCGGAACATTACAAAGTCTGTCTCCAAGTGTAAACAGCAATGAACCTAGTGAGGAACCTACTGAAAAAAGCAAAAAAAAAAAAGAAAGAAGAATAATGCCTTCCACCCCCACCCCGATTTTGTTGTTAGTTTTGTGGTGTCCTCCTTCTAAAGAGTCTATGTTGGACTCTTCCGCCTACTATAAGATTAGTAGGAGAGAAGGCCTTCGGATAACAGTCTAATACATTGTTCTACCGAGGCTGTGATTTTTCGCAGCTGCTGTCAAACTCTCTGCCTTTGGGCAGAGAGGAACCCGGACGAGGATGTGCCGAAGGGCAGAATCTCGTCCGGGGAGGTAGACAAACCCGAAGCCGTTTATGCGGGTTCTACGGGGATTTTTTAGCCGACCCTACGGGCTCGGATGACCCACGTTAAAATCGGCATTGTGCCACATCTACCTTCGTGGGGGAGGCTGCTAAATATTAACAGTAAATAGATTGAACGCTGGGTCAACACACTCACTAGTCGTGTAATACTCTTCTGTTGTACTTACTGTTTAGTATATGATATATCTACAACCCTTGTTTTGTTATTTCTTTAACCCTTTACTTGGCCACAACAGTTTTCTTCCAGTTCTTGGGCCACACTGTGAAATAATACGTAGATCTGAGAAGAGATATCTCATCATGTTTCTAATTGTGCGTGCATGACTTTTAGAATTATTCACAGAATGTGATGATTTTCAGTAATCTTTAAAATCAAATACACATTCAAAACGATTTAATATTCATTTGAATCAAGGGAAAAACTACTGAAAGCTTTGTCTCAATGAAACTTATGAAATAAATCTTCGGAAATGGTTTAAGGAGTTTTCAGAAAATAATTTTTATGTTCGGCGTCTGAGAAAGTGGTAGACATCTAATTTAGTATTGTAGACATAATAATGAATACAAAGCAGAATATGACGGAAATAAAAACTTATTTGATAGTTTGTTTTCAAAATGAGCTGATTGTAAAAAAGAAAAGTTAATCCTATGTTTAATGGAAATAGAATTGGCCGCATTTTTGGGGGGCTGCCCGTGGTTAACTGAGTCAGTGGAAGACAAAGCCGTGGAAAGGATGAGCATTGTAATATAATAAATTTATGTCCTACTTTAAATCTATCAGACTATACTGCAATGCAAATAAAACTGGCCGAACTCAGTAAGATCTATTCGGCGAAGAACTACACGACAACAATTCCGAACTACACGACAGCAATTTCGAACTACACTACAGGAAGTAACCATGAAAAGCCACAAAGCCTTTTCAATGAACTGGACAATTTTTTCTTCTATTAACATGCACGCTAGTGAGGCCACAAGATAAACCGACCTTGCGTCAAATATGTCTTCGTGTGGAATCGAATAAAGAACTGGATCTGTTATAACTCCTCTTTGGGAGAGATTCGGTACAAATGGAACGTAACTGGTTCCTGGATATCCAATCTTTCATACAACACCCTTTCTTGTCATGATAGACTGAGAGTAGTACCCTGTGACGATTGCAGCAAAAACAATGGGACAATGTATTTTTTTGCATCCATCTAAATAACCTAATGTTGATTCAGATTTGCCCGGGTAACGGAAAAAACATACAGCTGTTGAGATAACCGGAGAAGAGTTAAAAACAATCATGGATAATAAAAGTATCTCATTGCCGACCAAATTTTAGAATTTTCTTTTATTTACAGCATTTTCTCATCTTCCATCTTAATACCATCAAACTCGCTTGAGGATATTAGAGCAACAATCCGCACACGCTGAATGTTACTGCTCTCATTTCTGAGGCAATATATACTTTTACGTAGTAGTGATACCAACTGGACGCCTAAAAGGTTATGAATTCACAGATGCCCTTTTCGTAAACGGGTTACCAAGCAAGATAGAGCAGGCTTCACTGCTATTTAACCTATAGCTAGGTGGGAGTAGAGCCGTTCATAGGTTCGCCAAGTGTATTTGTACGAAAGTAAACAAAATGGAATTTACTTCTTAATACTTATAATTCTTTTGATAAATAATATTACCGCCTTTCATAAATCAAAATTCATAATTATTTTAATAATTGCGCTTGTTTTCATGCCAAAATACGTTCTACCCACACATGTATTTTTTCAGGCACAAGATATTAACACAACTTTGAGTAGTTGATAGGTTATTAGTTACATAATCAAACGGGTGACTGAATTATGTAATAATGAAAAAGTGTATATGCAGACATAAAAACGAAAACGTTCCTAAACGTTGTACTATATCACAAAATCGATACAAAATGGCTGACAATTGCAAAAGTGTTGTCACAGTAAGAGATCTAACGAGACTTTATTTATACCTCGTATCTTTTTAATCTTAGCAGCTTTGCTACACTTTTCTCGGTGAGCTAATTTCGTATTAATTTAGTTAATGAAAGAGAAAATAAATAAATATTTTTTGTTTTTTCATTAATAGACTTTGTGATTTTACAGTTTCTCTTTTATTTGGACAAGGCTTTGTGAGACTTGCATGACACTTTATGTTCGTTTGGGATAACGCAGACGTGAAAATGGCGGGCATAGTTTTTTGGTTTGTTTTTGGAGTTAATTTGCTTCGGACTAATTGTTTCAAATTTATTTTGTTTGTTTTATTATACTTCAGCTGATTACATTCCGGTGGTATTCAGTGTCGACTGTGATTTAGAATGTCGGAACTTGCTCTTGCATTTTCTCCTCAAAAATATGTGACATCCTGTGTCTGCACAACTTTGTAATTTCTTATTTTGCGGGCGACGTTACGTATAAGAGAAAGTATTCTCAGAATAGTATCTTGATATAAAATCATTCATAAAAGAATGGAGGGGACTTTATTTTAATGCAAAAGAAGTGTTATATATATATATATATATATATATATATATATATATATATATATATATGGATATGAGAAAGAAAGTGATATATAAATTCAACGTTCACGGTATTAATCCAAAGAGAGTTATTTGATACCGATAGTAGAGCGATAATTATTTATTTATTATAATTTTATCATATAGACAAAACCATTTTACTCACTACAAAGATGCAATTGTTCATAACCATTTTCGATTCTCACCCGTCGAAGTGCAGTTGAAATGCACTGAAACCAAGTTGCATCTTTGTAGTGAGTAAAATGGTTTTGTCTATATGATAAAATTATAATAAATAAATTATATATATATATATATATATATATATATATATATATATATATATATAATTTTAAATATCAGAAGACATGAAAATAAACTTCCAATTGGCCCAAAAGTGCCCCCCTTAAAACAAAAGTAGTTTGATCTGTCATGTTCCTCGTCAAATATTTAGAAATACGTTTCCGAATTTCTTGTATATCTATATCTATAATTCTCAAAATGTATGTATGTGTGTGCGTGTGTGATCGGATGTTGTTTATACATTTCCACAGATTTCATCCGATTTTGATGAAATTGTTTTTGTTTGATAGATAATTCTTCAGTGTCGGTTCTGAGTCCAAATGTTAGCAACAATGGTTCTCCATTACTTCCTCTCCATTATAACTCTCAGTAATGTTTTATTATTTACTATCTTCCATAAAAACTTTAATAAAAAATAAATAGTTTAAATTATTAAAATAATATTATTTATTATTATACAGTTCCCCTTTCAGGGCCACCTCCCCATTCAAATATTAACCCCCTCATTTGAGGATGTGCCTCAGTTGCACCCAGATGTATTGAGCGTGCCAGTGACAATTGCAACGTGCTGTTGAAATGTCCACCAGATTCACCTGACTTGACACCTTGTGATTTTTTCTATGGGGCTAAGTGAAAGAACAGTTCTATATAACTCCTCGTTGTACAAGCCTAGAGGAACTTAAACAGTGAATCAATGAGGTGTTGGAGAATGTTACGCAAGGCATGCTACAGCGTGTTTGGCAGGAGCTGGACTATCGACTTGGCGTGTGTTGTGTCACGGGTGGTGATTATATTGAACATTTGTGAAGCTTTCTGAATTCGGTTATAAAATCCCGATCCCTTTGAATATCTTGCTCGTGTTTTCAAAATAAACATTTCATTGTTAAATATGAAGCTCATTTAATTTCATTTGCCTTGGACATGTAGTTACTCAGATATTCACATTTTAAATAATGTTCATTCTTTTTGGATACCCGTATATTAAAAAAAAAGTGGAGCAGGATCTATAATTACACACACACACACACACACACACACACACAATTTGCGTAACATTCTCCAACACCTCATTTAACAACCAAAGAAGTACTGCAGATATCTAAAGGAATCATGAAAAGCGAAAATAGAATCAACTGACTGGTTCTCGTTCCTCTCTTTTAAGAGGTTGATCGAAATATCAAAATAGATTAGTGTACAATGAGTAATAAATCAAACGAGGCACAATAGAAATAATAAAATAACCGTGTTAATCTATTATTGACACACTACATCCGCCTTGTTAAAGTCTCTGCCTAGAAGGGCGGCTTCTGCCAGTAGCAACTTTTTCTCCGTCTGTCTGACCCATCAAGAGCAACACAGTATTTGTAGGTGAAAAAAACGAATGAAAATGCGGTTTTCATGTTTTTGTTGTTTACTTCATTCGCCATATTAAGCAAACAAGTTTTTATATTTGTTTGCAACTCGATTTAAGACCCGACATGGGCTTTTCGACATTTTCTCGCAGACACAAGGCCTAATAATTTTACTGATTGACAAACAGGCCACACTGAGGCATAACAATCGTTTCTTTTGTTAATATATTATCGATCGTTATTTATATTGTTCGGACTGTTGTACTCATCTTTATAGTCATAATCACGACATTTCAGCCGTTGTAATCCCCAGCCTTCTTAAGGCGATTGGAATTACGGACTGAACACTTTATTTTGTCTACCGTGATAAATGTTTCAGTTATTTCCCTTTAACTTCATTTTTTTTTTGCTCACCATTGCAGTAACCAGGTACTTATAACTTTCGTTCGATGTTATAGACTGATCCTTTTCTTTACGGTGTATGGGTGGTGAGGATTAGGCAAGTGGCCGAGTAGTTAGAACGTTCGCATTCTGACCATGTAGCTCGGGTTCGAATTTCACCATGGTCGATTTGTCAGGAAGGAGACTTCCTAATGATATCGGACTGGAGGGGCCGATCCCAGAGTGCGGCAATTCTCGAATCAGTCTGAAAACCATACCACCATTTGACCGTATCCTTGTGAGTTAAATTGGGTAGCTTGGGAACCGTCAATAGCTGTGCTAGCACGAAGTCACAAGTCATCGTGGCCGAGTTCAAATAGATGATCACGCTAGAAAACACGCTCTTTCCCCAGAAACTATACCGGCACTTGATAATTGTTTCGGCATGAAACTCAGAGTTGTACAATCAAGGGAAGGCATTTAACCTACACACTTACAGACACACGATATATATATATATATATATATATATATATATATATATATATATGAAGAAAAAATATGGAAAACAAAAATCCGAATATGCAAGTACGCTGTTTTAATGTTGTGGTTTCAATGTCGACGTCAGACGTTTCGGTCTAGTAGACCTTCTTCAGGACATAGTTATTAAAACATAATTAAAATTAGACGATATTCAAGTCAACATGAAAAGACAATAGACATAAGACTAATCAAAACAGAATAACTGAAATTTCAGTTATTCTGTTTTGATTAGTCTTATTTAATAACTATGTTCTGAAGAAGGTCTACTAGACCGAAACGTCTGATGTCGACATTGAAACAACATTAACACAGCATACTTGCATATTCGGATTTTTGTTTCTCCATATTTTTCTTCATACTGTCGGATCTATATCCACCTATTTGCTTACATATATATATATATATATATATATATATATATATATATATATATATATATATATATATATAGAAAATATATAGAAAATAGGAAAGAACTTGTTAGTTAAATAATCCAAAGTTCTTTAGTATTTTGTTATTATTTTTAAAAAATAGTGCTCGATACAAAAATAGAGCATAAATATAATTATTTATTTAAGCATATGATTCCAACACGCTACATAAGAGGTCTCATGTTTCAAAACAAGAGCCGAAAACTTCAATATAATTACTTGAATTAAATTGAATTAAAGTAAGTTCTGTTCCATCTTCAAGCGATTTTTTTTGTGGGGGGGGGTGAATAACTTATTTCTGAAATTTACGTGTTTTAATAGCATATTCATTATTGAAATCAAAATTTCCATGGTAACAGCCAGGGCGATTGTTTAAATAGGGAGGGATGCTGCGTGTTAATAATTTGTATCAGTATAGAGTTACATTCATAGATGTCAAGTCAGGATAAGGTGTGTGGGGGGTCTAAAGTTAAAACGGAAGATGTTTTCGCCTAGTCTGGTTTACGTGTCTATGGAGATTTATTTATTTATTTATTTTTATTTCTTTCTGAAAGGGTTTTGTGTATATAAAAAAACTGCCGTAACATTTGTTTTTTGACGACTTCATAAAGGGTTATCTTTTTTGTAGGGTATTTAAACTATGTATTAGGGCTATGGATTATAAAAATTATTTTATTGTATGTTTGTTTTTAAGCTAATTATTCAATGCAAAAATTTGATAATGTCGGCAAAAAACCGTTAACTCATGTTTATTGTTTAATAGATTTTTATTATTTAGTTTTTAAATAATAAAAATCTATTAAACAATAGACATGAGTTAACGTTTTTTTGTGAAAACATTAATTCAAATAATTATATTAAGGTTTTCGGCTCTTGTTTTGAAACATGAGACTTCTTATGTAGCGTGTTGGAATCATTTTTAAATAAATTTATATATATATATATATATATATATATATATATATATATATATATATATATATATGATAAAAATATAATTTTAAGATATGCTATATTTATGGATTAATGTGCTCAATATCAGGGACAGAGCATATTCAAATATAAAAGTGGACATGAAAGTCAGCACTCAGCACTCAGGTGTGACAATCTCGTTTAAGCATGAGGCGGAGAGAAATAGAGAGGGAAAAAAACCAGAAAGAGTGAGAGAGAAGGAGAAATCATTCAGTTGTACTCTCTATGTCCCACTCCTTTCCTATTTACATCTGGAGCAAGAATGTCAAGTCTAATAAGATATAGATATCTGAACAAATTACAAATTCGATGACGGCATACATTAATGTTTTTCAGAGAGAAAAAAATTATAATAATTTGATGCGTGAATTTGACGTTTCTTTTATAAAAAGAAAAAGAAAAAGAAAAAGAAATTAATAACGTCTCCTTATATGATTTCTGTAAATAAATACAATATTTCTATTAAAACTACACACGAGTGATTATATCCGAGTAGTTTGTAGATAAGCTGAACATTTCATTTTATATATATATATATATATATATATATATATATATATATATATATGAAAAACAAACAAAAAAACAAACAAAAATCCTTAAATGTAGTTAAAATGAAAGAAATGTCGACGTCTGACGTTTCGGTTTAATAAACCTTTTCAAGACGTCAGACGTCGACATTTCTTTCATTTTAACTACATTTAAGGATTTTTGTTTGTTTTTTCAAAATTTTTCTTCATTCTGTCGGATTCATATCCATTTACACTTGCTTATATATATATATATATATATATATATATATATATATATATATATATATATATATATATATATATGTTTATGCATGCATCATTAGTACTAAGTATGAAATTGACGGATATGCGTTAAGCTTATCTAACAAAAGGTTCGATGCAAAGCGGATTTAATTACTGGCCAATGTATTTTACATTTTCGTTTATCAATCTCAAAGACACACATCAAAGTAGATGTTGGCGAGTAGACAAGTATTCTTTGATCAAGTTTGTTAATAGAAGACAAAAGAAGGACAAAGAAAAATATAACCAAACAGCAAAGGAAAAACAGGCATTATGGAATACTAATAGATCAATAATAGGAACAATAATTAATGATAAAACGTATCAAATGTAGAACACTCGTTTAAATGCAATATAAAAATAGGAACGGTAGAGACGGGTTGGAGTAATGGATAGCGGCTCGGATTGAGGAATCGTAGAGCCGAGTTCGAATTCCAGTCGAATCCTTTATATTCACTTACATACTAATACCCTTGGGAAATGTATGAATCTTTTTCTCTCTCCGGCTATGGGTAAATAGCAGGAGAGACCGGGTTCTATAGCCTTGGATGGCAACTGGTTTACCGCAGAAAGAAATGTCAACCTACTTGGGAAAAAACTACCTCGTTGTTCATGTACCTTTCGAGACATGATCGCCTAAGCGTGTACCACACATGGCACATAACTGACTGTTTGACTAGTAGCAAACTAGTAAAGTGTTTCTTTGTACTTTTTCTACTGTGAAATACATTGATGTGACTGTAAGTTCTATTCTAATAGCATTTTTTTCCTCCTCTGTAGAAGTCTCTTCCGGTTTATTGTTTCCCGCTCATCGACGATCTTCAAAACTTTAAATCCAACGCCAGTCCTTATCTTCTACTTTTTTCAATCCTGTTCTTTCTCTTCACTAAAGTTTTCTCATTCTCTTTCACTCTCACTGAGCCCTGGCGTCTTAGTGGCATTATCACCTTGCTTGGGGTGAAAAATATGAATTTTCGAGGTCGAACGAGTAACTAGATTTTGTGAGAGCCGAGTTCGAATTCCAGTCGAATCCATTATATATACTCTTGGGAAAGAAATGAATCCTCTTCTTTCCTCAGCTATGGGTAAATAGCAGGACAGACCGTGTTCTATTGCCTTGGAATGCAACTGGCCAACCGAAGTGTGACACCATGCATAGCTGAGAGAAATATTCATAGGTATATGATTTGTTTTTTACAGTTTATCAACCATTTAATAATTATTTAAGGCCGAAAAATATTTTGGGTTTTAAGAATAATTCTTTCTTTACATTCAAGCGATCTGGGAGAAGGAAAGAGAAAACGAAGAAGAAAGAAAGAAAAAATAATACGAAAACAGGTCATAGGCGAGCACACACACGCCCGCTGACAGATAACAGGTGTCGAAAAATATCCAGGTCAATCATCTGACCGATTTCCGCGGATCCGCGAAAAATGGAAGTTTGTTATCAATTGGTTGTCACCCAAGGAAAAAGAAAGAAAGGAGGAAAAGAAGAAACGAAGTTTAGGGACAATGAAAATATTGATAAGTAACAAGAGGGAAGTGTGTCATTGGAATGATAGTAAAGGTCTAAGTGGGTGGGGAAGTGTATCTAAGGATATGAAGACAAACCATTAATACGAAAACACAGACATTCTCCAGAATTAGGAAAAGCCCACACAAGGTGTTGTCGCTGGCGAAATTTTTTTTGAGATAATAAAGATTTTTATTATCAGACCTTCAAGCGGAGGGAAAATTGAAATATTTTTATTCCGTTCAGAAACGCCAACGAGTCTGAGAAATTCCTCTCTTAGATCATATCCAATTAGCGATAAACTGCTTGACAAATGCCACGTGTTAAAAAGCCGAAAGTGTCATCTCAGTCACTCATGATAAGGGCGATTTAAATTAATATTTTTGTTTTGCAAGCAAGGTGTTTCTTTCCCAAAACAAAGCCACGGACTGTCCACGCCCGACTAAAGACGTCATTGGCTAAATAAGATCACATGACACACGAAGGAGGAGGAAAGATACCCGACCAGGACCTCATTGGCCGAGAGCGGTCACGTGACGCACGAGGAGAATCGGTCGACGCCCCTGTCAGAAGTGTAAGTGTAAGGAGCCGATACGAAGAAGGCACAGTAAGGGAGTGGAAATGAGAGTGAGTTACCGAAAATGGAAAAGAATGAAAAATCCCTAACCAGAAATAAGAAGGGTGGATACGTATTTAGAATTATCGAAGAAACCCCTGGCGCCGACAGACCCACCCCAGTTTTGACTGCGTCAATAAAAACGAGACCCCAACCGACAGAAATCAGTTCAGCCGCGGACGACGGAAGAGTTCAGCCGCGGACGGCGGAAGAATTCAGCTGCGGACGGCGGGAGAGTTAAGCCGCGGACGGCAAGCGGAGTGGAACCGCGGACGGCGGCCCGAGTTCGGTCGCCCACTTTGCGGGCAAGAGAGGCCAGTTCGTTTGGCCTAAGTGAAGAAGTTCGTCCGACCCAAGCCGAAGAGAAGAAGTTAGTTCGCGCACCGACGGCGGAGATGAGTGACCAGTAATTCAGACTCTGGAGAGTTCAGCCGCGGACGGCGAAAGAGTTCAGCCGTGGACGACAAGCAGAGATGAGCGCCCAGTGTTGAAACCGCGTCAAGATAGCTGACCAAGATTCACGCACACTTCTGGACTCTTCTTCAACCAAGAACAAGTAGTTTGAAGAGCGACTTAGAATCAAGACCACAGAAATAAGTTTTTTTCGACGTTCGTCCAAAGACACACCGAAACACAAATTTCTTAGAGCAGACAACTTGAAGCCTTAAAGTTGCCTAGTAAAAGCTGTTACGGTTTTTTGGGTATATAATACCTATAACTAGTGAGCGAGTCAGAATTACTTATTTCCCTTTATAGTCGACCAATGGAAGGTTGACCAATCCGAAGCCGCACAACACTGTATTCGTCGTGTATAAAGGCGGCCATCTTGTTTCGTCTACCGGAAGGACCAAAGGCGACCAGGAGAAGGATGAACTGCACTCTGTTGTGATATCCACTGCGAACCTCCACTATGCTTTCCTACTGTCTCCGAAATATTCACTGCCAACCTCTGGATTCTATACTCAAGGACGACCGTCATGAAAATGTCTAACAAAAGCGTCGTGCCACAATCCACAGAACGGGTCGGGAAGTAGACATAGTCCTATGTACCGAGGAAATAGACATAAAAAGTTTGTTACCTTTTTCTTTGATACGTTGGACCTTGTGAGTTTTTATTTTATTTTCTTTTATACATAATTGTGTGTTATCACCCCCGTTGGACTCAACATTACGGCCCCAACCCCTGTTTGATCTCGTCTGTCTAAGATCAATTCACAACGTGGGTAGGCAGACTTGGGATCAGTGCAGTTACCCTAGTAACCAGGCGTTGGAAGCGGGTTGGGAACGGCGAGGCTGGTATCAATCTAACCAAAGAGTTAGAACGTCACGTTTGGAGCAGCGAGGAGCGAACAGCTGACGTCGCGGCGAAGACGTCACAGTTGGTGCTGTCCGTGACCAGGATATCAGAGCCTGGGGAGCACGTGACGTCACAATTGGCGCCGCGACCAGGATCGAACGACACAGTCGACGCTGCGACCGGGGGACGACGTCACAGAAGAAAAAAAATGGCAACCTACTACAGGAAAAGATTCATGATCCTCCAAGCGTTTATCACACATGGACCATAACTGACTGATGGACGGTAAAGTTATTCTTCATGTTCCGTGTCACCTCAGGACGTGACGATTATAGCTGGGCATACATTTATAAGTCTAACCTTCCTCCGTGTATTGGATATTTCTGCCCCATCTGGACTGGTGCTTCTATGTTTTTAAAAATTCTTGACAAATATCCAAACAAGAATCTACAATGTTATCGGTCCTCACATGAAAGTCACTTCTCCCACCACCATAACTTCCCTGTACATTTTCTATATATATTTTCTTCTTTGATACCTAGACTGACGAATTTAAACGCAGTACTAGATTGGCAACTATATCACATCATTTTACAATTTAAATAGCAACATGTAACTGCGAATTCTATGCTAACGGTTTCACATTTATCGCTTGCAGAAATCTCTTTCGGGTTAATCTTTAAAAATATAAACGCAATGTCAATCGTCATCCGTCTTCTTAATTCATGTTCTTTCATTGTTCTCTTTCCTTAATAATGTTTTCCTTTATTCGTATTTTTTTCACACTCAGTAATGTCTTGCGTCTTAGTGGTTTTATTGCCTAGCCCTAGGTGAAATGATTAAAAAAATATATAGCCACTGGAGAGTGACAAACATGGCTTCAACGACGACATTTGAAGTTGCCTTATTTCTGTCATCCTCTTGTGTACGCTTATTTTTTTTTTCAACAGTAATCCTCAATATCTCCTCCAAGTCCATTATTGTGCTTAGTTACTGTTTCTTAGCAAGAGCGATCATTCAAATATATCCCCCATCTGCCGACGCCCTGTACCCAGTGGATTAATGTATCTTATGCTGGTATGCATGAGTTTGCAATTGTAGTTAACTAAATTCTCTATCTTTTCTGTGGTAAAGAATTTAATGGACATCATTATTGGAACTACGAGGTACCCTTGGCATATTCCAGAAGGATATTAGAATAACCCAGAAACTATTCTGTGGGCAAGAAAGACGGACAGAAAATGAATTCAGTAAGGTTAGAAATGGGTGTAAGATAATGTGTCTTCGCAGCGGAATTATTCGACCTATACATTAAAGCGATTCTGACAAAATTATAAGTCCTATTCATTATTGTTGGTCAAAATCGTAACGGCATATGCAGATGACGTAGTGTTGATAGCAGACACGGAAAGGAAACTACAATGTCTCATGCAGAATGTAGTGAAGGAAAGCTAGAAGAAAGGACTAAACATTAATGACAAGAAGTTGGAATGAATGGTTGTCGGCAAGAGAAAGAGGCCGATATTCAATTTTAAAATTGGTTATACCAAAATCAAATAAGTAAAACTTGTTAATCAGCAGTTGATACTTGTATCCATATGACTCCTTTTTTATATCCCTTTTGATCTTCAGAAAAAAAAAATTAATTTAATTCAGGAGAAAGTAAGTTCAGTTGGTGATTATTAACGTCAAGATTTTGCAGTTAGTGTTTAACCACATGATAGGCCTGGCATTTTGCAGAATCTATATCTCTATATTTTGGCGAGCAAGTAAATTAAACATTATTACATTATTTGCATTATTCGGACTATTGTCCTCATCTTTTTTGCCATATTTATCACAAAGTTTCGGCCGTTGTACGCTCGTGGAAATAATCAAAGATGCTTCTATCCTATCCAACCAGATGGTAAGCTTGGACGTGGTGAGTTTGTTCACCAAGGTACCCACGGAGGAGGCACTCTCAGTAGTCAGAGACAGATTGGCCTCTGACTGTTCCCTAGAAGAACGGACCAGTATTTTAATAGATAATCTGTAGGAGATGATGACTTTCTGTACACAAACAACACACTTCGGAATGAGATCACACATATATCGACAGGATGAGGGCTTAGCAATGGGCTCGCCATTATCACCAGCAATGGCGAATATATACATGGAATACTTTGAGGAAATGGCATTAGAATCTATATCTCTAAAGCTAACTATATGGTTAAGGTACGTAGATGACACCTTCATACTCTGGCCACACCAGGAAGATGTTCAGGTTCTGCTGGACCATGTGAACTCAATAAGACCTTCGATACAGTTCACAATGGAGAAAGAGAGTATCAACACACTCCCATTCCTGGATGTTCTAATATCTCGAACAGAGCATGGGTTTAAGACATCCGTATACCGTAAACCGACATTCACCGGACAGTACCTCAATTTCAACTCCCACCATCCATACAGCGTAAAGAAAGGGATCGTCCGAGCAAAAAGTCATAAGTGGTGACCCAGAGACGTTAGATAAAGAATTAGTCAGTATAAGTAGTACCCTACAACGTAACGACTACCCTGGGTACATGGCAGCAGCCCCCCAAAACTGTGATAGGCGGGTACAAGAGGAGGAGGACAACAACACTCAGAAAACAGTCTGCCTGCCTTATGTGAAGGGGTTATCAGAGAAAATACAAAAGGATCTGCGGTCCATATAACATCAGGACAATCCTCAAAAGCTTGACGACACTTCGCAGATATCTCTCCCGAGTAAGACCCCCCCCCATAAAGGAGAACATGACTAAAGACTGTACGCTATCCCGTGCAGCTGCGGAAAGGAATATAAAGGAGAGACAGGCCGCCCCCCTCAAGGTAAGGCTTCAAGAATACCAGAAAGCTATTACACAAGGGGAAGTGGAAAAATCAGGCGTGGCTGACCACATATGGAGAGAGAATGGAGAAGGGAGAGATGTTGTTCTTTATGGTCTTTTAATCCTATCTCTGGTTTGTTAGTTTTTATATTCTTCTCAATATGAATAGTAAAGTTTTAAAGAATAGTGTATTTTTATGACTATTTCAGGTTGATTGTGATACCATTTTTTGGCATGTGGTGCTATGTAATACTGACATTTCTTCAAGTAACTATCTTGTCCAATTGTATCATATCGATCTTTGTATTTCTTTGGTTTCAAGATTTGACAGACACTAAATGGTCAATAACCTCAAAATGTTTACCTAATCCACATATTCACACTGTAGCATTCTTTCTTTCTTTCTTCTTCTTCTTCTACACTACTACTACTACTGCTGCTACTACTACTGCTGCTGCTACTACTACTACTACTGATTCTTCTTATTGTTATTGTTCTTATTATTATTCCTATTATTTTTATTTCCTATGATTTTTGTCGTATATTTATTTCTTTCCGCGTCCCAAACAAAGACCTAATGTCAGAAATGTAATCATGACATTTTCCACTGAACATTTTCTGAAAAAAAAAAAAACAAAAAAAAAACTCCCATCACACACATTTTACATAAATAAAACCCTTCATAAGGTGAGAACAATTTTTTTGTATTTCTTTAAGGCATTGACTACCAGGAATCCCTTCGATGAGTCTATCGGAACATTTTCCAATGAAACTGAGGGCTCCAACTATAACTGGAATCATTGATGTTCTCACTTGTCACATTTTTGAGATTTCGATTTCAAGGTCCTTGTAATTTGATAATGTTATTATTATTTTTATTTTCTTTGATTTCTGGCGTTTACACATTTCTTTCCGGGTCCCGCCCAGGGACCTAAAGTTAGAAATGGCATCATGACACTTTCCACTGACAAAAAATATATATATATATATATATTACATAGATAAATCCCTTCGTAAAGTGTGGGCTGTACTTGTCAGAACAATTTTTTGTATCTCCTTGAGGCATGGACTTCCAGGAATCCCTTCATTTAGTCTACTGCAATCTTTTCCAACCAGTCCTAGGGCTCCAACTACAACAGGGATTGTTGATGTTCCCATATGCTACATTTTCGAGATTTCTATTTCAAGGTCCTTGTATTTTGACAGCTTTTTGAATATCTTCAAAGATACATTGGAGTCTGCAGGGACTGCCATATTAATAAGGAGGCACTTTTTTGTTTGTGGTCTTTAATAACAATATCTGGGCGGTTGGCTTTGATTGTTCTGTCAGTGTGTATTGTGTAGTCCCATAAAATTGTAACAGGTTCTATCTCCGTAACCGGGTCTGGGTGGTGTTCATACCATTTTCTTTCGGTTTCCTTCCCGTAGAAGTTGCAGATTTTCCAGTGCAGATATTGGCCCACTATGTCATGTCGGGTTTTATATTCAGTGGATGCCAATAGTGTGCAACCTGATACAAGATGATCAATCGTTTCTGGATATTTATCACAGAATCTGCATTTTGGGCTGACACATTATTTTAGTATATGTGCTTGATAATTCCTAGTTAGCAAGCATTGGTCCTGTGCAGCAAGGATAAAACCTTCAGTTATTATTATTATTATTATTATTATTATTATTATTATTATTATTATTATTATTATTTCTGGCGTATACGCATTTCTTTCCGAATCCCGACAAGAAACCTAAGGTGAAAAATGGCATCAGGATGTTTTCCACTGAGCAGTTTTGAAAAAAAAAATCACACATATTTTACATAGATAAAGCCTTTCGTAATGTGTGGGCTGTACGTGTGAGCATTTTTTTTTTTTTTGTATTTCTTTAAGTCATGGTCTGCCAGGAATCTTTTCAATGAGTTTATTGGAATCTTTACCAATGACTCCAAGGGCTCCAACTACAACTGGAATTGTTGCGCCACATTTTGAGATTTCGATGTCCTTGTATTTTGATAATTTTTTGAAGATCTTCAAAGACACATTGCAGTCTGCATAGAGTACGATGTCAATAAGAAGGCGTATTTTGTCTTTGCAGTCTCTAATCACAATATCTGGGTGATTTTCTTTGAATTTTTCTGTCTATGTGTATTGTAAAGTCCCATAAAATTGTTACAGATCCTATGTTTGTAACCGGGTCTGGTTGGTGTTCATACCAATTTCTTTCAGTTTCCTTTCCGTAGAAGTTGCGGATTTTCCAGTGCAGATATTAGCCCGGTTTGTCATCACGAGTTTTATTTTCACTGGCTACCAATATGGCGCGACCTGATACAACAACGTGAATTGTTTCTGGATATTTATCACAGAATCTGCATTTTGGGCTAACACA
Organism: Acanthosepion pharaonis; assembly: GCA_903632075.3. NCBI lineage: Eukaryota > Metazoa > Mollusca > Cephalopoda > Sepiida > Sepiidae > Acanthosepion > Acanthosepion pharaonis. The sequence goes on along the minus strand of CAHIKZ030005352.1, from coordinate 2,373,749 downwards.
ATTTTTCAATATTTTATTTATTTATTTATTTTTATAATTTATTATCTATTTATTTATTTTATTTTAATTTGATTTAATTCTGCTTGATTTTTCGTTTTTAGGTGGTTAGCACGTCCGTTACTCCCTGTCATTACCTTAGAAAAACAATAGACCATTTCAGTTTGATTATGAGTATGGACAGAAAATATATATATATATAAATGTCGCTGTTTTGTTTTAGGGAAAGGAAGGGTAGATAAAGAAAAAAGTCTGAAAGTTAATGTAGAGCGGGTGGTAAAGCTCATTTTTTTTAAAGTTTTCTTTACTGAAATGGAAAGCCTTATCAATTTTAAATCTTTTCATTTGTATCCTCTTACTTCTTAAAATAATCACCTGCATTCGTGCTTATAATCCTTATTGGCATTTTTTCTAAAAGTTGTTAAGCTCAAATATTTAAAAAAGGCTATAGGTTAATTTTTCGTGGGTATTTTATAACGTTGGGACTAAAAAGGAGCCTATTCAATCATTAAGTAAAGAATTAAGATTCACATGGAATTTCAAATAGGAGACACTTAATTTTCACAAGTTATTATTATTGTTATTATTATCATTATTGTTATTATTATTATGTAGTAGTAGTAGTAGTAGGCATCCGATTGTATCACGAGATAATGATCGCAATCTTATTATTTTTAGTAGTAGTAGTAGTAACAGTAATTGAAAAAAACAAACTTTTATGTTCTTCTTAATGTTATTTATCTATCATTTTATATTTATATTACCAGCGAATATTCCATATCTCGTTTTCCATATCTTCCAATACAGGGCTGGACATTACCGCTGAATCGAATATGACACAAAAGAAATGCCTCTTTATATTTGTGAGGAAATCTCGTACTTCGTACTCTTGCTGCTATTGTCTCGCTCTTTGTGGTGGCGGTAATTATAAAGGATTCATTTCAGAAACGCAAACAACACCGATTCTTATGAAAGACGGTACGGCCTCAATTGCTTTATCTATTCCCATTCTCTTTCATTTGATGCGTCTCACGCGCTTGTTTTCTCTCTTTCCATTTCACTGACGAATGAAAGTCTGTTTTCAGGCCGTTGCCACCTTAAACAAAAATATTTTCGTCGCTCCACGATCGGAAATTAGCTTCAGACGTGCTAAAATCTAATTTCCGAAACATAATAAACTGTATTATGATCCACTCGAATTAAAAATATAAACACATATCAAAAAAAAATATATATATAAAAGTGATCCTATGTAAGCTGAAAAAAAAGTCATCTAAATCATAATATTTTTTTTTCATATTTTCATAATTGAAAATGCAAGGTACCCCTCACTGTTCACGCAGGCAGAATTGATGAAGGTACACTATTTTGTGAGTTTCCTTTTACGCATGCGCTTATTAATTTCTTTTTTCAATTAAACATATCCCTCTGACGAGCGGAAGGCAAATTGAAAGGCAACAATAAATCGCGATTCAATTTCCTTTCCTTATAAAGGCGTTCTACCTTATTTAATTTATTTTTCCTACCAGTAATGTTGTTCTTTTTTTAAAAACTATTATCTCTGTATCGCTAGTTATGAGGATATATTAATTGAAAGTATTTATGGTTTATTTCGACTTTTCCAATTAAGTCAATCAGGAAAATAAACTGTTAGTTTTGCATTTGATTATATAAAAGGACACCTGCCAAATAAATTTGATATTTTTTATTATTTAATCAACCTGAGAAACATTTCCGTATACTGGAGCACGCGGAGTGTTTATCAACACATTGTTTTGATAAAATATATGATAGAGAAAATGAGTAATGAAATTGTTGTAACCTAGAGAAGGTTACTGAATAGAATATTCACACGAAGGTTAATAATGAACGATAATACTTGGGACAAGAACAAAACATATAAGAATCGCCAGCGGTGAGTAGAAAAAATAGTCAACTGCTAGAAAATAGCCAAGTGAATTACACAATGGATCTCCAATCGCTGGGGATCCTCTCTGTCGGGAGGCAGAGAGTTTGACCAGCACAGCTGGAGACGAATTTCCAAATGCAGGATATCTACCACCCACCTCACGCGGTCAGATATGGCACAAGGTCGAATTTAATATGAGGTATCCTAGCCCGTAGGTTCAGCCAAAATTTCCCTGTAGACCCCGTATAAAACTGGGTCGGGTAGCTGTTTCCCGAGACGAGACTCTGCCCTCCGACATAGCCTCGTCTGGGGATCGTCTCTGCCCGGAAGCAGAGAGTTCGACCAGCACAGCTGGTTACGAATCTCGAACTGCAGACCAACATACAGTATTTACTACTGTATTTATGTGAATGGCAACATATACATTATCGTCCGTAGGATGCTATGACAGAAATAATAGTTAAAAATAATAGTAGTGAAAAATATATCATGTAAAAATTGACAAATAACTGACACTGCGATAACGATGGTTGGCAATTAAACATGATGTTAGAATCGAAAAGAAATCAGTGGATTATTTCACTGCAATTTTTGTTATTCAATTAACAAAGGGAGCTTTTATTTTGCATTAGTGTTCATCCAATAGGAATTCCAATAGGCAATGAAGCTAGAGGAATACTGCGGCTGACTATTTTATGGCCGTAAGGATTGCATATTATGAGGACATGTAGGATAGATTGTTGTCTCTGGACTTGAGGTGGATAAGACTTTAGTGGGAGAGAATCATCATCTCCAGGGGCTCTTCCACATTATAGCAAATCTTTGGAAGTAGCTATCATAATTAAACTTCTTTCTTAACAACGGAATGAAAAAGGGTTCGCCCCTGTGTACATGGCATGGATGGTCTTATCTGTAAAGGTATGAATTGCTGGTCCTATGTAATGTAGATCATCAGAACATGTTTCATTAAAATAGCAGAATATTTGCTATAAGCTTGATCTGTGGGAAAGGCGTTTTAGAGTGGATTATAAATAAACATCTAAAAAGTCGTGTAAATGCTTTTGAAGTCTGTCGAGGTCGGAAGAAAAGTGTTTAGGCAACGTCAGTGCAAATATGACAGCAATATTCCATATTTGGTCTAGAGTGTCTTTTAATATCAGGCATGGCAAGCAAAGGTAAGTACTTTCCGGAGCCGTTTTCAAGCATTGTTTACAATTGATCTTCCATGACCAGAGAGGTAACATCCACTCAGTATGTTATGTAATTAACGTACGAATAAAAATGTCAGTTGTCCAGGTAAGGTTGTCTCATCCTAAGATATATCAAATATTTAGCGTCAAAACTATTTTTTTTGAAAATTAAATCTGAGACTATTTATAAACATTGGTCGATTTATGAAAATGGGTAAACTTTACTCACGTTTATAATTGAGTCAATAGATAAACGTTTCTAGCGTTTATACTTGAGGCTATCGGTAAATATTAAGCACGTGGACACTTAAGTCTATATGCAAACATTGATGGTGTTTATACATAACTAGCAGTAGAGCCCGGCGTTGCCCGGGGATGTAACAGTAAGAGAGAGATCAAGTGTCGACCATCATGAAGACTGAAAAATAAAATTGATTATTGTTTAAGGTTAACGGTCACGCATGTCTTAATTAGTTTTTTTTGTTTTTTTTTTACGAATTGGTCAAACTCAAACAAAAACATTGTTTTCAATCGTTATGAGTCTATCGATTGAATAGAATTTTATTATAAACAGTTGACTTGCAAATGAAATTTTTAAAGCATTCTGAATGTAAAAATAAAGAAAAGTGTGCAAGACAATAAGACACTACCTGCCCCCAAAAAGTGAAGTTTTGTTGAAATCGGTTGAAAAATGTAGGAAATCCGTTCCCATATATAAACGAACACACACACACACAAACAACCTGGGGTCTATAATAAGTATAACTTGATATGAGTTGTCCCCTTTCATTCTAGCGGCAGAATCGTGTTTTCAAACTGATTTCGTGCAAAAACAATTGTGTTTTTCCAATTTTTGGCGCTGTCAGAACCACCGCAAGGTAATTTTACGCAGTCCTGTGAAGTTTTGTTGAAATCGGTTGAAAAATGTAGGAAATCCGATCCAATATATAAACATACAGACACACAAACACACACACACACACAGACACACACACACACACAATCTGCGTTTTATAATAAGTAAGATTCTATAGCTAAAGATTACTCGTGTTTATAATTGATTCTATAGGTAAACATATATCGCATTTATACTTGCGACTATAGATAAATATTAGTCGTGTTTTACTTGGGTCAATAGGTAAAAATTATAATGTTCATACTTAATTCTATAGGTAAGCATTAGTTATCTCTTGACTATATAGGTAAACATTAGTTATGTTTATAAATGAGACTTTAGATAAACACTGCTTTGTAGGTAAAGTTTTGCGGTGTTAATACTTGTGCCAATAAGCAAACATTATTTGCCTATCTATACTTGACTCTGTACGTAAATATAGGTCTCTTGTAACTGAGTCCGCAAGCTTCAACTACAAGTTGACCTCTTTGTTGAGGTGGCCTAACTCCTCTGCAGAGGATGCAGGCAGTGTAATCTAGGTCCCGCTGACAGATCAGATCAGTTGTCCACTATTAATGCAAGTATTACTGACAGAGTAGTGCTGTCATATAATAGATTCAATGCATTGATAATTAATTTATTCCTGAAATACTATGTAAATGAGGAAAATGGAGTGTTAGTCGTCAGAAATTAATGCAAGGATTACTTACCAAATAGAGCTATTATATGTATGAAGTAAAGGCATTCGTAATGATTTTGCTAAAGCTTGTGAGTCTCCCCATTCTCTCTCTTACACACACACACACACACACACACACACACACACACACACACATACATATATATATATATATATATATATATATATATATATATATATATATATATATATATATAAATTTTACCAGTTTGTTAATGAAAGGGATAATTCCAAGGAGGATATAAATCCATGAAGACCTCGGTGTATACTACAGAGAATAATAAGATGACGGATATGATGATATATATAAAGTTATGTAGACTGTTTCGCAGCTCTTCAGTGTGGCTAGACATCCGGTTGCATCTAGCTAGGATCGAAACCCAACAGAAGTGGTGGGAGTCGGAGATTCTACCACTAAGGGATGGAAGTGAATTTTAGCGTATTTATTTTTAGATAAACACACACAGTGACCGACAGTGATTCAATTCTCTTTTGCCCAACAGTCTCTCTCTCTCTCTCTCTCTCTCTCTCTCTCTCTATATATATATATATATATATATATATATATATATATTAGTTGCAGATGTATTTTTATTAAAGAAATGTATTAACAGTCAGGAAATAAGGTATTGTCAATGATCAGGATATTAAAGTAATAATTACCAACAGAATAGAACTATTATATCTATAATAAAATGAATTGCTCATATATTTAAAATGTAAATTAGAACGACATGGCCGTGAACTCGAAGAGGTTAAGAGTTTAATCGTCAGGAATCCTCATCATCTCGAGTCCCTTGCCTAAAATAGTGACTCTTGGGAAGAAGCTATCAGAATTAAACTTCATCCTACCAACACAGTGAGGATAGTTCGCCCCCTGTGTACATGGACATGAGAAATAAAGGGATTGCCAATGGTCAGGAATTAATGCGCTATAGAAATTCATAATTCTAGAATTAATTCAAGGATTAATGACAGAATTCTGTCATTATATTTGCACTGGAATACAATTTTAATGTAGAAGTGCGTAACAATCATAAGGAAGAAATGTCAGAAGTTAGGAATTAATGCAAGAATTTCTGGCAGAATAAAGTTATTATGTGCATAATTTAAATGCATTACAAATGAGTTTAAAACATAAATGCATTTACGTGAAAAAAAATAAATAAACATTGTCAATAGCGAGAAATTAATGCAAACCTGAATGGTGTGACAATATTTATAAATTATTTACTGTTTATGACTCAATCTATTAATATTTGCTTTTCTCCTTTCGAATTCATTTATTCAAATTGAGTAATCGCAATACACTCATTTTTTTTTTAATCAGTTTTTCCTTCTACCCTTCTTTCTTTTTGCCTGAAGACGCATTTTTCTTCATCTCGTTTTAGCAGCGGTTTCAATATCCAAAACGCGTTCGGAGATAATTGCTTCGTTTACCGGAAGATTGCCTCGGCGACTTTCGATCGAATTTATGGAAATGGAAACAAACCAAGACAGCGTTTTACGATAGCGTCAAAAAAAAAAAAAATACAAATTTCTGATAAAATCTTGATAATTGGATTTCGGAAAGACATTCGCATAAAGCTGACCAGTAAAAAAGTAAAAAGAGGCCAGAAGTTTAACTTGAAAAGCAAGAAACCAGCTCCGCTGCCAGTTTATGTAACATTGAGCAGTGTATGCTAACTCGTATCAAGGATTTAGTATGGATGCAGTATATTCCTCAAAAGATTATTCCTCTTCTTCACAAATTCCACCATCAATCATTGTGGTATGCAAGTGACAAGACGTTATTGGTTAGTATATTTGGCTCTGAGACAGAGGAAAATTATGTAGATTCATATACAGAGTTGTCGGGACCGCAGTAGAAGTCTCTTATATCCGAGTTTCTCTTATATCCGGGTTTGGTCTATTTTGTTTAGGTAAGTATGGCTCTAATTTGAGACCAGAGAGAATCTATCTTATATCCGGGTTTCTCTTATATCCGGGTCTCTTATATCCGGGTTACACTGTATTTTCAAAATGATTAGTGGTAAGAATTCTGTATCAAGTTTATCGTTAATCAATCTTGCAGGCCAGTGACAAAATATTTCCTAGTCAGTAAATACGGCACTGAGATCAATGAGGAATCATATGATTTCCTAATTATTAATAATAATTGCTCCAAACGTATTTCTCCGTAAATCATCCTGACATGCCAGTGACAAGATGTTTTGTGGTTTTGCACTGAGAAAAAGCGAAATTATGCGGATTCATATAATTTCGAAATTATTAATGAGAAGTGGCCGACATATTTCCCTCCATCAGTCATCGTGACATACAAGTGACAAATAATTTGGCCAATATATATGGCGCTAAGAGAGAAGCGTATTGATGTAAATTCATGTTATTCCCAAAGCTAGTAGTTCTAAGCAAACTAGCGTTAGGCTAGAGATCAGAGAAGTGAATACATATCATTACGATAAATGAAAAAATTAAATTCCACCCTCCACTGTTTTCTGCATCAATCATTGTGTCATGTCTGAGAAAAGATACATTGATCATTATGTCTGACATTGTGACACCTCGCTGGGATATCATTTTCAAGAATACAGTGTGAAGTGAAAAGAAATTCAAATATGCTTTCTTGATTCTAATTACTACGCCGATAACATATGCACCGACCGCTGACAGATAATTGGAGAATGAACTGACCTGTAATATTCAGTACTTATAAAACCAATCTAGTAAAGTTTCATAAGCGTTTTTATTGTAATATCAGACCTAAAATGCAGCATTAGATTTGTCCAGTTCTCACTACCAAATCTGCAGTGATTAATTATTTTCCACTCTACAGCACCTTTTACCATAGAAGAATTATCGAAAACCTCTCACTACACTACTTCTATAGAAAATATTTTGATCAGCTACTATCGTTAGTTCCACCCGTTCATATATATATATATATATATATATATATATATATATATATATATCAAGTATGGGATTGGTGTATGCGGAAAAAATTTCAATAACCAAAAAATACTATTCTTAAAAGAGTGCTTAATACAGAATAGAAAATTATAACATAAATGTTATAAAATCACTACAAAAAATGGCCAAGGTTCGCTGTCAAGTTTTTTTTTTATTCTCATATACTTGTATTTTGATTGTTCATTGCAGCTTATGTAACAGCGTTTCCCCTAGCGAGGGGTGTTTGGTCGATTTGAACATTTTAAAACTCTTTATTCTACATTCAACACTATCATTTGCTGAGAAACCAGAAGTGTTGAAACAAAATGGTTATATTTGTGATGATTTTATAACATATTTATGTTATAATCTTTGAATAAATAATTATATATATATATATATATATATATATATTGAACAATAAAAAATATTAAAAAATTAAAATCTTCAGACACACTGGGATGTAGATTAATATTATTTCGTTATTATTATTATTATTATTATTATTATTTCATTTAGATTCCTCGACTAGTTTCGGCCAACATGGCCATCATCGGGAGAAGAAATATTTCTGCTTGCTGGTAGCAGTAAACTACAGAAATGAATGTCTTGATGGAGAAAATGAACTTTTGTCTGTAGTTTTCATTTGTTATTTTTGTTTTTTTTTTAACTTTTTTAACATGAATCTTTTAACATTCCTTGTGTTGGTCAAATATGTATATGTCTGTTTAATGGACGTAGATTGACGAACTGAGAATAGAAATTAAAAGCAATGGAAATAAATTGAAAGGAATAAAATATTTTAGGTAGAAATTTATTTCAGAATGTAATATCAGTTTATTTAGCAATTTAAAAATTATAACAGTGTTTCACCAAACCTATATATATATATTTAAAAACTATAACGTATCTATGTTATGACATCACTACGACAATTTTGTCTCAACACTTCGGCTGTCTTGTAAAGTCATGTTTTTGCAACAAAAATGGGTATTTTTGTAGTGATGTTATAACATACATATTTTATAATTTTTAAATAAATATTAATCGTTCTACACTATATTGAGCACTTTTAAAAAAATAGTGTTTTTGGTTACTGAAAGTTTATTCCGTCTACACCAACCTTGTATTCGGAGATATATATATATATATATATATATATATATATATATATATATATATATATGTATCGGATGTAACAGGAAAATTGTCCATATCGTGTAAGAGCACGAAATGTTTAATATCTAAAAAAGCATTTAATTAACTGAGTTTCATTCTTCCAGGTTTTCAGATAAGACGTTTAGACGTCTTGACACCATTTGTCGTAAAACTTACTGAAAGTTAAAATCGTTTTGTGTCAGCCCCACTGTTTTCTCAACTGGGCTCTCGTGAGAGGAAAAATCGGGCTTTCATTGATGGTATCAGCATTCATACTTGGTCTCCCATCTTCAACGTCCACCCAAGAACCATCAAGAGAACGGTGAATATGATTAAAAAAAAGTAGAATCTACTAATGCGATAATAACTCTATTTTAATATGGAATACAATTTTTGCATTGACGCTCTACAGAATGCAGAAAGTACTGGAGGGCAGTTACGTCTTATTTGGAACTCGTCAGCAGTGCACATCCACTGGGAATCGAAGCCAATACAACGCAAGCGTCATACCCACTGGACAAATGGGCCTCGGGAGTAAGAAGACACTGACTAGACTCGATACATCGCTGTTATTCACTAAATTTCGTGGTGATACTTATCCAAGTATATGTAACCCAATGGATTATATCCCAAGAGCCACGTCTTCTTTCACAAAGCCACTCCTTCAAGAGCATTTGAAGTTGGACCAAGCAAGAATATATAGTGATAGAAATTTGGTAGTGGGGAGGATTTGAATAATCATAATGATCAAACATTTCTATTATATATATATTACTTATTATAAAACGCAGATTGTGTGTGTGTGTGTGTGTCTGTAACGTTTATATATAGGATCGGATTTCCTACATTTTTTTTAACCGATTTCAACAAAACTTCCCAGGACTACATAAAATTACCTTGTGGGTGGTTCTAACAGCGCCAAAATGGGAAAAATATAATTGTTTTGCACAAAATCAATTTGAAAACACGATTAATTAAGAGACATCGTGAAAATGGAAGGGGACAACTCATCAGGTTTTTTGTGTGTGGGTTCCTTTAAATATGGGAGCGGATTTCCTATATTTTTCAGCCGATAAAACAAAAACTTCACTTTTTTTTTTTTTGGCAGGTAGTGTTTCTTATTCTCTTGCACACTTTTTTTTTTTTTTTTAACATTCAGAATGCTTTAAAAATTCCATTTACAAGACAATTATTTATAATAAAATTCTATTCAATTGGGAGACTCATAACGATTGAAAACAATGTTTTTGTTTGAGTTTGGGTTTGACCAATTCGTAAAAAATAAAAAAAATAAAAACTAATTAAGACATGCGTGTCCGTTAACCTTAAACAATAATCTAATGATCTCTACTGATTGTACGAATACAAACATCGGATAAATTCTTTATCTTTATGGAAAGATAATGAAATCTAAACATACACAAGTCCTAACTAAGAATAATAACCGTAACGGGAAACTACTTTAAATACACATGGTGTCCAATTTTTTTACTGTATTCAATAAGTAAAAATCATAAATTGTAAAAGATTATTATTACAGAAAGGCTACTAAATGAATAAGATTTATTAGATCATAATTAATAAACTCGAATAAAGTTAATATTTTTTGTATTAGAAACAACGAGTGGAAAATATATTCAAATCAGAATTCTAATTATGAATCACCACAAGAACAATATGCAATTTTTTTTACTGTATTCAATAAGTAAAAATCATAAATTGTAAAACTAAAAGATTACAGAAAGGCTACCTACATTTTTCAACCGATTTCAACAAAACTTCACTTTTTTTTGGCATGTAGTGTTTCTTATTGTCTTGCACACTTTTCTTTATTTTTACATTAAGAATGCTTTAAAAATTCCATTTACAAGACAATTGTTTATAAAATTATTCTATTCAATCGGGAGACTCATAACGATTGAAAACAATGTTTTTGTTTGAGTTTGACCAATTCGTAAAAAAAAAAAAAACAAACAAAAAAAACTACTTTAGACATGCGTGTCCGTCAACCTTAAACAATAATCTTTGTCAATTTTATTTTTCAGTCTTTATGATGGTGGATACTTGATCTATCTCTTACAGTTATATCCCAGGGCAACGCCGGGATCTACTGCTAGTATATATATATATATATATATATATACGAGGGTCATTCAATAAATAAGGTGAATTTTTCAGTATAAGGACTTCTAATACAGATAGAAGCTTACATTTTTTTTAATTTTTCAACATAGTCTCCCAGCACTGTCACACACTTTTCCCATCTGTGCACAAGCTTCCGTATTCCCTCAGCGTAAAAATCTTTGGACTGATGTCTCAGCCAGTCGCTCACAACACTTTTGACTTTGTCGTCATTTTTAAACTCGTGAACGCTTTCAAGGGACCAAACAGGTGAAAGTCTGAAGGGGCAAGGTCTGGGCTGTAAGGGGGGATGAGGGAGCAGTTCCCAGGCCAGCTCGTTGATGGTCTGCACCGTTTGGGCTGCCTTGCGTTGTCATGATGCAAGATGACTCCTTCTGACTGATGACCTCTGCGTTTGTTCTTTATGTCTTTCTTGACCTGCCTCAGCAGTTCACAGTAGTTCTTCTGTCAGACTGAATGAGGTCATTGACTGATTCGATCACCTCAGGAGACCTCACTTCTTTAGGCGTCCCAGACCTGTCTTCATCTTCAACACTGCTCCATCCTTCTTTAAACAATTTAGCCCACTTGTAGACATTTTTTGGCTGAAACATGTGGCACCATACACAGTTGACATTCTCATGTGAATTTCAACTGGTTTGCACCCTTCAGGAACCAAAAACTTGATAACTGACCGCTGTTCAATCCTGGAGCATGCTTCTTGGTCGGCCATCTTTGTTAATCACCAGAACTCTAAAAGTTTTTTTTTTTAATCTGCAAAATAAATTAAATCCATGTGAAAAAGAAGTAAAAAAAAAAAAGAAGTAAGCTTCTATCTGTATTAGATGTCCTTATACCGAAAAATTCACCTTATGTATTGAATGACCCTCGTATATATATATATATATATATATATATATATATATATATATATATATATATACAAAGAAATAATCACACATAGAATCAATCATAAGTATTAATGCGATTATTGGCGACATCCGTCGCTAGAAAACATAATATATGCATTAAAATCCTGTTCATCCATAGTGCGAGTTTGATCCTCGTCGATAAACTTGTTGTCTGTAGTTTTCAGTTTATTTGATGTTAAAATGCTAGTACTTACGAATAGTCTTCTATTCATCATCAGGCATGTGTATATTCAAAAAAACATCTTCCGGTCGACATACAGGTATATCGTCTCAAGTTTTTGATTTTATAAAGAAAAAACACATGTCGTCAATAATCGCATTAATACTTCTGATTGATTCTATGTGTGATTATTTCTTTGTATGTGAATCATATGCTGCCTAATGTTTTATGTTTATTAAAAAGTATCGATCCGCAGTACATAAAATAATTCATATATATATATATATATATATATATATATATATATATATAGTTTTTGGTATGCTATATCTAAGGAAAATGTACTCAATATCAGGGTTAGAGCGTATGTACATATAATAGTGGACAGTGAGTTCAGTGCCTAATGCCGACAGTATGTTTCATGCTTGAAGGCAATCTTCATGTCTATGTGAAAGCCGAGTTGAAATACATTACAGTATTTTTTTAAAAATAGATTCACACATTCTAGGATTAAAGAGGATTTTAGGCATATTAAGAACACAGACTTTCATTTCTACAAACTCTCGACAACCGTAATCATAAGCAATTAGTCGAAAATTATCAGATCTCTTCAGCAAAAACATTCCCCGAAGAAGAAAGTCCCACTTCGTATTAATTTCATTTTTTTTAATTCGTTGAGAAAGGACACAAGTGTGTCCGAAAATTTAGATTTAAAAAATTTTCCTCGTCATGCTTCAATTTCGCCAAAGGGCTTACTAAAATTATTAGTCTTATTATTATTGCCGCTTATATCTACGTAATACAAGAAACATTCATGAACAAAGTTTCTTATATAAAAAAAAAACATAAAAATATTGAAAAAATAAAATTAAAATTTTCAGATACACTGGGTTGTATATTAATATTTTTTTGTTTCATTATTTCAATTAGGTTACTTGAGTAGTTTCGGGCAGCATGCCCATCATCAGGAGAAAAAAAAACACTGCTTGTTAGTAACAGTGAACTATATATATATATATATATATATATATATATATATATATATATATATATATTATAAATCAATTGATTTAAAATATGTTTTTTTCCGCGGAAAAAATATATATATTTTAAATCAATTAATTTATAATATTATGCTCTGTAAATTTACATTGAGCACTATTTTGTAAAAATAAAAATATCTATAAGAACACGGGATTATATATCTTACTGTTATTTCTTTTTATTTATATACATATATATATATATATATATATATATATGTGTGTGTGTGTGTGTGTGTCTGTGTGTGTGTGTGTGTGTAATGAAATGGATTAAATCTGACAATTATTCACATATTTTCTGTTTATACGTTATTATTAGATACAATTTATTTAAGTAAATACTCTGTTTTTTTTTTTAATTAGACAGTATTAATTACATTTACCGAACTGAATGTCCGAAAAATTTCTTAAATTTAATTTACTTAAATAAATTTTATCTAATAATAATAATTTCTAAACAGAAACTATATTAATAATTGTCGGACTTAATCAGTTTCATGATATGTTGTCATTGTTTACGTTAAGATACGTTTTGTGATAAGATATGATCGATTGAGAAAAATCGTTGAACAGTGTACTTAAAGGCATTAATTTGGACTTTGCTAATCAGACGCTGCTCTGTAACTGAATGGTATAGCACGTCTGGACAAATGAGGTTTTTCCTATAGGAATACAGGTTCGATTCCTGTCGGAGTGCTCATATTTTCTGAGAAATTTCTCGAACATTCAGGCCGGTAAATGTAATTAATACTGTTTAATTAAAAAAAACAACAACAACCAAAACCAGAGCATTTACATAAGTAAAGTGTATCTAATAATGACGTATAAGCAGAAAATATATTTGTGTGTGTCATTTTGTTTGTTTGTTGGTGTGTGGAGGGGTACGGTTATGAAAATGACACACTATTCAACGATCTTTATGAAGTGAACAGACCGAATCCGTAAAAGAACAGATTACATCAATAACAATTAGAAAAATACAAAATGTGACAATTCGTGGAATGGACGTCTGGAACCGATTTTTGACGAACCCGATCAGTATTGGTTGTTGGCAACTTTATTGTTTTCCTTTTGTAAAAGTATGCATTTCGTGATATACTGCTATTGTAAGTCCCTTCATACAAACGTCCTGCTCTTACTTTCATGCAACAAACACATTCAGTAATCCTCTATTTCGAGTGGCTCTTGGAACTTGTATTGGTTGATCAGTTTGTAAAAAAAAAAAAAAAAAAAACTCCGTACATTTCCAAGTTGTATCAGTTAAAATTATGGTTTCGAGGATAAAGCCCTTGTAGGTATAAACCGTGTAGATATATAAACGGGCACTGTCCGATAATCGTGGCCTTTAATTATTTCCCCGCACCATGAAACGTTGAATAACTTTGGCTACTGTTTCAATGGAAAATATTTTGACAAGCTACATTCCTTAGTTCCACCAGTTCGTACCTTTACATCTAAGACTCGCCATGCCACGTACAGGGGGTCAAATCAGACTCATTCACTTCCTATTCCATGAATAAGAAAGATGTCCCATTCGAAAGCTTCTCTGTGGAATGCTTCCTCGACCTCGATCGTTAAAATTTTATTCCAAATCTGCATTTGTTACCTCCTGCTTTTAGCTTCAGACAAAAAACCCATTCTGCAATCCTCTGCTTTTGGGCCCTTTCCTGGATGGGCTTTTTCCCCCTGATCCGCCCCAAAAGCAATCATTCGTATATTATTCTCGCTGAATTGCAAAAAACGATTGATTATTCATTTGTGGTAAAAAAAAAAAAAAGAAAAATAGAACATGTTCAAAAAATGGGGAAATGGAGGAGGCTGGTCATCACTGCCCAAATTTTAACTTAGCTAGTCGCATTCACTGACCCGAACTGACTCATTTATATTACCATAATATAACATTTATACGTTTACAGCTGCATCACGTTGAAACACTTGTTTCCGTAAAATTACCAAAGTTAAGCAACGTGGAGCCTCGTCAGTATCTAGAAGAGTGATCGCTTCGGAAAACCAGTTGCTGTAATCTTAAATGTGCAGCTGTTGTAACGAATGAATTGTTAATCAGAGTGTTGCATTCCATTTTCAGTTAAGTTCGTTCGTAAGTTATATTCACTTACGCGCAAATATCGTTGGAAAAAGTAAGAATCCGCCTCTTCTCCTCCTTCTATGGGTTAATTAGGAAGACTTGTATCATTTCAAAAGTAAAATAAAAATTACGTACAAAATATTTAGATTTCGGCATTAAATAACGCAGAGAGGTTGATATGGCGCTAAACAAAAACATCAACCAAGCAACGTTTATCCGCGCAAAATCACACTGCAAGCATCAAAAAACGCATGTTTTCCATGAAATCTTAAACTACTACCCAATATTTCCAAAAATATTAAGAAACAAAGGGGGAGGGAAACAGAACATTATTTACGTCGAAATAAGAAAAATTAACCTAGAATTTCTTAAGAATATATAGCATGAATGATTTGCCAGTGTAGGACCCTCTACACGGCTAACAAAGTAGGACAAATGAGCAAAATGCAGTGGGAATATGTAGAGAAAAAATGCCCCCACCGATTAAGAGACTCATCTTCTGTCATCTAAAAGTTGGTATGAGGGAGAAATGAAAACACAGAATGATGGGGGGGGGCTTAAAAAATAAAAAGAGGCCAATGACCATCCACCGGCTAGTTAAGTTAACCCCTTTTAGAGCACAAGATGAATATATATTTATTCATGTTTTGACATGAAATTTAACACAAAGCCGAAAAAAAAGCAATACGCTATGCTGGTCATCACTGTTCGAAACTTAAATTTGGTTATTCACATTCACTGATTCAATTAATTTCATATTCCTTTCACCATAATACCAAACACATACATAACAGAATAACCAAAACCACACACGTTCTCTGTGACAAACTTCTCATGTTTTTCCATTATGTATTGTATCCAAGATTTTAATAAACTCATTGTGAGATATTCATCTATATGTTTTTTTTTCTTTTTGCTATTTTTTGTTATTTATCCATTTTTACCGTTGCCATTTTACCCTGCCATTTTTACCTAAATTCATGAAATCCAATACCCCAGATTTAAAAACATGAGGATGGTGAATAAAGAATGTTTTTTTTTACCTAATAAAAACACCATAGATTCCATGATTTTGTTTAGCAGTATATCAACCCCTGTGAGTGATCAATGATCTGATGAAAATATATACAATAGATGGCGTATTAATATGGAGCCCTTCTCACAGCTAACACATGGTAGAAAAGCAAGTTTTTTAAAAAAGTACAGTGAGAACGTGTAGAGAACTGTGTCATCTTAAAGTGGATGGGAGGGGGGAATGAAAATAGAAAATGTGGAAGGGCTATTAACAAAAGGTCAATGACTATTCACTCCTAAGCTATATTAACCATTTTAGAGCACAAAAAGCATGAATATAAGAACAGCTTCACGAAATCATTTATAATCTCTTAAAGAACAATTTCCATCGAATATTGCACGATGGAAGCAGTTTGGAATAGTCGTTAGGCACGATACCCGCCCAAAACCATTATTAAGTCGTTAGGCGCAGTCAGGAAAAGGACGGAGACGATTCTGGAAAGGCAAGAAATGGTCAAGAATTGGAAAAGAAGGGTTTTGTTCTCTTGGTAGCTGCTAATAGAACATCGTGAAAGTCGGCTGTTTTTTCAATGTTTCACATCCCTGTCACGACGTTCAAGTTGAGCAGAAAATGTTCCGATGTCGAGTGAAGATTTATTTCTTTACAGATAATCAAAGAGTAAAATGTCTGAAATTCTGTGGTAACAAACATAAATAATTATTTGTCGAAACCAAAAATGGATTGGCTTGAAAATATGACGAGACACCCAAAAATTTATAAACAATAAATGATTTAATCCTAACCTAAACAGCTTACTTTGGAGATATGAAAGGAAGGAGCATTTTTGTCGGCCATATTATAATGCCATAGAACTTCAAATAAGGGTTTAGATTGTTGAAATTTTTAATTTACACTTTATCTTTTATTTTAAATTTTCATTTTTTAAAAGTAAATAAATCAAATTCATCAATGCAATAACTTCATTTACAATGTAAAGAATTCATGCTAGCTACTTTGAAATACTTGTGTAATGAAGCCATAAAGTAACAATATTGCAAGGTTAAATTTAGTTTATCATAAAGCTGTTGAAATTACAAAATTCACGTCGATAAAAATATGCTGAATTCTGCAATTATTAAACAAGGAAATTTAACTATTACGGTCAGAATAATTCTACCATTCATACACAAGTCACTTGCTGCAGAAAAAAAAAGGCTTATGTCACCCTTCAAAGGCGTTATTAGTTCTAGGAAAATCAACATTGACTCTCTAAACGCAAGACCACATATGTACTTCAAACATAGGTATTTCGAATAATTATCATTTAGTTTAATCGTTCTTTCGATTAATTTTTATTCAAACAATTTACAATTCGAATAAATGGTTCTTTTTTAATAATTATTTTCGAACCATTATCTCGATGCGCTCTAAATCTAGTCGTTGAAAATTTAAAGATATCTGCAAATTCTGAATATACAAAAAGAACATAAACGCTTCAAAGTTCAAATTAGCCATCCAAGAGACAGTTTTATCAAATAGCACTTTTTGAAACCTCAATATATTCCAATTCAAAATATATCTGGAAGAAAATGAATTCTGATCGAACACTTCTGCGTTTTGGTAAGATATCAGAGTTTGAATAAATACCTCAATCTTTATAAGAGCAATAGCAATTAAAAGTTGCAAAAAAAAAAAAAAAAATATATATACTCGAGATATAAGTTAAGCAGACTTGGTTTACAGCACGAGATTTCAGCTGAGGAGCATCCAGTGCGAAACGACCTCATGAGA
This sequence comes from Acanthosepion pharaonis, assembly GCA_903632075.3. Lineage (NCBI taxonomy): Eukaryota > Metazoa > Mollusca > Cephalopoda > Sepiida > Sepiidae > Acanthosepion > Acanthosepion pharaonis. The sequence continues at coordinate 2,355,800 of CAHIKZ030005352.1, read as the reverse complement.
GCTGCCTTTTTCTCTAGCTTTCAGATCACGATTTTATGGATACTTTACTCAACTTATAATTTTACGTGTAATGGTTTGTGAGCCTAGCTACCGAACAATTGCCTATTGGTGATGTACATAGGATTTATTCGGGATTTCATTGAATTTCGTAAAGTTTGGTCGATTCTGAGCTATTCCATATTGAATTTCTTCGAATTATCGCGAGCGGATAATCGATTCGAATTCTTCCATTCTGTCAAGGATTTGTTCGTCTACAATTTCTCTGCGTATGCCATCTTTAATTCCGTTTAATCTGAAGGGCTTCAACTCTCACGCTAAGCCGAATGTGTCGATTTAATTATAACTCCATCTACACAGAAGTGTTCGATCAGAATACATTTTCTTCCAGATATATTTTGAATTGGAATATATTGAGGTTTCAAAAAGTGCTATTTAATAAAACTGTCTCTTGGATGGTGGTTTTGAACTTTGAAGCATTTATGTTCTTTTTCCATATTCAGAATTTGCAGTTATCTTCAAATTTTCAACGACTAGATTTAGAGCGTATCGAGATAATTGTTCAAAAACAATTATAAAGACACATTTACTCGAACTGTAAATTGTTTGAATAAAAATGAATCGAAAAGACAATTATACTAAATGATAATTATTCGAAATACCTGTTTGAAATACGTATGTGGTCTTGCGTTTAGAGAGACAATGCTAATTTACCTAGAACTAATAACACCTTTGAAGGATGGCATAAGGCGTTTTTTTGCAGCAAGTGCCTTCCCATTAGGCCACGATGGAAATTCTTAGACACTCTTAATAAGAAAATAGGACTTGCAAGAAATTCATATTGCAAAAGCGAGAACTCTTCATTATATGACTATTTGCATGCAGTATCATATTTTAAGGTTATAGGAATTTTTTGCTTACTAAATCGTTTTGTAAAGATATTTGTATTTCGAATAATTATCATTATTTAATTTTTACAATTTTATTGCAATAAAGTATTTTGCATTTTGAATAATTATCATTTTGTATAATTGGTATTTCGATTAATTTTCATACAAATAATTTACAATTCGAATAAACGTTTTTCGAATAATTGTTTTCGAACAATGTTCACATAACAGATTTAGAACCGTGTGTCATATGAATGATTTTTTATTCAGTATCTGAAACGTCGTAATTAATTTGCATTTTTGCTACAAATTATACCTCCAGATTTATGACAAGACACATTACGAGTGTCACTAGTATCATTTAATTCAGAACTACCTGCCGCATCCACGATTCATCTGCAACTAAACCACCAGATTTTTGTAGACAATAACATTAAGAGCAAGGCCTAGCAGAATGCTGATTAACGTTCTTGTAGAGTCAACATCTATCTAAACACATTGGGGTTGACTAGGCTTCATATATATATATATATATATATATGAGAGAGAGAGAGAGAAACATTCTTAGCTCTACAGAACTTGAGTATTGCTGTAAAGACATTTAGCTGAATATTACTTGGCATAATTAAAAACAAGAAGAAAATAAATATAAATCTATAATCCTCAAAATGTTTGTGATCGGATGTTGTTTTTTTATGCGTTTCCAGTTTTCATCCGACTTGGTGATTTTTTTTTTGCTTGATTGATGAACAAACAATTTTTAACGTCTAAACGTTTATGTTATTATTAAAAAGGAAAGACTAAATTATTTCTTGAATATTTTTCTGATTTTTTAATCCTTCATATCAAGTTGAAAATTTTATTTAAATTGTTTTCTTAGTCAATGAAATTTATTATAAACTCACTCGTATCGGACATTTTTTCTGACTTTGTAAACAAAATTATCATTTGTAATAATTTTGAAAAATAATTCAATTACGCCTTTTCCAAACGTCATTTTAGAAAGATTAGAAAATTTAAAGTATACTTATATAATTTGAAAGAAACATTTCTTAATTTTTTAAGCAGAAAATTTTTTAAGAGACATCTCGAACGGTGGTGATCGGTTTTAGTAGGCGTGAATTGATGTATGTAACGACAACTTACGTCAGGGGAATTTATCGAATGGCAGGACAGAAGTGACAAAATTTGTGCTAATTTTAAGCGAACCTGGTTAGTAGAGTTAAGTAAAGAAAAAAAAAATACTTTCAAAAATTTAAATTTTCTAAAGTTATTTTTTTTTTTTTTTTACCTTACGTTTGAAGAATTCTGGAATAAAAATAACATTTAAAATACGAAAAAATACATTTAGAATTCAAATTTTATAGCAGACAAAAAGAAAAGAAAAGAAGAGTAACCTACTTGTTACGTTCTAAATATTTTTATTTAATTTTTCTATTATCCCAATTTTGAATTTTTTTTCCTGAGACAAAATATGAAATTTAAATAAAATACCATTAAATTTCATAAATGAAACAGGTAACACATTTATGAAATCAGGTTTTTTTATTTTTTATTAATTGATATAATATGGCAGATGTAAATTTAATATTAAGATTAGTGCATCTCGCACAGTTTTTATTAAATACGTTACTTTTGCTATTAAATGTTAATACGACACTTATGCAAATTTTATATATATTTTATATTTTTAATTTTATAGAATTAAAAAGTGAATTGCTATGCAATCGATATCAGAATTTCGTTGGCACTGTTGGTATTTTGTTTCTTTTTCACTATTTGCCCATATTTGGGACCCTAACAGGTACTACCACCCCGGGGCAGGGCAGGCCCGGGAGCAACAGCAACTAAGATTTGGTTCCACGCTCCTCAAGACCTCCAACTTAACGCTCGGAGTCATTGCTGTCGGCCCTGAAAAGGGCCATTATTCACTATTTGCTCATAGCTGAGACCCTAACAGGTGCTAACACCCCAGGTCAGAGTGGACATGGGAACAATAGCAATTAAGAGATGGTTCCACGATCGGAGTCATTGCTGCCAGTTGTAGTTTTTTGTCATACCCAGGACGGGTTGTTATTCTATTTGCTTTTTTTTCCCTTTAAAATGTCAGGTCCTGCATAACGTAATCAGCTCTAAATTCATTATCTTCATCTACATGGGTATCGCTAATATCATAAATATTGCAATGAGGGTCTGAAAACTCTATATTCTTCTTATCCTAATGGCATCATTTAAGTCAACAGGAGGGAAATTGTTTTTTCTATTTTCCAAGAAGGCCCATTCACATACAGTCCAGATAGACATACCGTCTTGGAACTTAAAGACATGGCCACACAGAATTTGGTTTGCCGCTTTCGGGTACACTGTAATTTCGGGTACACTGTACTTTTTGAAACAACGATTAATTCTCGACATCTGGAAAATTCAGAGTAAAAAATAAAATAATCATTTAAAGTAAAAGAAAAATTTAAAGGTACTTTTTCAAGTTCTTTATCTTCATTTAAAGTAAAAGAAAAATTTAATTGCAACCTCACATAAAGACAATATATAATATGAATTCAAATTATTAAAAACTAGGCAAGAAAAATAAAATGGCACATTTTCAAGTTCTTTCCTAATGACTATCTAAACTCAAAGACTACATTTCTATTAGATATTTATTTAAAGTAATAAAAAAAATAACTGAAGTACGACTCACAAAAGACAATAAAGAACGCAGATTCCAAAAATGATGAAAGAAAAATAAAATGGTATTTTACTTTTCAAAAGATTACAACACGTGGCCAGTCTCACTCAGTGTTGTAAATATTCTTCTGACCACTCTCTCTAGGATGTTAGTTGTTCTTATAACTTTATTTCTATTTAATTATTGTTTTTTTTTTTTTAGTTTTAGTTAAGTTAATTGAAACTAAAATAGACAACTAACAACTCTCACTATGAAACAATAAATACAAAAGACAAAATTTAAAAAAATTATAATGAGGAATTTTAAAACCCCAAAAAACTTACCGTTGTTGTCCAAAGACCCATTTTTTCATCCATAAATTTGTTTCCATCCCTAAATTTGAATAAAAAAATTAATATTTCCAGTATGTCTCTCACTGAAAAACAAAAAAAAATATATATTTAAAAAAAAGAATTAAAAGAAAAATGTTGAAATGCAACAATAATCGTCACTCAGAGAATTCGACACGTGCGCCCAGAACAAAAGCAATGTCAAGAATGCTATGATAATTCCACTCAATGAAGGGAAATGAATCTAGCTCACGTGATACATTTTTTCAGAAATGTGCATCCATAGTTTTGCCAGAGACGCTTTTAATACACTTCTTGACATAATAAAAAATTATTTTAAAAATAGAAGAAAGTAACAGATTTTAATAAGCTTTTGTAATATGATCTGTAAACATATAAATTTTCAATAATAGTACTTCCAAAGATTTACTGCTTAAAATTTAATTTTAAAAAGATTATCAATTTTATCCCTTTTTTTTATTTATAATTGAAAAAAGGACAAATCAATTCTTGTGAAAATTCATTTTTTAACCGAAAAAAACTTTGCCTTCAGACCAAAATGTCCTTAATATAAATTATTCATAAAAGCTTTTAAAAGTTTTTTTTTAATTAAATAATGTCTTAGTTTTACTGAGTTTTGTATTTTAAATTCAGAGCTAAAGTTTGGGTTGTTGCGGTTAAAATTTTACACAAAATTGATGATTTATATTACTCAAAGTCTTCTTCATTTAATTAAAAAAATTACAGAGTTACACTGTTACTAGTTTTAATTTTTCATAAAATTAAGTAAGGTGTGTATCAGGCATAAAAAAATATTTTTACCATGATTTTCTAAAAAGAAAGAAACATTTCTAAAATAAATTCATTCATTTTTGAATAAGTTTCAAAAGTTTCATTAAATTCCAACAATTATCTGATATTTTTTATTTTTATTTTTTCAAGAAGTTCAAGATTAATGTGTTTTCAACTGAAAAAGGAGCTCTAAAAAAACTAATGCTAAATATTAGGTGACATCTGACATAAAAAAATAATTAACCAAAATTTCAAACGTACTAAAAAGGTTTTAAAAAATAATTTAAAAAATACTTTGGTCTCTCATCTTATTAATAACATAAACTTTTTGGGGATAAAACTTTGTTTTTATCAAGTTTGGGGCCTTTTTTCATCAGGTTATGCCACTTTTTTAGCGAAAAAGTGGACATACCTAAAAAAGTTGCGTATTCTTAAGGCATAAATTCTTTTTGAGCGAGATGTTTTTAATAATATGAAATATATTTTCAGTGCCGAACTAATATTAGTCTCAGCATCATTGTTTCAGAAGAGAAGATAATAAAAGAAAGTGATAAGAAAGTAATAACATCAATTGAAATAAGTCAGAATGTATGAGTGTCAGCAAGAGAAACATTTGAAAATGTGAGCTACGAATGAGGGACGCCAAAATGAAGCAAGCACGAAAATTGAAATATCTCGGATATAACAGAGGAGGGAAAATGTGGCACCGAAATCCGAAGTTGGTATTGGAATAACAGAAAGGTGCCTTCCAAAAGCGAAGCAAAATATTAAAAAAAAACATCTATATTTAATTAGCAACGTACTGAAGTGTTATGCAATATCAGCCCTCCTCGAATACAGCGATTGCTGCAAAAATCTCCTCTCACACGAAGAAAAAGGTTGAGTCACCGGAGATGTGGTTCTACCGAAGGATAATGAGAATACCATGAGCTGAATGTGTGAATAACGAGGAAGTTTTAAGGAAATGAAAACAAAATGAATGCAAGTACAGTGTAACCCGGATGTAAGAGAGTTGATGGGACCGGAGAAGAAGTCTCTTATATACGGGTTTCTCTTATATCCGGGTTTGGTCTATTTTATATACATTAACACAAGCTCTAATTTGGGACCAGATAAAATCTCTCTTATATCCGGGTTTCTCTTATATCCGGGTTACACTGTACTTAAAATCAGGAAGTGAAAAAATTCCTAGGACACAAAATAGAGAGAAAAAATCTTGGCGAATTAAACATGGCATACTAAAGGAAAGAGAGGCAGTCTGAGGCAGAAAATAAAGTTTGGGTAACTGGATGGCAGATTATGAGTGGGAGGGAGATTGAAAAAAATCTTGTTGACTGTTAGAGGAGGGTAACGTCGAAGTTTTAGAGAATAGTGTGACAAAAAAGTCACTTATAGTTAACATCAGAAAGAGACAGTTGAAATCTCTAGGGGACATATGTAAAAGGAGTTTGTAAAATTTAACAGTTACATTAAATACTGAAGGCAAGACGGACAGAGAAACGTAGAGGATAACCTACCTAACGAATTTGTGTAAATGGCTGGCAGAAAAGGTAGGTCTTTTTACCGTCTTTCCTGATAGTAAAAAAGACAATCCTTAGTGAGAGCTACGAAGAATAGGAAGTTTATGTCATAATCGCCAACTTCCTGAAGAAACACAGCACATAGAAGAATGAATTAAAGAAAGAATTTGAAGATAGCCTATGTAAGAAAATTAATTCAATGAAATTAGTAAGCCAGAGTAAGAATATTAATAGCCAATGTAAAGAATATTCAAACAATACTCGTCGCCATTTTGTCTCTAAAATTCGGCTAATACATTTTTCACCCACGCGCATGTCATGTTGAAAACAAGATGGACAGAGGAAAGTAGAGGATAACATACTTAACAAGTTTGTGTAAATAGTTAACAGAAAAGGGATTTGGAAAGATAGGAAAAAGACATACTTACTAAGAGCTACAATGGTAGAAAGTCGTGGAGGACCATGATAGTCCACGCCCTGTAGGGAGACGTCTGATAGAAGAAGAATTTTCTGTTCAAAATTAAGACCTTTCAGACGTAATTCTAGTGAATTACCACTAGGCTGAACCCTGTTGAATCGGAGAAGAGACAGAAAGCAAAAAGTTGACAGCGCACAGAGGACGCAGCTTTCATCTTATTCCTTGAAGCGTCTAATTAAATCCAGTTCAGAAAAAAAATCGGAAGTTGACCGGACAAAAGACTGTTTGGAGGTAATGTTGCCGGACGCAAATATTGGCAGGCCATCTTGTGTATGCAATGAAACTTAGTCACTAGCGTTGTCCTCGTCGTGGAAGAGATGAACAGACTTAGAAAGTGAAAACACGGTATTGAGTAATCTAGTGTCTGGCTCTTTTGTCTATCTCCAGGAAATTAAGGAAATTTAACGCTTTACAACTAATGGCCGACTTGAAAGAACTTTGACTATTGAAAGAATGGCAAATAATCTCCGCTTGTCTCGGCCTTGAAAGGGTCAGACAAATAGCTTTTCCCAAGCCGAAAAGTTTTTGGCTTGACTTCATGGACAGAAAGTCTAACGCGGAACATTCTTTCAAAGTTGTAGATATGTTGCATTTTGGATAGCGATACGTGATGTTATGGTGATGTTGCTGTCACGTTGCAATCAACTATTTTCTTGATCGTTGATGAGCCGGTAGTGTAGCGGTTCAGCATGCGATAAACGGTAGAGCTGAATTTGAGTTCATGGTTGTGTTCATTACGCACAAATACCATTGCGAAACATTTGAATCTGTTCTCCCACAGTTAAGGATTAAATAGTAAAATCTGTGTCTGAGAAAATTCGTTATTTTTTAAAACATGCTTAATGCTATATTCCCTGGAAAAAGAAGAATTATTATTACAATCGAATATATGTTTCGGCCTTATATACCGTATGACTATGTTTTTTTACGCAAAAATTATTCGGTTGCATTAGACACAGCTAACTTTTTTGCGGGAACGTTGTTGGGAGTCTTTTTTTTTAATATCTTAAAATAACCTTGCTGAAAAGGGAGCTGTCAATCTATGCTGCAAACTCACTCGTGGCTAAGCAGTATAATACGTAGCAAGTGGTATCGTTCCGGTGTTGTGACGTGGTAACTATGCTTACCTTTTTTCTCCTCGTTTTCTTTCATTGCGTTCATTCATGAAAGAGAAGACGGTCTGATGAATGGAAAGTCGCCAGGTCTCCCGGGTTGCGGCGAATCAGACATGTAACGATGGTTGATGTGATAAGTTCTTGGAGATATATTTAGAGAGTTTTGTATCTCGCTTTGGGCGTGTCACCGTCAGGGTCTCTAGTCGAGGGTTCACTTTTAGGCATAATCTTGGCAGTCTTCCATCCTGAAAAGAATTCCTGACCAGTATAGCTGCACCTTCAAAAGCATTTGCTTACTACGAGAATGGCTGGCAAAGTCCTGGTCTATAGAGATATCTGATAAAACTATTGGTTGTACTACATCTAGCCAAAGTGCAAAAAATGACAAAAGAGATCCGATTCATGACTTTTAATGTTACCAATAATTATAGAAACTACATTGAATACTGGGAGTTTCTAACACTTCTGAGGAAATCATAGGTTCTTATTTCGTTCAAATCATAGATTGTTATTTCTTAACACCAAATTCGTAAACATTTATTTGGAATTGTACTGCATTACTATGAAATACCAATTCTTCTATATGACTCTGAATCCAGGACAATTTCCTCGTACATTAATAGGGTAGTTGAAGCAACAAGGAAGTTGTTTTACAGAAGGATGCTGAGTATACTACGGACAAAGCATATATGCATCGTGGACATTTTCAGGAAAATAGAAGCAAAAATGAAAATTATACATAAAATTAGAAACAGCTGAAATTTCTGGAACACATACTGAGCAAAGAAGGCTTGGAAAAATGACACTTGCAGGCAAGATAACCAGAAGGAAATAAGCAAGCTACGTAAAAAGCTTGTGTAAATAGATGGTAGAGAAGAGAGAATGAAGAATAATACAAAGGCAAACATTGCTAAGAGATACGAAAGATAAGAATTTGAGGAGAGCCCCTTTCGCTAACATAATAAAGGGACACAGAAAGAAGAATAAGAATTATCTAGTATCTGTCTATATTTCTGAGATGAGGTGTAATGTACACTATTTACCTTATTCGGACTATTGTCCTAATTTTGTTGCCATATTTATCACAACGTTTCGGCCGTTGTACGCTCCGGCCTTCTTCAGGTGGTTGGAATGTCGAACTGGACCCTTTATTTCGCTCGCTGGGGTAAACTGTTTTAGTTCCACGTGCCATGTCTAATGGATGTCAGTTATCTGTTATCTCCTGTTAATTCCCCTCTCCAAGTTCCCCACCGCCTTAAACAGGTATTGAACTCACACTCTTTGGGTCCTGTCACTGGATCTAACTAACGGCTTTATCCACTGTGCCATGTATACTTCAAGAATTATCTAGTGTTCTTACTGTAAATAATACCTGCAGAACGAATAGAAGCTGCATTATCTATACAGACAGATGCATTTCACAGCATTTTACGACAGTTTACTTGCGGTGAGGACTAATTAGTTAACTGTCTAACCATGGTAATTATCTATACTATACAATTAGTAGCGTTTATTATTACATATTTGATACTAGTGTTTCCTCATATTGGTGATGTTTCACTATTTTAAACAAGCACTTTTAAAATCAACTGAAATATTGGTTTAGTGATACGTCTTACTAATTAACCCATAGCTGGAGGGAGAAGAGGTGGCTTCATACATTTCCCAACGGTATTTGTGCACAAGTGAATATAACGGGAATTCGAATTTAAGGAAAATCGTGAACATGGCAATGTTGTCACGTAAAACACTAGAGACGATTTGAAATATTTTATCGGTTAATAGAATTACTTTTAAAAATTAAGGAAATATTTTAAAATAAAATACCAATACGACGATCAAACAGAGACAAATAAAAAATCACCAAAAAAAAAAAAAATTATAAAATAAATCGCATATAATTAATTAACACAGTGAATACTTACATTTCGAAATATGATCTCTGATTATACTCAAATGTAAAGAAAAATATAAAATGTAATTTTACATTTTATTAAGGTGCTTAACTAGTATCTATTTTAATAATATTTTCTTTAACTATTACCTTAATTAGCAAAGGTGATAGGTGATAAAAGTTCTTTTTGATTAATCGAATTAAATATCGTATCTGGTTCAATAATTCTTCGTCATTGTTGCTGATGAATAAATTTTAATAGGTTAGCATTTTCAAATTCAAAAGGATGGTTTGTATTTTGCATATGTGGAAATATTCATTATTGGAGGAAACAATCTTAACAACATGAAATATGCAGAATACACAGTGTTGATAGCAGACACAAAAAAAGGAAATTGCAGAGATTCCCAGAAAAGAAGCGAGAAGAAAAGGCTGAATATCACTGCAAGAGGAAAGAATGTATATTTGTTCGTTAGTGAAGTCCTAAGTCCTTCGTGTTACTTACCCGAATGCTCACGTGTATTCCCTCACCTCCTAATCATATCATTATATAGCCTGAGTATTCCGGCGATGTTAACTGGTTAATATACATATCACTACAGTTAATATTAAGGGGTCCACCCCTTTTTTCATACAAGTGGACTCGCCTAGTGTGTACTTGTACTGCTCCCGGTGAATACCCGAGGGTGATAGTGACAGTGATACAGTGAGAGTGTGAGGTAACCGCTTTGTAGGAGTCACAGTTGCGAGCACGTAGACACAGAAGGAAGTCCTACTTCGATACTGAATTTCCCAGACTGTATATATATATATTATTATTATTGTTACTAACCGCATTTCTGGATCTACTAACCGTATTACCAATTGTATTATTACGTCAATACATTTATTTGCTATATTTCATTCCTGCGTTTGTCATTCATTTGAGACCGGATTTCATCTCGGAATCCACAACAGTTTGCTAAAGAAACAGCTCAACAAAAGAATTACCAATTGGAGATACTAAAATTTAACATGTGCATATTTAAAAAGTCTTTTCAAAGAGTTTTGAAAATGCGACATCTAAATCCGAAGGTTCACTGAGATAGTGAATGATACCTACGAAAAGTTAAGTAAAATATTAAGAATCTGAAAAAATTTAATTGCAAAATCACAGAAAAGAGTAGTGAGCTTTGCTGTAATAGTAGTACTTTTATATGGTAATGAATGCTTGAGCATCTCATCAAAGCTGGATAAGAAACTTGAGGCAACAGGAATGTGGGCCTACAGAAGGATTCTGAGAATACTATGGCCTGAACACGACATTTGATAATAAAATGGGAACAACGACGTTTGAGAAAAAAAAAAATGGAAGCAAAAAAAGGACACTTCTACATACCACGAGAAAGAGTTGGAATTTCCAGAGCACATAATGAAGAAAGAGGGATTGGAAAATTTGATACTCACAGGACATATTCAAGGCAACAGGAACAGATGAAAGCAGCAAATAACATGCCTAACATTCTTGTGTAGATGTTTGATAGAACAGGAATTAGGAGAGACGGCAAAAAATTCGTTGTCCAACTCTCAAACTAAGCTTCTCTATCATGAAAGTTAAAAATTGAGAAGTGACGAATTTCACATTTTAATATTTTCTTAATAGGATAAGAAACACGGTAGGATGGTATGATATGAATAAGTTGTATGATATGAATACGATGGTATGATATGAATATAATGCGATGGTATGATATGAACACGATGTATGATATGAATACGATGGTATGATATAAATACGATACGATGGTATGATATGAATACGATGTATGATATGAATACGATGGTATGATATGAATACGATACGATGGTATGATATGAATACGTTGTATGATATAAATACGATAGTATGTTATGAATACGATACGATGGTATGATATGAATACGAGGGTATGATATGAATACGATGGTGTGATATGAATACGATACGATGGTATGATATGAAGCAACAGGTCGGTATGCTGAATAATAGAAAATATTATTTCTTTGTATACATCGACTTGTTTCTATTGTTTCCAATTGTTTATCCTTTTTATTAATCTTTAATTACCTTGCGAGAAATTCGTGCAACAATGAGCCTCTTGATTAATGAAACGAACTTATCCTCTTACTTTTTCACTGTAGCGGGTAACTTACAGTTTAAGACAAGGAAATTGGCCTCCCGAAGGGTGAGTCTGCGCAAAGAATGATCGATCAGGTGAAATAAATCAAAAGAATAATGTCATGTTGAATTAAATTCAGAACAGTAAAGTATATACACGTTAGTAACAGTCAGACTTTCGTGTGTTTATCCGCTAACCAATAGTAAATTGTAAAGTAAGAATAATACTTAAGAGAGTTTCCCTCCCTGATGTGTGCGGGTGATGTAATGGAGAGCGATTCGGAATGGGCAGTTGGGGAGACGAGTTCGAATCCAATTCGGCTTCGTTCAAGTCACTTACACGTTCTAGGTATGACGATAAACTACATCTAGCAGCAATGCATCTGATCTAGAAGTTTTGAGGAGCGTGAATCCAGCTCTTAATTGTTGCTCTTCCCGTGTCCACTCTGACCCGGGGATCGGGGTAGCATCTGTTACGGTCTCATCTCATAGTTAACACCCAAACTGGCGTTAAAGCATTATGTGAGTATAAAAATAGATTTTCATAATAAAAAATATCCACAATAAACTTTTGGAAAAATATTTCCAAATGTACATTTTACGTGGAAATACCATTGGGAAAGGTTTTAATATATATATTATATATATATATATATATATATATATATATATATATATATATATATATATATATATATATATATCCTCGTCTCAGATATGGGTTAAATAGTATGACTTGTAAGAAAAATCATTGCTGTTCTTTAAAAATATTTTATGCAATATTTTTTACAATCCCAAAATAAATTTCGCTTTCAAATAACCTACAAAGTGTTAGTATGTTGTAAAAAACGAATCACTCAATACCCTGAGAAGAGGGGTTTTCAATACATCCAATTTTTTCATTCATTCGTTAATTTTCATTTTATTATATATTCTAAATTTTCTTTACAAAAGTTAAAGTCCTTTTGAAAATTGACTAGTATTTGCATTAAATATCATCTTCTTTATTTTATTGGTTGTATACAAGCGACTTGAATTTTGGAAGTAAACATTTGATGCAAAGGTAATTTTCTTTTACTAAAAAAAGATACACAACACATTCGATGCCATCCTTTGCGCAACAGAAATTCATGGAATCTTTTGACGAGTCTGAAGAATTTAAATGCCATCTTCGTGTTGTAAGGAGTAAAAAAGACATTAAAAATATTTTTCTCATATTGAAGCTGGTCGTTTTAGTGGAAATAATTTGATTTTTTTTCTAACCATTCCAAATAGGTTCCATATTAAAAAGTCATGATTGATTAATTAAAGTGGTTGAAAAAACGAAAGGCAAATCTCATTTTTATTATAATAAAAAGGTATTTATGTTCTAGCTACTGTCAAAGAAATTTTTGGTTCAAAGATTTATTTTAATGTAATTTATGTGACAGAAAAAAAGGCGGGAATAAAACTGACTTCCTGGTGAAAAAAAAATAGGATAACCATCGAGAAAACGATTTGTAGAACCGGAAGAGATCATATAGTTTAGAGGTTTGGTTAAAAAGAAACAAATGCAGGGAGAAAATTGCGAATTACTATCTTGTACGATTTGGGTATGATAGACTACACCCAGCAGCAAGGACTCTGATCGGGAGGTCTGAGGAGCGTGGAACCACCTCTTAGTTGCTGTTGTTGCCAGGCCTACTCTGACCTGGGGTGGTAGCATATGTTATAGTCCCAGCGATGGACAAAATGATATCTCCTAAACTGGGTTGAAAACACTATGAAAATACAAAAATAGATTGTTATATTAAAAATACCTGCAATATAATAAAAAATAATTATATATTACCAGCAATACATTTGACTCTCGACAAAACCCCCCCTTTTCAAAAATTACGCCAATGAAACCTGATCTACAAACTGATTTCTTGCAAAGAATATTATTCTATTGATATAAACCTATCCTAAAAATCTTTAAAATCTTGTCGACATTAAATAACTCGTTGTGGTTGACATGTCATAAAGCAAAATAAACCAAACCCTATTTTATTGCTGATTTGTACCATTGCACGATTTCATGAATAGTCGCTTGGGATCGTCTTTTGTAGCTGGCATCATTTCATCTTTTATCCGGATTCAATTGACTAGTGTTCGATCGCGAGTAAAATATAGAACCTCTGCCTTGATTTCGTTCAGTATGTACTGTCAGTGTAAATTTTTCAAGCTCTCTTTCTTCCTATGTCAAAGAAAGTTCAGCTGCCTCTTCTTATTTCTAAGCGTGTCTTTCTAGTTCCGTTTTGTTAAAGAAAAAAAGGAATCAGAAAGATATTTATACTTACAGCCAGAAAAGCCGAAGCAAAGAGGGATGGTAAAGAACTAAAAGTTGCTTAGAGAAACAAGGGACAGGAATTTGTGGAAGAAGCCATGTACGTTCAAAATTTGAAAGGTCACCATATATAAATTAACAGATGAACACAGTAAGTTCTCAATAATATTCGAATACAGATCACTTGAATCCGAAATAAGCATTTATCGTAATACTCACGTATTCTGTACACATCTATTTCTCTTCGAAACACTCCTTCATCTGTGAGTAGATCGCCCAAAACTCTTCAAAAAGCATTCTTTTCATTGTCTCTAACGCAAACTGTCCATGAGTTGCTACACGGGAGAGATATAATGTTATGGATTCCGGGATGAAATCCGGTCTCAAATGAATGACAAACGCAGGAATGAAATATAGCAAATAAATGTAGTGACGTAATAATACAATTGGTAATACGGTTAGTAGATCCAGAAATGCGGTTAGTAGCAATAATAATATATATACAGTCTTGGAAATTCAGTATCGAAGTAGGACTTCCTTCTGAGTCTACGTGCTCGCAACTGTGACTCCTACAAAGCGGTTACCTCACACTCTCACTCTCTCACTGTATCACTGTCACTGTCACTCTCGGGTATTCACCGGCAGCAGTACAAGTACACGCTAGGTGAGTCCACTTATATCAAAAAGGGGTGGACCCCTTAACATATAACATAAGGTTCCTGCTACTTATTCTTGGAAGGTCTGCGACGAAATAAAAAAAACGATGCGCGCAACAATAGCCAGGGTGAATTTTATATAAGTTCCTGTTTTGGTCTTGGAACTGGTTTCTAATTATGTGATAACCTCTGATATTTTCTTTTTTCTATTTAAATGCAAAACCCATTTTTCACCAGCTGTAACAATGAGACGCGAATATGAAAGCATGGAGTTCCTGGTAAAAGACAACTGTAGATATTGAAATTTTTATCCTTTCATCCTAAGCAAAGCAATAAAGTCACTTAAACGTAATGCGTTACTGCAGCTGAAATAATATGAAAATGAAAAAAATATTATTAAGGAGATAAAACAATAAAAGAACAGCAATTCAGAAGATAGAAGATAACGATTGACATTGCAGTTTAATTTTGCACCAGCCTTGACTTTCATAGCTAAAACACACTATTCCATGAATGCAAGAACGAATCATCTCCTTCCTGTCGTATCCTGTTTGCAAGAAGGAATATATATATATATATATATATATATATATATATATATATATATATATATATATATATATATATGTATATATATATATATATATAATATATATATATATATATATATATATATATATATATATATATATATTAGCAACTTTTCTTTTAAACGTCTATCGTTGAATTTCCTGTCATATTCAACGAAAGATGCTTAAAAAAAAGTTGCTAATATATATATATATATATATATATATATATATATATATATATATATATATATATATATAGTTTTTCCGGATTCTTACATGTTACCGTTTGGTAGGAGTAAGGTGGTGCCAAAACTGTCTGTATTGTCCATTATTCCAAGCGATTTCGGCCAATTCTTCAGCCATTTTTCAAAGGATAATTTGGGTGGCGAAAGAATGGCCCACATCCAGTATACCAGAATGTGAGTTTCCCCGCCATATTTCATTTTCTGATGAAGCTTAAATAAAAACGAAACATGCTAAATTTATAAACATTTTCTATTTGTTCCTAATCCAATCAATCCTGGCTGAAGGCAATCGGATGTCTAGTCACACTGATGAGCTATGAAACAGCGAAGCAGTCTGTCTTAGGATGACAATATATGTATATATACATGCTCCTGAAAAAATTATTTCGGTTGAGCTCTTCGGAGAGATAAATGAATTTGTGACTATTACTGCGGCTGACGTAAGACTATTCGTCAAGACGAATCGAGTTCTCCGGTCACTTGCGTGTTTGTCTAAAAATAAATACTCTAAATTCACCTTCACCATGCACCAACGGCTTAGGGGTAGAATCTCCAACTGATACCAAATCAGTCGGGTTTCCATCCTGGTTTGACGCAATTGTATGTCTATCCACACTGATGAGCCGTGAAACAGCGAAACAGCCTGTCTATAGATGACAATATATATATATATATATATATATGTGTGTGTGTGTGTGTGTGTTATGTATAAATTAATATCAACTTACCTAGATGACGGGGCACATTTTTCATTAGTTAGCCCACATATTTATATATATATATATATATATATATATATATATATATATATATATATATATATATATATATATATATATATATATATATATATATATATATCAACATCTATCAAACAGTTGGACATTATATGGGCTATAGCATTTCAATTTTTATAGAGCTAATTTTGCAAGTATACCGACCACTCGTCTAAGTGCAGTTGTTTCATAGCTTATCTTAAAAATTCTTCGCTAGTGAGTGAAATTCAAACATGATTGGCTGCTGCACAGACATTTATAGAATATTTGGAGACACAATAATGTTTTCTAGTCATTGGGATACACTGACGCCATTTTTTTTTTTTAAATAAATAAAGTTAACTTGGAGATAATTACCGTTTCCGATACAAAGAGAAGTCACGGTTCTGATCATGGGTGCATAACACGTTCTTAACGTCTTCACGTTTGCAGTTTTGCGACTTTTATTTTCTTGGCTTGTTATCAGGAATTGGGGAAATCGGTTGTCAAAAATGACATTTCCTTCCAAAGGGAGCCCAGTAGGCTCAGCTAACCGTAGCCCCGACCAACAGGTAATTAACTTTTTGTTGTAATTTTTTTGGTTAAGTTTTTTTTATTATTATTTTTGCGCTTAAACACAAAATTGATTTCAATTATAAACTGACAGCATATCGACGGGTGGCCAAATCAGATTCCATATACAATCATGCAGCAATTAATTTCAAAATCTCTTGAAGAATAAGTCTGAAATTCTAACTCAACAGTACGAAATAAGTTAAACCACGTAAAAGAATTTTCTATCTAAACAGGAGAGAAAAATACAGTAATGCTAATATCTTTAAATGGATTATTCAGGGCGACATTATTTCTTAATACAATGTAGGTTATTTTTTTTGTTATTTATTTTCTAAAATTAATATTAATCTGGCCAGATCGATTAATCCCACCAAAGAAAAATATGCCTTTCGATACCTTTATCTCCTTTTAACATTAATCCTCATCTTTGTTGCCATATTTATCACAACGTTTCGGCCGTTGTACGCTCCGACCTTCTTCAGGAGGTTCGAATGTCGAACTGAACCCTTTATTTCGCTCGATGGGGGAGATTGTTCTAGTTCCACGTGGCATGGCTAATGGGTGTCATTTATCAGTTATCTCCCGTTAATAAACCTCTCCAAGTTCTCCAATGCCTTAACCATGAATTGAACTCACAACTCTTATCATGCATTGATAACAACAAAAATTGCAATATGAGCACCGGTAAAAAAAAGATGGCTAAAGACATTAAGTTTATAAGTCCCAGAAATTAATACGTAGATGTCCTTAAGGACAAATGGCACAGTGGATAAAGTGGTTGGTTAGATCCAGTGACAGGACCCAAAGAGTTGTGAGCTCAAATTCCTGGTTAATGTTGTTCATCATGACGGTCGTATAGAATCCAGAGGTTAGCAGTGAATATTTCGAAGACAGTAGGAAAGCGTTGTTCAGGTTAGCAGTGGATATTTCGGTAAAAAGTAGCAGAGCATAGTTCGTCCTTCTGACAAGCTGGACTGGACATTCGGGTAGAGTGAACAAAAATGGCCGCCTTTATACACGACGGATTGAATATTCTATGGCTTCTGATTGGTTAAACCTTCTATTGGTAGACTATAAAGCGAGTCAAGGCATTTGGATTGGCTCACTAGTTACATATATACACAAAAAACTGTAACAGTTTTGGCATTGGAGAACTTGGAGAGGGTAAGTAACAGGAGATAACTGATAACTGGCATCCATTAGACATGGCACGTGGAACTAGAAAAGTATACCTCAGTTCACTTCGACATTCCAACCACCTGAAGAAGGCGGGAGCGTACAACGGCCGAAACGCTGTGATAAATATGGCAACAAAGATAATGATAATAGTCCGAATAATTTAAATATTGTACATAATACCTCATCTCAGAAATATATTTTCTATAGAAAAATATATAGCTAAGCATGTCATAACGTATTTGGCAACGGGTGAACGTCATAATAAAAGGATGGTTCAGACACCTACTAAAAGAATACACACCGCTTGTTGGGCCTTTTTTCGAATCTATATCTGCGAGCTTCATTTTTTAACCGAATTGAACTCACAACTCTTATCATGCAATGATAACAACAAAAATTGCAAACATCTAAACACAGTAATTTTAAAATTAATATTATTTAATCTGACTTTATTTCTTATTTCTATAAACGACATTTTTAGTGACTAAACCTGTTTGAAATGACATCCCTACCAGGAAGCACATTTCCTTTTTATAAGACTTCTTGATATTAATTCCTGGATATGGCGATAAATTACATCCGGCAGCAAGGCCTCTGATCTGGAGACTGGAGGGTTTATGGAGCCTCATTATTATAATAAAAGATATTTATTTTCTGGCTGCTGTAGAAGAAATGCTGGATTCAAAGATTTATTTTAATGCACACTATTTACATTGTTCGGACTATCGTCCTCATCTTTGTTGCCATATTTATCACAACATTTCAGTCCGGCCTTCTTCGGGTGGTTGGAATGTCGAACTGAACCCTTTATTTCACTCGCTGGGGTAGACTGTTCTAGTTCCACGTATCATGTCTAATGGATCTCAGTTATCAGTTATCTCCTGTTAATTCACCTTCCCAAGTTCTACACTACCTTAACGAGGTATTGAACTCACACTTTTTGGGTTATGTCACTGAATCTAACTAACGCGTTTATCCACTGTGACATAGCACGTGGAACTAGAACATCGAGTGAAATAAAGGGTTCAGTTCGACATTCTGTTATGGTCCGGTTCCTTGTACCACGGTGATAGTCTAAGGTAAAACCAATAAAGAAGAACTCGAACACGTATATGGAATAACACATATGTTACAAACAGGAGTATATACAGAGAATTAGAAAGTGTTAGTACGAACGATCATTTTTAGTAGCAATTGTCTGAACGCGTCTATGTTTCGGACTGCCTTTGACTCGACTGACTGACTCTCTCGCTCTGACAGACCTCACTCCAGACTTCCGACTGAACTCTTTGCTTCCTCTTGAGGCGCAGTATTTATTACGTATGGAATAGTCCATTATGTTATTATGGGTAAGGTCTCCTAATACATTCCAACCACCTGAAGAAGACCGTAGCGTACAACGGCCAAAAATTTTTGATAAATATGGCAACAAATATGAGGACGATAGTCCGAATAATGTAAATAGTGTACATAATACATCACCTTAGAAATTGAGACAGTTATTTTAATGTAATTTATGCGACAGAAAAAAGTTAGAATGAAACTGAATTCCCGGGGAAAATAAATTAGCATAACAATCGGAAGCCGATTTGTACATCCGGGGGAGATCATGTAGTTTAAAGATTTGGTTAAAAAGAAACAAATGCAGAGAAACAATTTGCATATTCCTGTCTTGTACGTCATGGGTAAGATAAACAAGGCTCAGCAGTAAGGCCTCTGATCGGGAGGTTTTGAGGAGCGTGGAAGCTCCTCTTAATTACTGTTGCTCCAAGGTCCACCCGTAGCTGGGGTGGTAGCACCAGTTAGAGTCCCAACTATGTGAAAATAGTGAGCCCCTAAACAAAATCAAAATAATATAAAGGTAATTTTCTTTTACTAAAGAAAAAGTACACAACACATTCGATGCTATCATTTGCGCAATGGAAATCCATGGAATCTTTTGACTAGAGTCTGTCTATATTTCTGAGATGAGGTATTATCCTTTAGGACACATGGCACAGTGGATAAAGGCGTTGGTTAGATCCAGTGACAGACCCAAAGGTGAGTTCAATACCTGGTTAAGGCAGTGGAGAACTTTCAGAGGGAAAATTAGCAGGAGATAACTGATAACTGACATCCATCAAACATGGCACGTGGAACTAGAACGATCTACCCCAGTGATCGAAATAAAGGGTTCAGTTCGAAATTCCAACCACCTGAAGAAGGCCGGAGCGTACAACGGCCGAAACGTTGTGACAAATATGGCGACAAAGATGAGAACAATTGTCCGACTAATGTAAATACTGTATCTTTTGACTAGTCTAACGAATTTAAATGCCAACTTCGTGTTGTACGGATTGAAAAAGACATAAAAAAAAATTCGTTTTGAAGCTTGTCGTTTGATTGGGAATCATTTGATTTCTTTTTCTAACCATTCCAAATACGTTGCATCTTAAAAGTCATGATTGATTAATTAAAGTGGTTGAAAAAACGAAAGGCAAATCTCATTTTTATTATTATAAAAGGTATTTATGTTCTAGCTACTGTCAAAGAAATTTTTGATTCAAAGATTCATTTTAATGTAATTTATGTGACAGAAAAAAAAGAGGGAATGAAACTGACTTCCTGAAGAAAAAAAAATGACATAATCGTCGAGAAAATGATTTGTAGATCAGGGGGAGGAGATCATATAGTTTAGATGTTTGGTTATAAAGAAACAAATGCAGGGAAAAAAATTGCGGATTACTATCTTGTACGATCTGGGTATGATAGGCAGCAAGGACTCTGATCGGGAGGTTTTGATGAACGTGGAACCACCTCATAATTGCTGTTGTGGTGAAAATAGTGAACTTCCAAACAAAATCAAAATAATATACAAGTATCAAAATACATTTTGATACTAAAACACCATCATATATATATATATATATATATATATATATATATATATATATATATATATATATATATTAAAGACATTTTATGTTTAACGTTCTTTTTATAGATAAAGTATTTAAGTAAATGCTCTGTTTATAATAAACAGTATTAAATAACATTTACCGGCCTGAATGTCCGAGAAATATTATAAACAGAGCATTTACTTAAATACTTGTATCTATAAAAAAGAACGTTAAACATAAAAATGTCTTTAATAAATAAATTGTCGGATTTTGTCGATTTCTTAATATATATATATATATATATATATATATATATATATATGACCAATATTTATAGTAAAATGATCGGCAATACACTTTCTGTATTTGAATTCATACAATTGCGTTCAAAATATGTTCAGTTGAAGCCAAAAAATTGAGTCCAAATTATTTCGATTTCGGCATTAAATAAATCATAGTGGTTGGTATGTCAACCAACCAACAAAACAACCAACAAGAAAGAACTCTTTTATAACATTCTAAAATTTCTTAAAGAAAAAAAATTGAAGCATTCCACCCCAAGCAAGACGGCAGTGCCACTAGCACGCAAGGGGTTACAGAGAGTGAGTGTAAGAGTAAAGAGGGTTTGTTTGAGGAAAGGATAAATAGAAGGACGGTGTCAAGACCAAGGTATCAGAAGATGTCGGTACATTTCAATTTTTGCAGATTATAGTTATCAGGGTAGGGAGTACGAGGAAGAGAGTTCCTCTGTCAGAAAGTGCGAGGGAAGAAACTTTTGGAGTAGAAGAGGCGGTTACATTTAATTGTTTTGACAGTAAAAAAAGGTGGGAACTAGATTCCAACCTATTAGCACGCTTAAAGTCATGCAATTGGGTTACAAGTGAAAATAGCTTGCCAGAGCAGTTGCCATGAAAATATTTGTAGAAAACACAGATGGAAGCCCCAACACGTCTGTGAGAAAGTGAGTGGAGTCGAGATGCCAGGTCAAGACCTATCACATTGCATATCCGTCTTCGGATTTCGTCGAGAACCCCGAGATGAAGAGCGGGTATTCCAAAATATAATTTCAACAAAACTATAACATAGACACACACCTCAGCACCTCTAGCCCACACAAATATATGCTTAAAAGCTGTGTATCATCTACCATGTATTCAGTTGTGAAAGCAGAATAACATAATATTTTTATTACTTAAGAATGTAATAGAAAGTTAAATTTCAGTATTAAATAACCCAGAAAGTGTTGATATGCTTGCTATTAAACAAGCAAATCAATCTTGATATTAATTTGAATGTTTAAGAAAATAAAAAGAAGGGATGTCAACTCAAACACCTGCACCCAGTGTAAGATAACGTTTGATGTAATAATAAATAAAGGGGAAAAAACTAAAGCAGGATGGTATAGCTGCGGGGGTATGATCGCAATCAAAGCCCGTTTTCTATTATTTTTAAGTACCTGGATCTACGCACCTTCCTCTCTTTTGTTTCTCTAAGTAACCTTTGACCTTTTATCATTCTTCTTTTTTTCTTGTGCTGATACCATTTCCCCCCCCCAAACTATTTGAATAGGTTATCGGCTGATTCCACTGCATCTCTTGCTTTTCCTCTGTCTTGTCTATGTTAGATACGCGTAACTGAAAGTTTCACGCTAATCAAACGCGATAAGATTCGTCTGTGTTTCGAAAGAGCATATTGTCAGATGCTTCAAACATCTGACAAATGCTTTTAGCAGTTCTTTAATAGAATTGAAAAATATATTCAACAAAATCAACGATGGAGTGGATTTAATTGGAATCACATTTCATTTTACTACAAAATTAAATGTTTACAATCTATCTATCTGTTCATATCTATCTATCTATCTATCTCAGTCTGTTCATATCTATCTATCTATCTATCTATCTATCTATCTATTTATCTATCTATCTCAGTCTGTTCATATCTATCTATCTATCTATCTATCTATCTATCTATCTATCTATCTCTCTCAGTCTGTTCATATCTATCTATCTATTTATCTATCTATCTATCTATCTATTTATCTATCTATCTCAGTCTGTTCATATCTATCTATCTATCTATCTATCTATCTATCTATCTATCTATCTATCTATCTATCTATCTCAGTCTGTTCATATCTATCTATCTATCTATCTATCTATCTATCTATCTATCTATTTATCTATCTATCTCAGTCTGTTCATATCTATCTATCTATCTATCTATCTATTTATCTATCTATCTCAGTCTGTTCATATCTATCTATCTATCTATCTATCTATCTATCTATCTATCTATCTATCTATCTATCTATTTATCTATCTATCTCAGTCTGTTCATATCTATCTATCTATCTATCTATCTATCTATCTATCTCAATCTGTTCATATCTATCTATCTATCTATCTATCTATCTATCTATCTATCTATCTATCTATCTATCTATGTAATGTTCTTTATCTATCTATCTATCTATGTACGTTCTTTATCTATCTATCTATCTATCTATCTATCTATCTATCTATCTATCTATCACAGTGTGTCCCTAACGCCTGAACATAGGAAAAAATGCATATTTTCAAGAAATTAAATTTTCAACAACATTTTAGTGAATTGAAATATTAACAAATAACATCTTCAATATGATTTCCATCATTTATGATGCAAATGTTGATGCGCTTTGCAAGAAGCATGTGAACTCATTAACTCCTAATTGCCGCCAGTTTTAACACACTCCCCCTTTATGCGTTTAATTAAGTACGTTGCATCTGTGATCTTCATTGAGTACACCTTCTCCTTTAGCATACCACAGAAAAAGAAGTTAATTTTTTCTTCTGTCAACAAAACCATGGCCATGTGGATGTAAAAAAATATAGTTAATGCAATTTCCTGTGTCCAGACATTAGAGACACTTTTTTGATTATTTACCCAGCAAAAGGTCTGTTTCATGCAGTGGGTTTTTAAAAATGGGTGTTTGTTTTCTTGGGACGCCCTCGAACTCTTCTAAAGAAATGGTTGATTAATTGATTTTTTGTTTATGGCTTATCAATCATTTACAGGTTATTGAACATATTTGGATTTTAAGAATATTTTTGAGATAATAATGGTGTAGTGACACAAATTTTACTTAATTAACCTGTAACTTGTGGAGAATAAGTGGATTCATACCATAACTCAGGTGTAATTGCAAATCTAATGTGTATTATTATCCATTACACCACCTGCACTTCCAAACTTAAATCACCCGCTTTCTCCTCTCCAAGCGGGCACCTATCTATGCTTGACGTTCGGAACCTTGTGTTTTAATGTGATGTGGCCGTAAACACACACACACACACACACAACACACACACACACACACACACACACACACACACACACACACATATATATATATATATATATATATATATATATATATGGATTGAAGATTGCGTTTATGCCTTAAACACACTGTTACCGCTGGGTGTTGACTTCAGTGTCCACTTTTATATTTATATGCACTTTATCCCTAATATTGATCATCTTAATCCATATAATTAATATAATATAATATAGTTAATATTTACCCTAAAACTATACACACACACACACACACGCGCACACACACACACACACACACATATATATATATATATATATATATATATATATATATATATATATATATATATATATCAAATGCCGATGCGAAGTGGTTTGTATAGGACGAATCAATTAGAGTTTAGAAACGCGGATTACGCAACATGTTTCTGCGTATTTGCTTTACCATTTACATAACCGTATTTAAAAAAAAATACTCAAGCAGTTCCTGACTCGTCGATTGGACAACATTTGTTGGAAAATCTTGATTGTGGCGCCGAGTATGAGGACACTTTTTTTCCATTCTACATAATGCTCGCTTGGTACACCATCTAAGAGCCCTCGAGGTTTTTTTTACCAAATTCTTCCAGCCGAGCCTATGCAAACCAAAGAGTATTTTACGGTTGATTGAAGCTCAAAATGTGTCTCTCTCCCTGCAGGAACAGCAACCGAGTGACCATCATGCAATTTTAGAAGTGACTGCTACACACCGAAAGTCGAAACAACCTGCGTTTACACAGCACTAGAGAATAAGAATTCTTCACAGTCGAAAACAAGCCTGTGATTTTTGAGAGATTATTCATGTGCCTTGATTATGTTTGTATATCGCCAACGAATAACTTTTGAAAAAGTGTTGGTCAAAATTATCCTAAATGACCAAAAAGATTACGTTCATTTTGGTCATTCATATATATATATATATATATATATATATATATATATATATATATATATATATACAGGTTAGATGAGAGCAAACAGAATACAATTTCTACGTTCGTAACATTTAATATAGAAGAGGGCTCAATACAACTATAATTTTTTTATGTAGGAAATTCACAAAGAATATAACTTGTTTAGCATTTTGTTAAATTACCATTCCACCCCATTTTTACTTCTTAGGAAACGGCATTGTCTCGTTTGTATAATTTATATAACCCTTTGCATCCGCTCTAGTTTATGTCTGGCTGCCGTTAGCTGCCAATCTATAGGTCATGACCTATTTATAAAAAATATCTTTTAGTCTTCGCTTAGTTTAAAGTTAACGTAGGTCATATTTGATTGATTGATCAGAGTAAAGTCCACAAACCTTATTACTCCCATTTTTTCTTTTTTCGTAAAAAGAGGTTGCATTAAATAAATCGTTCACTCACCATTAATTTACAATCGCCTGATGAGATGCATTGATATGCATCGTAACAAGACTTCAATATCGTAAAATAAATAAATTTTCCTTAACGAATTAAACGATGTAAAACAAACGCTGATTAATACCGGTTTTCATATCTAATTGTTGGATTTCCACATTAGACGTTTCCTATCTAAGGTAGCTAATAGCAACGGCGAGAACAGAAACATAAACAATAACATTAATATTTTTTTTTATAAAAATCAGATGAACGAAAATTATAAACAGGATGAATGCAGAATTAGGAAGATTATAAAAAAATGCATAACACCAGTTGACAATAGCGAAAAAAATTAGATTAATTATTTATTACAAAAAATTAAAACTTCTAAACTTATAGTTAAAAATAATAATTCACCTCCCGGAACAAAATTAAATAGAGCAAATATTATTTACGAATTTAAATGCCCATTAAGTAATTGTATCCCTGATCAATCAAAATTTGTAAATGATTATATAGGCCACACTACAACATGTTTAACACGCAGACTAACTCTACATCTTTCTGACCATAGCTCTATTAGATCTCATTTAAATATTCATGTAGACCTACCGGACACTATTCGTAACATACTTGTTGACAACACTAATATAATAGCATCATTTACATACAAAAAGGCTAAAAATAATGGAAGAGTTATTAATAAAAAAAAAAAAAAAAACAACACTTAATAATATTAACTTTGAACATGGACATAATATCTTGACCATGTTTTGAAAAATGAAAACATTTTATAAAACATACATAAAACAAAGTATTTCTTATTTAAAAGTTATAAAATTTAATCCTTGGAGATGGCTAAATGTATAGCCGAAAGCTCTCGGATAAAAAGAACATTCGGACAGTTTTTATATAATTTATCATCTGAAAAGTAAGAAATTATTAGATCGCATGAGAAATTGTATAAAAAAAACTAAATAAAAGGACATTGTTTGTCGTAATCAATGAAATGCGCATGAAAGATGGATTGCTGCCTAAATACTCAAATAAATAAATATATATGTGTGTGTATGTGCGTGCGTATGTGTGCGTATGTGTGTGTGTGTGTGTGTGTGTGTGTGTGTGTGTGTGTGTGTGTGTGTGTGTATGTTAAAAGCGTTTAACTGTCTTGCTTAACTGACTTGCATTTTCCATGGATTCGGATTTGCAATGGTTTTACCAACACAAGGTTCTCAATCGGTATTCTGTTATATAATGATACTTGTCTTTCTGTCAAGTCACGCCTTCTCGACAATGAAAAAATGCCAAAAAGTACTAAAAATATAAAAAAAAGAAAAATAATAAAGAAAAAGAACGGATCAACCATATCCTCGGTTTAACTTTAGCCTGATAATCTCTTATATTTCTGTATTTTTTATCCACTTTCTGCAGAGATTTACAAGCTGCTTCTATTGTCTAACAGAATTATGTTTAAAGTTTGTTTTTTTTTGTTTTTTTATTTCATTTTGAATGCTGCATTAATTATATATATTTCTTCTAACTCTATCGGTCATTCTCCTGTCCAGCTTCGACACCTTCAGTGTGTATAGGGGAAAGAAGCGGAGATGATAAGTGAGGTCCATGTCTTAGGCTGGAGACGCTGGCTAGGCTTCGATCCATTATTAGACAGAGAGGAATATTTCAGCGAAACAGAGAAAGAGAAAATAAAGACTTAACAATTGTCCAGACACCAGCTTAGAAGCAAAGTGAAAAGAAAGAAAGGTAAAACAAAAACAAAAAAAAAGTAACTATATACGCGAAGAACACAATGAAAAATGGCCGCCATTTTCTTCTCCACCATTACATTGTGCGCATGTCACATTTATTATGATCGATAACGAAGCCATGTAAGCTCGGTTGCTAATTTAACCAGTCACGAAACTATTCGGAGAATGGAATTTTGCTTCATCCATTCACGATCTACCCTGTTTCTTAAGGGTTTTGGCTTCTTTGAGGTGGGAGATTGTTATGTCGGAATTATTTCAGTGAAAAGCTTCCAAATCATGTGACAGTAATTGTCGGTTAACTTTCGTAAAAAAAACAAAAAAACAACAACTCAAAACCCAGTTTATAACTACACTTCCATTTCAAATGAACAAGGATGATTCGAATAGAGGATGACCTGGAATATTTATATAACATTTAATATTTTTTAAAAATAATTTTCAGCAATGAAACGATTTGTTCTAGATTTCTTTTCTTTAAAAAAGAAAAACGAAGTTCCTTGTACAAGGCCCGAGAGCCACTGGAGGTAGAGCTTAAAGACTACGTATCACAGTTTATGCGGATATGTGGGTAAGATAACGGTTAGTTCTAGACTTGAACAGGTTAAGCTTCTAGTGTAGGCAATTTCCTTATTTAATAAAGGATATGGTGTTGATCACTTCCAAAAATAATAATTACCCTGGTCCATCTATTTGAAACTCAAAAGTAAACAAAAAGGAACTATATCACTTATAATTGTGCAAATGAAAAAAAAAATCAAAACTTTACTTCCACATCCAGATAACGTTTAATTTCTACGACCATTAAACTAGCATTATGGATTACCTTACCACAAGATTTGAAATCATATCCTGTTTCCTGTCGAAATCCTACAGACGACAGAGACCACAAAGTACACAGCTATGTCAAAAGTACAATATGGCTTTTTCTTGAAAGTTTTTAATTGTTATCCCCGGGGATTAATATCTGCCAAGAGATTTACCACTATTATTAGAGAAGTTAAATTAGTTATAGAAATTAGTTTTGCAAAATATTCCCTCCGTTTTCTGCTCTTATTTATTTTTAATGAGGTATACGCAATACCAAGAACAAGAGCCACCCAAAATAGAGGTTCACTGAATGAGGTATGTTATATGAAAGTGACAGGAAGATGTAGGAAGTGTTGATTACGAACATATGGCGGATAGATAAATATTGACCTTAGACTTGGAGAGGTTAATATGGCAGTGTTTTGGGAAGGATAGTAGCAGTTCTTGAGAAATAGCGAATGAGGCACTTCTTACCAACAACATGCGTAGGGAATAAGGGCGATTCAACAATGTGGAACGAACAAAGCGGGTCTTGGTTGTATAGTTAAAATCTGCTGGCACTAAAGATTTCGGCTCGTTTGAACAGTTGGAATGATGAATGGCAATAGAGAAGCGAAAAGATTGCGCTGTAGTGTCTATGCGCGTTAACGAAGAAATAATTTATTTAAATAACCTCTGCAATCTGTGAGTGGATACAAAGTTGTGAGAGCTTTAAAAACGGACATTTCAACAGTATATATTGTCTTATGGTTATTCTGCCTGTACTTCTTCCTCTTTCGGTTACACATCACGAGCGTTTTCAACAAAATTACTACTCTCCTAGAAAGTAATGTAGCTGATTATATAGTATGCAACAGGTGTTGAGATATTTGCATAGGTGTTCTGTCCATTCATTCGAATCACGCTCCATGCGCAGGCGCGTCTATAAGCCTCGAACTGGAATTCCTATTACAACTGCAGCGACTCGAACACGTTTCTTACTAGGTACCTTTTTTTGTTAAAGAAATTCACCCCATTCAAGGCGGGAGTGCCACTAGCACGCAAGGGGTTAGACAGGATTGACAACAAGAGTAAATTGGCATGTTTGAGGAAAGGATAAAGAATAAAGAGAAGGACGGGGAACAAGGTCGGGTTTCTGATATCGATTGACATTACACTTGAATATTTGAAGATTATAGTCAACGGGGAAGCAACTAAGAGGAAGGGAGTTCCAGAGACAGGCATTGGGAGACATGAAGCTATTGGAGTAGAAGAGACGGCTATATTTCACCGTTTCGACAGTAAAAGGGTGGGACTGAGATGCTAACCTAGTAGCCTGTTTAAATTCATGCAGTCTGGCAACCAGCGAAAGTAGCTCGTCGGAAGAGTTGATGTGAAAATACTTGTAGAAGAGACAGAGAGAAGCCGCGGCACATCTATGGGATAGCGATTGTAGGCTAGATTCCAGATCTGGTCAAGCTTTACGTTACAACATATATAAATAACAGATAGGGCACCTCGAGGCGGTGTAAATGGTTAGCAAGCTTGTCTCGCTAGAACATTTACAACTGAGTCGTGTGTTCGATCCTCACTGGGTGCCCCATACTTTCGGCCTTGTGCCTCATCTAAGCTACGCTTGGAAAATCACTTTGGGTATCTCGACGTGGTGTAATGGTTAGACAGCTTGTCTTGCTGGATCAATTATGCCTAAGGAGTGTGTTCGATCCTCACTGGGTGCCCCATACTTTCGGCCTTGTGCCAAAATCACTTGGGCACCTTGATCTAACAGCTACGCTTGGAAAATCATCCTTTGGGCACCTTGACGTGGTGTAATGGTTAGACAGCTTGTCTTGCTGGATCAATTATGCCTAAGGAGTGTGTTCGATCCTCACTGGGTGCCCCATACTTTCGGCCTTGTGCCACATCTAAGCTACGCTTGGAAAATCACTTTGGGCACCTTGACGTGGTGTAATGGTTAGACAGCTTGTCTTGCTGGATCAATTATGCCTAAGGAGTGTGTTCGATCCTCACTGGGTGCCCCATACTTTCGGCCTTGTGCCACATCTAAGCTACGCTTGGAAAATCACTTTGCGCATCTCGACGTGGTGTAATGGTTAGACAGCTTGTCTTGCTGGATCAATTATGCCTAAGGAGTGTGTTCGATCCTCACTGGGTGCCCCATACTTTCGGCCTTGTGCCACATCTAAGCTACGCTTGGAAAATCACTTTGCGCATCTCGACGTGGTGTAATGGTTAGACAGCTTGTCTTGCTGGATCAATTATGCCTAAGGAGTGTGTTCGATCCTCACTGGGTGCCCCATACTTTCGGCCTTGTGCCACATCTAAGCCGGGCTTAGAAAATCAGTATATAAATAACAAATATATAACTAATATAAAACATATATAAGACAAAGGAGTGTTAAGAACAAAGATTAAAGAACATTTCTCGTCGTAAAGTAACCGGGGTTTTTTTTTTAAGAGTAAAGAGCAGAGTGCCTTCATATTTCTACTGTGTCTTTTTCTTTTTTTTTTTTTGATATTTTTTTTATCTGAGACTTAACCTCGCGTTCGTCTTTTATATTTTCCAACAAAGTGATATATCCAGGATTCGTGAGGTATTTAAGGACACATTGAAAATCGGAAGAAAGGCATCCACAATAAGAAAGCAACTAAATTCATATTCTACACAGAGGCAGTTATGGTTGGATTACATTTTTTCGATATAATAGTCTCACATCAACGTTGGCTTAATGTCAGACCGAAACTGTTGATATGCACACGTCCCATGGTCTCCATTTGATATGGAACATTACTCAGGTAACTCAGATAGCTTTCAGAGAATCAGAATTCTTTCAGAGAATATTGTGGGAACGTTGACCCGTCTCTCGTTCACCAACTCTTCACATGTGATAGTCATGAGGATTTAAGTGTGGGGATAGCGACTCGGATTGAGGAATCGGGGAGCCGAGTTCGAATTCCAGTCAAATACACTTGGGAAAAGTATAAATCCTTTTTTCTCCTCCAGCTATGGATAAATAGCAGGACAGACCGGATTCTGTAGCCTTTGATGGAAACCGCAGAAAGAAATGCGGAAAAAAATCTACCTCGTCGGTCATATATCGAAAGATAAATGATCGTCTAAGCGCGTATCACGTATGGCACGCAACTGATTTAGGTGGCCGCATGTAAGGTGTGATGTGGTCGTGCAGATTGGTCGCCATCGAATCTTGGGTCACTGCAGCTTTATGAGCGGCTGCTTTGTTTTGCTGAAGCACACACGGACTTCCATCGCATAAAAATGTCTATCCAGGTATTCACAACTCTTCGGCACATCAGTGTAGCTAGGAATAGTCAACCGAAAACCCTGCTGAAAGATAAGGTGACGAAACCCCTGTTGAAAGGAAGGATAATGCGCTTTTCACTAATCACCACTTCTAAAATCATCACAGAAGCGATAAACTTGGTGTGTATAACATGGCGGGCGTCAAAAGGAAAGCATATAACCGCACCGCATGGCATTTCTCTGGTTCAGTTTTTGATTCTGGTCGAAATTTATGTTGTCTGTAAAAACCAAAGATACAGAAAAACAGAGCCTGTTAAAATCTCCTGGGGATTCAACTTGTTCAGTAATCGTTATGCTCAGGGAAACCGTTGTTCTTGTGACAATACCGACATGAACTGCCATTTTCACAGCACATCAGTTGTACAGAATGTTATCAAGCACAACATTGCGTGTTGTACCGTCGAACAACTGGAGATCTCTGGTAATGACCCTCATAGATTTTTTTCCGGGATTCACATCTATAATGTTCTTCACCTATTATACAAACTGTGGTGTCCTTATACGATCCGAACGTTGTGAATTTCTTTTTTTGTGCTTCACTACAGGCAACACATTCTCGCTGAAGGTTTCCAACATTCTGCACAAACGATCTAGTGACCTCCAAAAACATCATCATGCTTTGGGTGTATCACAACAATTACAACATACCGTTTCAACGTATGTGTTAGCCATTGATGCTCTGAAAAGAAAAAAACACATTAATTGATTATCACTGCAGGCATACAATTACATAACCTCAAATACCTTACGTTGGTTTCGTATTTACATGAAAGGAATATGATCATGTACATATTCGGGTTGAAGTGCCCTTTTAGTATACATTTTCCAGCTGATTAAGGATTGAGATATACGTATAAACGAGGATATGAACGATATGCGCGATTAGATCGCTTAGTAGAAAGACTGAAAATTAAATGACATCCAAAAAATTACGTTGGTTTATTTATTAATGGGGGAAAAGTATTTTTATTAATTTTCAACGTGATTTTTATGTAACGTTTAATTTCACAATTTTCTGTCATTTTGAGACAATTTAGCAATTCCGCTTATATTTTTTTAACAAATCATTGTCCTTGGTGCCTTTTAGAGTCTTCCAGGGGACTGAATGAAATTGCGTAAAAACCAGAGTAAAAGGTTTATCTTTAATTATGATTCCTGTTGAGTAAACAGTCTGTACCCAGGTTATAACAATTTTTTGCATGGTCACCAATGAAAACATGTCGCCTAATACTATCATGATATAATATTACGCTGCAATTACAGATGAACGAACATTAATTAATTATCTCATGACTGCAGGTAAACGATCACATGTCCTCAAATACCGTACTCAAATTTTACTTTTAAAATATCCGTTTTTTTAAGGCTCTATTCAGATTAATTTATTTTATTGAATAGTGAGAAAGAATTTCAAGTAAAAATAATGACACGAGGTTGACTGTTTCGGGCGTCACCTTACATTTTATTTCACTCCGAACTGCATTAATTCTCGTCAGCCAGTGAGTGCATGTGTGTGCGTGTGTGTGTGTGTGTGCGTGTGTGTGTGTGTGTGTGTGTGTGTGTGTGTGTGTTTGTGTTTGTGTTTGTGTGTGTATGTGTGTGTGTGTGTTTGTGTGTGTGTGTGTGTGTGTGTTTGTGTTTGTGTGTTCTCATTCGAAAGTGAACACAAAATTCCGATGTGCGTGTGTGCGCTTTCGTGGTGTCGGTGTTTAGATATCTTCATTTCGCGTGTTTTGTTAAACATATCCTAAGCGTAGCAATCACGATCAC
Source organism: Acanthosepion pharaonis (assembly GCA_903632075.3). Lineage (NCBI taxonomy): Eukaryota > Metazoa > Mollusca > Cephalopoda > Sepiida > Sepiidae > Acanthosepion > Acanthosepion pharaonis. The sequence goes on along the minus strand of CAHIKZ030005352.1, from coordinate 2,322,415 downwards.
AACTAAGTATCAGCCGAGCGATCACGGGTTTACACGCCGATAATTATATATATATATATATATATATATATATATATATATATATATATATATATATATATATATTTACAGGATGTGCAAGGTATTTGAAAACACATTCAAGATCACAAGAAAAACAACCACAGCAAAAATAACTAAATTTATTGATACAAAACTTGGTACACAGATGCAGTAATGGTTAGATTATTCAATGTAACCCACCTTCAGAAGCAGTGTTGGCTTAAAATCGGACCGGAATCGTTGACATGCACGCATCACATGGACATTATTGATATCGGACATTTCTCGTGTAATGTTAGCTTTCAGAGATTCGGTCATATTGTGGGGACGTTGTGCAGTGTCCCGTTCAACAATGCTTTATATGTGATAGTCGTGAGGATTTGTATCTGACGATTCAGGTGGAGACATGTTTGGTGTGAAGTGGTCGCTCAGATTGAGTAAATCTTGGATTTCTACACTCGTGTACGAGGCCATCCCTCAGCTAAGTCGCGAGGTGAGACCATTGTTTTACATTATGTTCATGCTTTTAATTCGATGTGAACATCAAACTAAATGGCTAGCATTTAACTAAATTTAAAACTTTAATTCAGCTCATATATTGTAAAAGAAATCAAGGATTTTGGCGTTAAAAAAAACTTTCATAATTTCATATTAAATCATATTAAATTTCATACAAAATCATATTTTTTTTGTCATAGAAAATTGCACCAGCCCACGTTTTCAAACTAAAATGATGTATTTTTTAAAATATTTACCCCGCGTTGAAAATTATGGGTTTTCGTCTTAAAAAAAAAAACTACCTCGGCTCACACTTTCAAATTAAATAAATGGTCACGGCTATTAAAAATTTAATCGATGCCATGTTTGAAAACTGAAGCAAGAGTTTGATTGAAGAACTCTTAGCCGATTCACATTTTTATAAGTTTATGTTGTGCTTAAAAACTAGGAGTTGTTTTTTTTTACATGGAATTTATTGATTTAATTGTAAAGCAAATGAACCAAAGTAAAGATGTTAATATTTAAAGTTTGATTTACTTTAAAATATTAACATTTAGACTATTTTTACCTTCAAAATTTATTTCGAACGGTCAAATTTTAATATTTATTATGGTAGTGCAAGGCAACGTGAGACGTCGCAAAAGATTAATACACCCGGAGAATTTAAAACTCACAAGAATGTAATATTAAGCGACAAAATATGTTGAATTTCCGAATTCTGCGTTTATATACATTCATTCGTTAGGATGCCTTGACGTGTTGTAATGGTTAACAAGCTTGTCACTGTAGAGCAATTACGACGGAGTAGTGAGTTTGATCCTCACTGTTTGCCTCATACTTTGGGCCTTGTGCTACATCTAAGATACGCTTAGAAAATCATTATATACGTGAAAGACGTGAGAACCACCTTTAAGTAATTCGGGACAACCGTAAAGAATTTATGCTCCATACAAAAAACAAATGCTACTCTGATTGAGTCAATTCCAGAGAATATGGTACGTATAAAAAATCTTTATCGCTGCCCTCGTTTTTATTTTATTACGATGCATTTGTGAGATGATCGGCACGTGGCCGAGTCATTAGAATGTTAAATTACCGAACATGAACCTCACTATGGACGATTTGTCAGGAAGGTAACTTCTGGATGTCATTGGCCAGGGGAGTCAATTCCAGCGTACGTGCTGCGTTGCAGTTCAGACCAGACACCAGTTTCGTTGACAGGGTACAACTTCTTCCAGTAAAACGGTTGTCGCTTACACTTACCCTTCGGCCAGATCATTACCCACGAGGGAAAAACAAAACAATTTCTAGCAGTAAACCGTATTTTATTCTTGGGTTTTAATCTATTGCTATAAAGGAGTGAAGTTAAGATGAGTCATAGGTGAAGAGGTGCAAAGTCTAACGGGTGTCTTCCCTGTCCGCTCCCCGAGCCCTGCTTCGTCACCCTGTGTGTCTTTTCGGGGTAATGATAAGTTTTATAGCTAGCATGGTTCTTTGTCCTGTCATTTCATTTAAAAAGGCAATGTAACTTCTTTCAGCGCATTATCTTTGTCTGGGCCGATTGTTGAAGCCCACTTCGCGATAATGATAACAATCGCTCGAAAATAAATATTGCGACAGATCCATTTATTTTCAGTTGAACAATATCCTCAGTTGACTGATTTTGCAAAATACGGCACCTTTGGAAAATGTCTGAAAAACCATGCCACGGCTTGAACCAAGGCCTGTGAGTGACATTGGGTAAACGGAATTATATGAAAACCATTTATGGTTACGCTTGCACGACGTTACGGTGACAGCGGGTCTGACCTTATTCAAACCTTTGATCAGGTCAAATAATTCGCCCTCTCCCAGAAACTGTAACTAAGGTCTGCTCACCATAGATGCAGTATAAATTACAGGTGGTCTCTGTGGCTTTTGGAGAAACACAAACTTTCCTTAGCAGGTGTCTAGAAAAGGGATTGGCTGGCCGCAGTAGTAGGCAGGTTGACTCAGATACCAGTGGCTATTATTAACTTTGAAACGTTATTTCGTGCGTAGCAAAAGCACTAGTTGACATATACTTGGGAAAAATGCGTTTTTGCATCAGTGCACCATTTTATACATAGCAACGCAGCGTAGGTGCCAGTAATTCGTAATAAATAACTTTGAATTCTATCAAAACGCAAGAAAGGTTCCCTATACTAAGTTAACATACTGAAGTTCTTTTCTGGATCTAATTATTGGGTCCTGACTTAAATAATTTCTTTTTATAGTTATCCATTTTATTTTTCAGTTCCATATTCCATATTTGTATCCACTTATAAGAAACCTCTTCAATAAATTTTGAATAAAATGCCGCTGGTTTTGATGTGAAAATGTTTTCGATGAAATTTTGAAATCGGTTATTTATCAGAGGAATTTTCACCAAATCGTTTTGCAGCTATCGAAAAAGTTAATAATACCAGTTGGGCCAAGGCGAGGTAATATGGCGCGTGGTGTAGAACAGCCCAGCCATGTTGTAAAATTTTTCTTGTGTTATATTTAGTGTGGTCTTATATTATCGTGGAGAACAATATTTTCTCTTGTTGATGAACACAGTGCACTTTTCGAACTGACTTTTGTGGACAATGAACATACAAACATCGATTTAGTGTCTCATTGCATTTTAAAAACTCCAGTGAAATAATAGCACAACGATGTCAACACGCATACAACATTGCATAATTTTTACATAGTGGTCTGATTTTCAGGTTGGTTACAGAGATTTATTCTTGTTAAATCAATGCCTTAAGCGTTGAGTATTGTAGTATATTACACATTTTTTTCTCATTTCTCATGATATATTTAAAGAACGGTTAGATAAGATGATGCATTTGTCATTAATTTTGGTTCTCCAAAACGGAAATTATATGCATCGCAATGTCTGATTTCCTTCAATTTTAGTTCCGGTAAGAAAACAATTCTCTACTGCAAGTGAATTTTCCTTTTAATATCCAACGTTTCCCTGTCTCGTAACAAGAGAAAAAGAATAAACTTTATTCAGTTTTAGAACTTCAGAATTTTTTCTGATGATTGTAAACCAACTACTGATCTGCAAAACAATACAATCGATGAGATTACGGATCACAGTGACAACATATATATATATATATATATATATATATATATATATGTTATAATTATTTTTTATAAAAATATGATTCCTTCGCTGCGTAAGAGTTCTCATGTTTCAAAAACGAGAGCCGAAACCCTCAATATAATTATTAAAATTAAATTGAATTAAAGTGACAAGTCCTGTTTCATACTCAAGCGAAAATTTAAGAACCTAAATTTAGGTTGCTAAATATTTTGCTAGAGGATGAAACAGGGCTTGTCACTTCAATTCAATTTAATTTTAATAATTATATTGAGGGTTTCGGCTCTCGTTTTTGAAACATGAGAACTCTTATGTAGCAAAGGAATCATATTTAAAAAAAATAATTATAATCTAAGATCAAACTTCTGTATGGAGCACTGTTTTTTAAAAATAAACACAAAAATACTAAAGAACTCTGGATTATTTACCTAACGTGTTCTTTACTATTTTTCTACATACCTGCGCGCACACACACACACACACACACACACACACACACACACATATATATATATATATATATATATATATATATATATGAAGATCACGAGACAAAGTGGAATAACCATAAATGAGGCTTTCGCCGATGACGTCAACTGGATTCGGCCTCTTCGTGTTAGAATGGAGAAGCCGAGCGCAGCAGGCGTTCTTGGCGAAACGCATCGTTTATTGCTCACCCATTTTGTCGCATTATCATCTTATATATATATATATATATATATATATATATATATATATATATATATATATATAATACATCCTACAAATACAAACACACGCACAAATATACATATATGCTAGTATAAATAAACATCCTAGTCAAAAGGCAGTATCCATATAAATAGAAATTTAACAAAGTTTTCAAATAGTTTTTAATCATTCTAAGCAAATAATTATTATGACTATCATGATAGAGTTCAATGTTGACTCTCTCATCATGAAAAAATATATATATATATGACAAAAAAGGAAAATCTGATTAATTTCTTATTTACTTTTTTCAGTGTTCTTACATTTTTCCGTGATTTTTTAAAGAAAGGTTGCGGCCTAAGTATACATTAATATATATATATATATATATATATATATATATATATATATATATATATATGTGTGTGTGTGTGTGTGTGTGTGTGTGTATGTATGTATGTATGTGAGTGTGTGTTTGTGTGTATGTATGTGAATAAACAAGGAATTATTTTAAGTACTTGATGAAGATTTACAGGTCATTTTATAGTAGTTCATCTCTAAGCGTTCTTTCCTTATCTATCTATCTATCTATCTATCTATCTATCTATCTATCTATCTATATATATATATATATATATATATATATATATATATATGTATGTATAATGATTTCGACATCACCGTATTTTCAAAACATTTTTTTTTAAATTTAAATTTATCGTAGTAATTGCCATTTCTCTGTAATCCCGATAAATGTTTGCAATATAAATTATTCGTTGGGGACGAAAAATATAAATACTTACTTAAAAAAAAATACAGAAAAATAATTTGATTCTTGTGATAGTGCAATGTAATATTGGCTGACAAACTCCTTTATATATGGGGTCATTTCAACAATTTTAACCGATTTGATTTTTGAAGCTGAATCGTCTAAAATAATCATAAGGAAAGAATTTATCATATATAGCAACGGAGAATCATGTTTTTCAGTTAATATGATCCTCTAGAGTGGCTACACATTTTATGATCTTGCTTCTCAGTAAAAATTATTTAAAAAAGGGTAGCCCTTTCCTCATTTACTGCTCCGACATCTGATCTTGTGTCAAACTAGCCTAAACGCATTATCACAAAAGAACTGTCGATAAATCGATGGTGAATTGCATTCCCCATGTGTGACGGTGGCAGAGTTGAACTTATCTTAATTAATTCATGCCCAAGGAACCACCTGCAGAGAATTCATCATCTGTTACTATTTCATATGCATTAGACTAAGCTAAATTAAATGTCGAGAAAATGAAATTTCTTTTTATTCATATACTGAGGCAGGAATGATAGATTTTAAAATCAAAACACTGCGCATACACACGAAGAAATAAAGATTTTAAATTTAAATCAGTTAGGGTAGGATGTCGGCCCGGAAATCGAAGTCAGCTGACTGAATTCAACTTCCGGTCCTATCCGATGTATTCACATTGGCACAAATGAACTTAGGAAAAGCATGAATCCCTCTCTTCTGCCCACAAGTATTGGTTAAATAGTAGTGTAGACTGGGTTCACTTGCCTTGGGTGGGAACTTGTCTAAGAGATGGAGTAATCTGAATTTCAAAATGTGAAGAGGATAACGGTAAAACGCCTTATCTTTCCCAAGAATGTATGCGAATTCGCAGATAATAATAAAAGATCTATGTAGAGCCATGATCGAAAACGTCCTGAAGAGACATTTTTCAATCATTTCACCTCAAGCAAGGCAATAAAACCACTAAAACGCAATGAGTTACTGAATATGAGAGAATACGTGAATAAAACCCTATTAAGGAGAGAAAACAATAACAGAACAATAATTAAGAAGGCAGACGATAACGATTGTCATTGCATTTAAATTGTTAAAGTTCAAAGGTGAGAGGGAAGGAAGAAGCCGGAAGATATTTCTACAAATAGGTATCATGGGAAGATAGTCGTAGAGTGAATTATTCAGCACTCCTATTTATTAATAAGTGAAGGAAAATGAAAGAAAATCAGGTTCGCAGAAGTCCGAAGTTTACGTGCCCAATGACAATGTCCTGCTTTTATAATGTCGGAGAACACTTCAGTTTTCAAATCAGTTTGTAGATCATTTCCATTCTACATCAACTCAGATGTATACTATCCACTTTCATTATCTGTTTGACAACTTAAAGACCGTTAATTACGTTACTGGGAAGTATCATATCCAAACAGTCAAAACTAGATAAGAATGTTGTTTAAGGATCGCCAGAAAAGTCAATCCTCGACTTGGGTAAACTACGCAGACATTCCTAGATCACAAGTAAGATACTACAATTAAGATAGTACAAAGCAATCATGGTATTCTTCTCTCATCTACTGGAGTCAACTATGCCTCTTCACAAGTTTGTACGACTGTTACCTTCGGACTATACGCAAAGTGGAGTGATTCTATTACAATTACTTATATTCTCAAGAGTGTAGTGTCGTCAGCAGTTCAGACAATACTGTAAAGGAAGCATTTGCACTGATCAAGCCATATATCAAGGATGGTCGACTTCAAAAATTCTACTGTTCGGTGCTCTGGCCTCGGTCGATCAGAATAAAAGGACACTAAGTCACAAAAGTGTAGCGTAGAAATGTTAGTGTTACTTCCATAAGTTATTCTCATGTGTAAAAAAAAAACAATCTTTTGCATTAGCCTAAACGTTCACTGGATGTTCTACGGCATCAGGAAAGAGTAGTTCTACTTCTCAGAATCAGGAAAAGACATTTGAAATTCCTTGAAGACATAATGTGAATGGGGATTAGAAACCATAAATCCTCACGGGGTGATATTGAGGGTAGGAGAGATAGGGGAAGGCAGCCAACCACTTACCTGACGAGCTTGTGTTGATGCATAACAAATCGGGAGAAAGATTGCTAAGGGACACAATGTATAGGAAGTTGGGGAGGACCTGATGCAGCACATGGAAGTGAAATTCATATATGTTCTTAGGTCAAAATATGATTATATTAAAAAAAAACTGTTAATACATAACATTAAATACATTTTAGCACCAACTCTAATGCGGTAGGAAGATGCGGAGAGCTATGATTGCCTAGGTAGGTTCGTCTGGCTTCCTAGGTGTATCTAGGTCTGCTCTACGGTTGTATTGAGCGCTTTTGTTTGTTAGTTGTTTACTCGTATTGGGGTTTTTTCTTTGGGCTTCAGACCTGCACGTGTACGATTTTTTGTCGGCAGAAGTTCATGTTTGTAGCTCTTTCTTTTTTTAAAACCTTTTTTTCCCTCGAGATTGATTTGATTAGCAAATCAAAAATTCGAGGGTTTTTCGAAACGAGTCTAGTTATCTATATTTATATGTATCTATATATATATATATATATTCAAGTAAGAGGAGAAAAAATGAAGTATAATTCTACTGTCCGTAACATTTAATCTAAAAGACGGCTCAATAATATAGAGTTAAGATGTAGACATAAAACAAGGTTCATTTAAACATCTACATGTTCGCGCTTTATTTAAAATTTTCCATTTTACTCTAGGAATATTATTAGCTTCTTTTAAATTCTAAAAATATTCAAAAAGAGATGTACTATTTTTAGAAGTATTGTTGGTAAAGGATAAGATATATTGGTACCACCTAGTCTTAAGAAAATTCTTAGTACTAACAATATAAAATTTTTCAAAGTCGGATTCTCTATTGCAGAAATAGTACTTAGATAAACAAGAGATTTGGTCAAATATTTGTTATGTAATTTGTTAGAATTCTTTCAATTATATTGGTTAATATTATCAACAGTAGTTATCTTGGAATGTACATTATTATCCAAATTTTTAAATATGTTTACAATTTTAATATTGTGTTTCTTAATAAACTTCTCAAGATTAGTGATGCAGCTATAACTTAGTTTTAGTGTGTTTCTGTTTAATATTTTAATATGAAGATTACTTTTAGGAAAATGTTTATCACTTAGATGGATGAGCTTATTACTGACCAATTGGTTAAATGGAGGTGTATGCCAAATTGTTTTCCTATTCCTATTTCTTTTCGTTAGATCGCTATTATGCTTTCTATACTTGATTTCAGCGTACTTGTAACCACTATTTTTTAAAGTAGTATTATAAACGCCGCTTATATTTATTAACCACATATTTCTCAGATGAGTTGTTCCTAATACTACATTCTATAGATGAGGGCATATATTTGATTACAGATGGAGGGGGGTTAGAGTTGGGTGAATATATATTGGGTTAGCATTATTTTTCATATAAGGTTGGGATACAAGATCTAACGTAACATAAAGAAAATATACATTTAACATTATTAGATATCTTAAACTTAAGATTTAAGCTTTTTATTCTTTATAGATCATTTTCCTTAATTTGTCAACCTTAAATTTTGTAGAATTTCTTACTACCTTACGACCATCATCTCTGTATAACACTATATTATCAACATTAACATCATCTTAAGCGCTAAGATTATATATGATAAATAAACTCATCATACAAGAAACTATCTAATGATCCCATAGAAATATTAAAGTGATCATCAGAGATTTTAACCCACTGTTCATTGTTGTTAATGAAAATAGATAGTCTGCAGTTCATTGTTATATTCAGTTCTTCACTGGAAATATTAGAGTATTCCTTGGCAAACTCCAAAGCTAAGGTAAAGAGGTCCTTGGAAATTGAGGGGTAAATATCCACGATATCAAATTGGATAAAAGAACAGCTTCTTTTTTTGTTACTTCATTTGAACAAGTTAATGCCATCTGTGGCACCAGTCCAGTGTAAAAGTCCAAGACGTCGTTTAATTTGTTTGTTGACTCTATCCAGGATAACTTTGCTGATCCTTTCAATTTCTGGCCTGTTAGGGTTGCTAATCCTCGTAGGAAGTTTGATCTCAATGTCTGGTTTATGATCTTTAATTAGCACATGATTCTTTGGTTCAGAGCTTACTATTGTTAATTTTAATTTTACCTGTTATAATTTCCAGGCAAAGTTAATTCTATTAACTAAATTAATAGTGTTAATATTCATTTTCTTATAAGTTTTAGTTATTTTTTTTCATTAAAGCATTATAATCTTTAGGAGTAAATTTATAAACATTAGCAGTTTTATCAGATTTAACAAAGATTTTGTTACATTTATTCATATCTTTAACAATACAAACTAAATACCTCTAAAAATGATTCCTATTTTTATGAAAAGTAATATCATTAATAATGCTTAGTAGATCGTTTTGAAAACCGTGTAATCGCTCAAAGAGAAGTGCAGTTTTTAAACTTTTGAAACCATCAGAATTTGATATATTTGAAACATCCCGATCAAGAAGGAAGAAGTGAGCCTTTCATCTCATTCTTCAAATCAGATCTTCAGTCTTCAAAGCCAGTTTCTCAAAAATATTCCCGTTTGTTTTTATTGGGAATGTTTTAGCAAAATTCCGAAATTGTTTTTTTTTTCCATGTGTGAGTATTAAATAAATGTAAAATGTGGCCTCCGTAAAAGGGGAGTGAAATATATATATATATATATATGTGTGTGTGTGTGTGAGTGTGTGTGTGTGTGTGTGTGCGTGTGTGTGTGTGTGTGTGTGTGTGTAAAAATATATAGAAAATAGGAAAGAACTCGTTAGGTAAATAATCCAACGTTCTTTAGTATTTTTGTTATTATTTTTTTAAAAACAGTGCTGGATACAAAATTATTTGAATTAAATTGAATTCAAGCGAATTTTTTTTTTAATTTGGTATATAATTATATTGAAGTTTTCGTAAATTTGGTATATAATTATATTGAAGTTTTCGGGTCTTTTTTTGAAACATGAGAACTCTTATGTAGCGATTGAATCATATTTTTAATTAGATAATTATATATATATATATATATATATATATATATATATATATATATATATATATAGATAGATAGATAGATAGATAGATATAGTTAGTTAGTTAGTTAGTTAGTTAGTTAAGTTAGTTGGTAATCCGTATGGATAATTCTAAGAAGGATGTAATCCAGAGAGCTCAATGTAAAAACAGAGCAAATATTAATAATATTAAGAATCAGACAACTGGGTTTATGGGATTATAATTAATTTCCCTAGAACCGGAATTTAGGTCTTAATAAGATGTAAGATTTTAAGCCTGTAAAAATTTGTCTGAAAATGAAGATCTGAAGAATTAGGGCCCAAATCTCAGCCCTAAGGAAATAAAGCAGTATTTTACTTTTAATCCGACATTTTTATTACTCCATATGCTATCATTATAGTGGATAATCCATATTTGGAAGGGATGCCTATTACGTTTATAGGCCTGCGCTTTCAGGAAATATTAGTAAAGGAAAAATGCGTACTTTCCTGCGTTTCCGTTTGTAGGGAAAATCACCGTTTTCCCGCTCAACCACACGAGCAAAGAGATTTTTCCCTTTTAAATGACAGCAATTCCTCTTCACTTATAATATTTTCTCCAAAGCTTCATATCTGGTCAGTTTCGAATCTGCAACGAAAACAAAGCAATATCAATATCTAAATATCTTATTTTTAATCCGATACTTTTATTACTTGAAATATATATATATATATATATATATATATATATATATATATATATATATATAATAAAAATATAGTTTTAAATAAGGCTATATATATGGGTTAAGTGCTCAATATCAATGTAAACATAAAATGTACACTTATGTCAACACCTAGGCGTGACAGTTTATTTAATACTTGACCGCAATATCAAGGCCATTATATATATATATATATATATATATATATATATATGTGTGTGTGTGTGTGTGTGTGTGTGAAAAGTGTATATAAATATAAATAAATATATATATGTATATAGTTATTTATATATTAAATGCGCGGTACTTATTAGAAAGCGCTCAATATCAGAGATAGAGTTAACATATTTGGTTGGGTAGATGTGAGTTTGACCCTGGGTTTCACGTTCTGACGATCGCTAAAGCGTGAAACCCAGGGTCACAAACTCACATCTATCCAACCAAATACATATATATATATATATATATATATATATATATATATATATATATAGCCCCGAAAAAAAATAAATTTCGGTTGAGCACTCTAGAGAAAAAGTGCGAGTTTGTAAACATTGACTGCTACTGCAGATAATGTAAAGCTATTCAATGAATCAAGCGTTCTGAGTCGCTGGCATGTTTATTCAAAATAAATAGGTAAGCCGATAGCTTAGGGGAAAAATCTTCGACTGATTCCAAATCAGTCTGGTTCGATCCTGGCTTGAGGCAATTGATGTCTAGCCACACTTATGAAATGTGATACAGCGAAGCCGTCTGTTCAGGATGAAAATATATATATATATATATATATATATATATATATATATATATATATATATATATATATAATAAAGGTAACAAATCCGTTGGTATATAAATCCAAGTGGATCCTAGTAATATAAAATATTAAAACTGATCCCAAAAATAGCTCAATGTATTTATTAATAAAGACCAACATATATATATATATATATATATATATATATATATATATATATATATATATATATGTGTGTGTGTGTGTGTGTGTGTGTGTGTGTGTGTCTGTGTCTGTGTTTGTGTGTGTGTGTGTGTGTGTGCGTGCGCGCGCCCGCTTTTTGTGTGTATTTCGTACAATTGGAATTAAGATAACATTAGTTAATGACCATTTTTATTGTAACTCGCTAATTTACCCATAATTACAACTAAATCAGCATAGCAGGAGATATTTAAAGCGTGCATTATATGTTGGTCCACGAAACCAAATATTAGGTCAGATTTACGTTTCTGTCTAAATTTTAACTCTATATTGATCTCATTTCTTCTCCATTTGGCTTTCGTTCTTTGTCCTGTCATTCGAACAACCCTGAAGTGTGATAATCTATTATGTTTCCACACGCTTCACCGTTACAAATTTGACTTCAGAGCACATTGTCTTAATCAATTTAGCCTTGCTCGAATCTTCTGTCGGTTTTGAACAACGACATGCGGGCACTTATTGCATTTCCTTGTCTCTTTCTGAAAAATCAAGGGAACGGTTTTCCGGTACAATGTGACTTTACCCTGCCTACCAAAAATGTTTTACATACACTAGCTCAATGTTGTCTTAAACGAGATTAGAAAACATCGTGTCTTTCACGAGAAAATAAGTGGACTGTCTGGCGACTAATATCACAATTTAAAGTCCTAGAACTCTCGTATTATGGAGTGAGGCCAATTATGTGTCTAGCAAGAAGGAATAAAAAAGCGGATGTTTAATTAGATTCGATGGACGAAGTATCAATGAATCCCCATTGGAGAATAATTGTTGACTCTTTCATTCTGTGCGGGATTAATCTCAACGCTGACGTCAACGATATAATGTTCACGTGTCGACACACACGGAGAAAGGGGAAATGCAGAATTAAAATCAAGATTCTCAAGATCTTCGTCAACGTTTCTCTATATTGTCGTATTAAATAAATATTTATTTTAATCGAAAAGTTTATTTATTGAAAGATGACAGCATTTAACATTTACACGTTTTCTTTACTTGGAGCAAACATAGGAAAAAAGTTTTTCAAAAATTTTTGAAAGGATCTGAATAAAAGTGAGATATATCAATTTATATGGGCATCGGGAACTATCAGTTAAAGAATTTACGTCATTAAATCTTTTAAAAGTTTTTTTTAACTTTAGTTATAACCGCATCTCTCTCTCTCTCTCTCTCTATATATATATATATATATATATATATATATATATATGTGTGTGTGTGTGTATATATATGTATATATATTTCATATCTATCTATCTATCTATCTATCTATCTATGTCTGTTGTATCTATCTGAGTCTTATATATTGGAGTTGTATCTATCTCAGTCTGTTGCGGCTACCATATGAGAGTATTCACCTCTCGACATATCTAAGAACATCTCATTTTAAATATTTGTTAACAAGATCTATCTAAGAAGATCTATCTATCTATCTATCTATCTATCTATCTATCTATCTCTCTCTCTCTCTCTATATATATATATATATATATATATATATATATATATATATGTACAGATGTAGATATATATATTTTCGTTCATTGAATCGTTCAGAGATTATACAGAAAAAAATTTAACTCAATATTCAGCTAATATCTACGTATCAGAGTACAAGCATTTTATTCCACTTTAATCAAGATACATAAACAAATAAAAAAAACCCCAAAAAACTAATGTAACCCTCCTTAAAAATCAAAATAATAAATAAAAAAAGCAAAGAAAAACATTTTGCAATAATACAAGTAATGAAGGAACCGGAACTTTTATTACCCCACTTGGTTGTTAGTTGCCGCTTTTTAAATTCTATAAAAAGACAAACAACTTCTCCCACCTTCTCTCTTTTCTATACTTAACAGTACGCTGATTAAGACTTTCCTGTTAATGCAGTGACCAATTTTGAGTTTTTGTATAGTATATTGTTGCCTATCACACCTATTCGTCCCTGCCTATTGTGATAAAGGCCTAATCATGAACCTTCCTAGCTAGCTTAAATGTCGCCAGATAGTAAGAATTTTGAAAAGTGTTCATTGAAGTCAACGCTTTGGGCAATAGTCTGTTTCATGCTAAAGGAAATCGTCATGATCTGTTGTTTCATGTCTCCTCTTCATCTGTGAGGAGATTTCCAGTATTCACTGCTATATACATGGACTGATATTACATAATTGTTCAGTATTCATTTCTTTGTTTTCATTGAAGTTTTTTTTAATACTTTTCTTAGATTTTTTGTGCTGTCAACGAGCACTCGTTGCCACTTTTGTGATGTCAACGATTACTCGTTGTCATTTTCATAATAATCGTTGTAGTAGAGACTTTGTAATCGCATATACAACTATAGTAACGCCGTTGAACAATGCTGGTGTCGGGCGCCTTTGAATAACACTCGCACTAATAGTACTTGTCCCATAATACACGATCTAATACTAACTACTGAACAGTGATCGGAATAGAAAAACAGTATAGTGAATAGAGTAGAGAATAGCGGTCCGTATAGTGATAGAGGATAGAGAAGGAAAAGCGATCAATTAGACGCCAAGATAATTCCCATCTATGCATTTCCTTTATGGTCACGTGATCGACTTAATTCAATAATGGTATCGCCTGTGTTTGCTCACTGGCAATCTATGTTCAAATCCAAGTGTCGGTAACGACATCCTATTCCTAGATAATAGATTTTAAAAGACATCTTTTGATATCCTATGGCCAATTTTAGACACTTTTCGTATAAGAAAAAGTTCAAGAACACAATGAAACATGTATCAATGAAAGACTGCTACCTCAATATTCAATATATAAAGAAATCTCCCGGGCAGACAAGTGACGGGAAAGTTTGCATTATCTGAGGGAAACAACGCGACAAAAGCGAAATTAATTTTATGGCTTGGGGAGAGGAAGCATAAAAATGAGGCAAGCCACCAATACAGAGCATAGGCAATTCGTCTGTTCCATTTAATTGTAACCTGTAAATCTCAGGCGGACAGGAAGTGAAGCGCGCCAAAATTCATGTATACATA